>CM031239.1:1047710119-1047927218 GCA_018340775.1 Taxus wallichiana var. yunnanensis
AGAAGAAGAAAGACACGCGGATGTAACATCTACATCTTCTTTTTGTTCTCGATCTTGAATATACTTGTCGAACATGTAATTCAGCATCTTCCCATTGTCTTAGCCATAGCTTCATTTTTCTCATAAATTGCGGCAATGACCTTCATTCAATACCCGATACATGCTTCCACCTCCTCCAGCTAGGCCCGAACTTCTCGAATATCATTGCGTTACTGCACAAGTGGAATTCATCGACTTACAGCTCACTTCCTCTCTTAGTGATCAAAAGAGATCCTTCCAGGGAATTAGACACTTTGATAGGAATGATCCTCAGTATAAGTAAAGATGATGCCATACTCTCAAAGATGATGCCATACTCTCATCCTTTTCGAGCATAATTCTGCAACGAGATCTCCAAATGAAAGATACTGCATGAACTCAAGTGCTTCCCTTCTCAACCATCCATCGGACACAATGCTTCGCAATCAACACCTCTCTCGGCAACTTATTTATTTCGGCCAAAGTACTCAGGTTACTCTCAGCAACTATGTTCATATCTATCGTGCTTGTCACCAGTTGCTTCAACTGATCTAATGCATCTTTCATAACCTTTAGGCGGGCTGGCACCTCTCCGAGTTGTACAAGCTTGTCGAATGATCAGACTTTTCCATTCGTCGATAGCTTTAACCTGGTTACTTGCATCTTCCATTTCCTGCATCAGATGATCACTCACCTGTTTTTGTGCTGAAATGGGCTGAGTGGAAGATTTAGCAACCTTGGCAATGATCTCGCCTGGCTTGAGATACCTTACGAAGTTCAACTTTCTCCGCCTTTTCTTTGTCAAGCCTAAGGAATAGAGCATCTATCAATGTCTGCGTGTCTGCTTCAATCCTTTTGTGGTGGCTTGACCTATGGGTACTCTGGTTACTGTTATGTCTTCTGCCATGAGCTCATCCTCCTTCCCTTCTGCCGGAACTGACATCTCAGCGAACTTCTGCCCCGACTCCTCAATGATCAACCTTGAAGTTACCTTAGCAACTTTAGGTTTTCTGTCTTTTCCGCCTAGATTCAGGAGCAGCTACAAGTCATGTTCCTCCAAGTTGATTTCCTCTCTAGCCTCTTGGAACCAACTGCGAAGTCAACCATTCTGAGAAATTACTTCTCGGAGAATGAGAAGTTGTCGAGTGTACCACTATCTCGCGCTCTAATTCCTCTCCATCTGAAACCGCTACAGTGTTGTGGCTGCCATCCTCTGAGTCATCCAAAGACAAAGCTCTTTCAAATTCTGCCATTTGCAGCTTCAACGTTTCTTCAGGAAGGCGGCTGAATGGAGTGGTTGAGGAGAGAAGATGAATGTTGCCGAATTCAACGGAGGAATGGCAGTATCTGGTTGAGGTGCAACAGTCGATGAAGTACTTGGAGAAGCCAGAACTAACATCATAGCCATAGAAGTGATCTTCTCCTTCGAATGAGACCTTCTATGCACTTTAATCTTCTCAGGCCTCTTCTGCTTTCTCTTCCGTGCTTCCTCTTGAGGAATCTCCTCTGCCCGAAGTCACCTGTGATTTGATTCATCAATGCTTCATCAAGGCAGTATCCCTTCGTCAACGAACTTGGTTTGAAGTATTGACCAGAACAGCGGACCTTTCCTCGATCGTATGGCGGCCCCCTACGTTCTCCTGAAGTACAGCTCTATCTCCTCCCATCCGATGGTATGTGTCAAGTAACACAGGCCCATCATCTTTAAGATCTGCAGTATCCGTGCTAATCCAAAGTCAAACACTTGCCACATGCACGCATGATGATAACTTTGCTGAAATCTTTCTTTCTAACCTCGTACTCGCATCTGCACTTCATCCAGAAATCTTCCAATGAAGGCACGTGCGCATACTCTGGGAGATTGTCTTCCTTGCCACTCCAAATGGATCGAAGTTCAAGCGTCTTTGGGAAGAACTCTTGCTCGTACTCAGAGAACATCTCTGCTTCAATTCCTCGGGCTTTATGAATGCTCTAGTAGCTATAATGGCCCACAGTGATCGGGAAGAAGCCTGTAGACTTGTGTCGTTTTGACTGTAGGTCATGCATCTCCACGAGTTGTCTGCTCAACTCCATGATGACCAATCTATCACTCGGATATCTAGGCAACTTAACTAGTTCTCCAGAAAAGCCGGTGACCCTGAGGTATGTAAAATCCGCAAACTAAATGAAGATACTGCCAATCCTGGACACAACTTCCCACGCTTCCTTGCTCACCCTGTTGGCCTTTAGATCATCGTCCAACCTGCAAATGAATTCGTAGAAGAATCCATCGTTGACCACCTTGTAATCTTTCTTGCACGCAGGTACAGTAAGTTGTGGGTAGCACTCGAAAATAGGGTCCTTGGAAAGAACACCACATCTTTCTAGCTTGGAGAAGATCCCTGTGAAGCTACTGCATATACCAAATAGGAAGTCATTTTGAAGCTGTAAGTACGCCTCACGTTCCGAAAGCTGCTCACCAATGTTGTCGCTAATGATTTCCAACCAATTGATTATTGAATCTGCTTTGTTGATTTCAATGGTCCTGATGAAAGCATACATCCATGCACGGAAGTTGTGAGCGTTCACTTCGCCATTTACCCTGCATAACAATTTGGCAATATCATCCACCTCTTGTACCAGATTGGATCGTGGAAGAGTTCTCGGGAACTTGGAAGGAGATATGGGCTTCTTCATGTATCTGCTGTTCATTATGCCTATGCAGTCAACTTTATGTTTTTCCCATCTGTTTGGCATCTTGTATGCTAATAGTAGTCACCACCTTTCATGCTGGAATCTTCAGACAATAATTGATGAACTGTGCGTCCAACCGAATTATTGTTTTCCCCACAGCATCTTGGACTGATTTGGATAATGGATGGTAAGACCTAGCACACTCCATGCGAACTCTAGCAAGCCCAGGGTGTGAATGGAAATGTTACGGCTCGGATGATTTTACTATTTTTGGTTTGCACGCATGAGGGAAGTCTTTCCAGCTCTGGATCTATCAATCAATTTGGAAAGAGGTTCTAGACCTAGATCTGTATCTCCAATGTCAGCAAACTTAGAAGTGATGCATGACTCTGCTGTGCTTTCTTTTTCATCCCTCTTTGCCATGGCCGTATTTGTCTTTGTCTGAGCAATTCTTTTTCTCTTTATTTGGCCGGAATTCTTCACAACCGGTGCAGATCTGGATAATTCTTCAGATTCGGAGGATATGTTCAATGTATTGGACATTGATTTAAGTTCCTTTCTCTTATAAAAACACCTAATGAATTCCTGCAATTAATTCAGACAAAGATGGCAACCGGAACATGAACAATGGATTTTAATTATAAAAATCTGCATATATCAAGTCTGTTGCCCCAAAATTTGATGTTTTATTTGCATGCAAAGCAAGCATGAATTTTATCAACTTCACCTGAGCACCTGTACCACTATGCAAACAATTATTTAGACACAAATCAAGCTCCTTCAAACCTAGGCGCCAAATTTTGAAGCTTCCAAAAGAATAAAAACGCACCTTCTTAAGCAAAATTCCTCTTCAAATGGGCGCACTTTTTGTCTGGGCTGCACTTCCTTGCTAAAGAATTAATTAATTCATCCTTATGGCAGCCCTTGCTTATATAACCCTCATCATTCTATAATTAATTATTGCCCCTCCTATTCCTGGCAATTAATTAATTAATTAATAAGTTTTTCTCTTCAAATGGGGCGCCTATTTTGTGCATGTTCATGGCTGCCATTAAATAAATTAAATTTATTTAATTTTAGCTCTCTACTTCCAGTTCACTTAAGCCTCACAGTATGCTTTGACCTCATCCACTGAAAATAGGAATTAATTATATCAATTAATACTTTAAAAAACATTATTCCTCTTCCAAATGGGGCGCACTTTTTGACATGAAGGGGCTGCATTAAATAAATAATATTTATTTAATTTTAGAATTTCTAATTCTAATTTCCTTTATCCACTTTCCCTTTGTTGACTTTTCCACATGCTTGGGCGCCAAATTTGGAGAAGGAATTAATTAATTTAATGCATTTAAAGCTGCCCTTCTATCCCAAAAGGGGTCGCACTTTTTGACATAGGCAATTTCTATTTTTAAAAGCCAATTTTCAATGGGATTATTCACCCTGCACCGCAACTCCAAAAATCCCATGATCCACTTAAGTTGTTTGACTTTCATAATGGGATTATTTACCTGCAAGGCAGGTAAGAAAATCCTATCAATGCCTTAAGTGATTTTCTTTTATTTCACAATGGGAATTTTCACCCTGCAAGGCAGGTAAGAAATTCCCCTTGCTGTTGCCTCTAATTTTTCCATTGTGACTTAAGTGGCGTTGCTTCCATGGGAAAATGTACCTACTGTGGCAGAGTACAAAATCTCACTGCTGCCTCTTCTACAAAAATCCATTGTAGCTTTAAAGTCTTCTTTTTCAAAAATGCGGCCTGCCCAGAAGAAGTTTTTTTGTGCACAACTTTGTCTTTTCGAGAGAACCGACCTCCCTACCTTCTGGCATAACGTCCATAGGTGATCTCCAGATACTCCAAGCAAGGAATCAGACCAAACCGGCAAAGGAATTGATCCAGAGAAATTTCACAGAAAATGAAACGGAAAACACCAAAAACACAAAATGTTGCCAAAAGTCACAAATAAAGCCCAGAATTCATTCTTGGTTAAAACCCTACTGGTATATGGGAATATTGACATGTACGATCACAACAGGGTTAAACCGAGCACAATTTGCCTCAAACGGGGCTCAAAATAATTAAATACAAATTTCCCGTAGGCAAACCCAAGCGACAGAATATAACAATTTCGGGCATCTGGGTATTTGTCGAAATTGGCTTATATGGCTCTTTGGGAATATCTTGACACAATACAGAAACTTTTGGCAATAAAAACACAAAACAACCCATTATTTTAAAAGTATGAATTTTTTTACATAGGGTAGTTCCAAATTTCAGGGTGAAATGCAGGGACACCAGTATGAAATCTTTGAATGCCGTGGCAACTCTGGAGAAGACTACTACACTACATTCTTTAACCCAAAAGGCATTATCTAGTATGTAAAGCTTCCTTATTTGGTTACTGAAAAGTAGTTTTCCATGATCTTTTTGCATAATCGGAATCTGGTGATAGCCATTGAATCTATCTATAAAGAGTATACCTTGTGTCCTATTACTACTTCTAAAATTTCATCAGTAAATGGTGTTAGAAATGGGTCATTTACACATACATTAATCAAAGCTCTATAATCACCACAAATTCTAATCTCTCATGTTTTCATTGGTTAAGTGACCACCGGGCTCACCCAATCTGATTTCTCTATGGGATAGATTAGTCATGCTTCCACCATGTGGTCTACTTTCACTTTGACCTTTGCCTTCATATTTGGATTCAATTTGTAGGGCCTATTTTTAATGTCCCCTTTTTCGAATTAATTGGCAATAAAGGATTCCTAAGCAAGCGATAGTTGAACAATGGAGATCATGGATTATATTTCAGATTTCATCATTTATATTCATGTTTTAATTTTGTATTTCCCCTCTTAATGAGGTCGGTTGGGTTTAGTGCCTTTAATAAGGCTTAATGAAAGATTATAATGGCTCATTAGAGGTCGGCTTTTCTTTTATGAGCCTTGGCGCCAAAAGGAGGATATAAAAGAAGATTAGAGGCATCATTTGCATCTAGACTTGGCGCATTTTATTCTACTTGGGCATTGTGAGCTTGTTGCTCCTTGTTCATCCACTTGAGGATGAAAACTCTTCTAGTGGCTTGGGTGAAGGATGAAAACCCTTCATCATTGTTTGGTTTGGAAGTAAAGGCTGATTTGAAGAGATATTTGTAATTTCTAGCTGGTATTTGATTTATTTAGGGTGGAGCGACCTACCTTGGGTAGGGTTTGGAACTTTTGGTGAAGTATTTGAGAAATTTGGTTTCATAATCTGATTTGTAATATTTTTAAAGGCCGGAATCTGAAGTTTGGTGAATTTAGAGGGTTTCTAGACCCATATTTCATATTTTTCTTGTGGCTGCAATTTCCAGTTCATAATTAATTTCCAGTAGTGAGATCTTCAACATTTCTTTGTTTTTGGCTCTTAATATTCCATAAAATATATACATAATTGTGGCGAGTTGATTTGTGGTGTTTTGTGGTGATTTTTGGCATATTTGGTGATAGTTCAAGTCGTTGATTTTATGTTTCGATCTACCCCTTGAAAAGTGTCATTACACTCTTCTTCATAGTCTTTGCTCCTTCCTTTAGTTCTATGCGCATTTCCCTAGTGATGGATCCACTCCCTTTATTTCACTAAATTTAGTGGGAACACATCTTCATAGTCTTGCAGATAATTGCAAGATCTCGGACATTTCTTTTCCGTCCAATAGTCTCCATAGTGGCTAATTTTACTATTCTGATGGACCGATGTCTTCTACCCTCTTGTGTACTAGTTCATCGTATATTTTAGCCTTTCCTTTATCCTTGGTGTCTTCTACAATTCTAGAGCCTTCTTTTTCTTTTATGTTTAGATTGTGAAGATGTTTTCTTCCTCGTTGCACAATTCTTTTCGACCAGGTAAAGGTTCAATATGTTCGGATTCAAACATTCTGCTAGTTCCACATCTTCCTCGGATCGGGTTCCTCTTTTTCTTCTTTGTTATCTCCTACTTTATGGCATACCTCCACTTTGTGATACATCTCCTTTTACACTATTTCAATCTTTTTGTTATATGTGCAATTCCTCTAATTGATTTCTTTGGGATCCGAGAATTATACTCCTTTTGAGTTGAAAATTCTATAACATAGGAATGTTTTGATCTTATGAAGAGTTACATCTACCATGGGGTTGCTATCTTCAGATGTAAAGGTTTGAATAAAGTCCTCCTACACCTGTCTCCAAGTGCATGTTTCTCTTCTCCTCTCCTAATGAAAATACCAAGCTTTTGGCAGTGGAGTAAGTGTTTTTGGGAAGATATGAACCCACCATTTAGGCTTGATTTCTGTATTTTCCAAGCCTCAATACACCCCTAAATGTGAATTTTCGGACATTGTTTTGCATAGTATCTAAGCCAATCTTTAGTTATTCTAGAAGGTAAAGCAAATTTTACATGCATCATGCCTATTGCCTCAATCCATGAGAGGTTCTTTGCTCTATGCACAACCCACCATGTAGCTCGTATTCCATTCAGTGCATAATCCAATGTGTTTATCCTCATGTCTTCTTGCAATGCATGTTTCTAAAATTCAACCAAGAATATATCTAGACTAGAGGTCCTGAAAAATTGTGGAATTCGATTTTCTTCTACCCGAACCATTCTCATTTTGAGGTTGCACGACATAATGTTGTAGCAAGTGACAATTATTAAGTGTGTGTCCCCTTATCCTATATACTTCACAATATTCTCCTCGCCCCGACATTGTTTTAATGCAGTCATTCTTATGGTGTCCTTCATCTCCGCACTTTGTGCACCATATACTAAGCCTAAGTTTCTTTTGTTCTTACATTCATCCAATCTGCGCATTCTTGCATCCAATTTTGCCTTCGTTTTTGGCTAGACGCGCCACTTTGTCCATAATCTTCAATCTTGTCCATCCAGATATCTGGTTCAATAGCCTCAACTTTAGTTTGGAATTTCGTTGTCTGATTGCAAAATGAATCTTACTACGCAATCCCTCTACAAACCAGGCTGCTTTGCTTAGCTCATCAAAATTGAAACCAATTTTGTTCATTACATCAGAAAACCTCATGTTATATTCCATGACAAACTCTCTTGATAACTATTTTATTTCCTTGAAGACTGAATAATCTCCCTACACACTTTTTCTTTTGAATTCTTGTGTGAGTGCACTATGCACTTCCCATGTAGAGTTTGAGCACTAAGGTTGTTAGAGTATATAAATTCCAAAGCTCTTCCATGTAGTGCCCCTATGAGTTCGCACTTCTTTGTATTATCATCCATCACCCCCTTTGCTCCCCATCGCATAACACAAGTTAGTAGATAAATTTCGGGATCAACAGACCGTTGTATGGCTATAAGTTTGTATAAGGGTTAGGATAATGAGCCATATTTCTTCGTGTTCCTAACTCGACTCCTAGTTGGATTTGCGTGGTAGTATACTCGGGCTATGACTTGGATTCAATTGTGCACTTGGTTGATTAGTAGTCACAACAAAGATTTACACTATCCTTACTAGATTCGGGCATCTCTTCTTTTGATTCTTTCAATTTTGGAGAGCTAACACTATATTTTGGGTCACGGAACTATAGTACGGACACTCTCCACTTTTTTCACAATTTCCCCTAAATGTAAGTTTGTGCAACGGATATCTACGCAATGATAACTCTACTTCTCTTGAAATTTCTTCTAGCCTATCTCATCGGCTCTTGTATGCAACATCGTTTGTCTTTATGGATGACCGACTTAACCTTCTTCACAATTTTGCAAAATCTCAATCAGCTCCCAGTTGTTTAGACAATCCCAGGTAATTAATTCTATGTCTGGCTAAAGGGACATATATCCTAAAAGAGGGGTACTATCATCTTCTACAAGCCTTTGTGGATCCGATGTGGATTCTTCACTATGGACTACGTTTTTTTATCTTCACAATACCATGGCTTCCATGATGGCTTCTTCAGTTCAACACCAACTACTTCATGAATCTACTTCTAACTACTTCTAATCCTTTAACTTTGGTCTCTTCTTTCAATTCCTCGCATTCCTCGGTTTCCTTCTCGCTTCAAATCAAGGTCCACGCCTTGTTGTGCACCCCACTAGTCACTTTAGCTTTCTCTGTCGGTATTCTCTTCGATTTCTCTAGGAGGCTCCTTTACTCCTCCTTCGGTCACTTTCCCTACTCTACTCCTACTCACAATTGGTTTCACCTTTCCCTCAAAAATACTTGAGCTTCCCCATCTGCTTTGCATTGTCTGCTTTCTTTCTGCAGCCTTTCAATTTTCCTCTTGACTTCTCTTGATCCTTTTCGCACCCTTTATCGCCCTCCTTAATTTTGACCCCTTCCCTTCATATTCCTCTTTTAGGATTACATCCCTCTAGCGCTACCTCACTACTCCATATTGCGCAGAATTGGCACCATGGCCTTTTCCACAACTAGCATCTTAACTAAGAAAGGGAGTTGTCTAACAAACTTTCCTCACAATCCAAAAGAACACGTGCTGCTGCGAGAATCAAAAGAACAAAAAAATTGAACATCAACCTCGATTACATACCCAATCAATTGTAGTTCGCATCGATCATCTACAACACAAGTCCGCGAACATCTAACTTGCAATGTTTCAATTTTTCCTCCATCCATTCATATTCCTCTTTTTGTTCGTGTCTAAAGTAGTAAAATTCCAACTGAGATAACCAAGCGAGCTAAGTGTTCTGGGAAGCTCGCACTTGAGAAAATCTCATGAAAATCTCCTTTGATATGATCCAAGCGGATCTTCCCAGAGGAAATCCTATCGAGTCTCTTCATCTTCTCGTGAATTGTTTCATCTTCTCTTGCAGCCATCGTTCCACATCTCTTTATCCTAGTAGCCATCTTAACATTTTTGGGTCCCAACAATGGAACCATTGTTAGCAGAGGTCCCTGGATCACGACATCAGACTTACAACAGGTTGTAGTCTAGATTAACTCATATTATTTTCATTGAACAACACGCAGAAGAAATAACAAGACTTAAGTCCCACTCATGCAATAGCTACATAATTGACATGATGCAAGAAAGAGATAGACAAAGATCGGTATTTTGCATACGAGAATAAATAGGAATACTTATTACTAGATCAAAACATAGACATACTTTAGATTGGAACTTAAAGGAATCAAGATGAACTTCAATTAGGATCACAGATCAACCTTTTGCGTAGTGCACTTACATAGTTTTAACGAAATAGACAACCATTGAGTCATTAGTCCCTTCTTCTTCCTTTCATACAAAAGAGGCTCTTCGCATTCTCTATCTATCCTAAGAGAGCACTCTATCTTCTATACTTTGTCTTATCTAAATTATGCATATACATTAGGATGGCGTAATCATGCAAAATGTATTCATGTCGACTTTCCAATCATTTTTACAATGCCAACAATTATCCAAACAATAATTAGATAATTAAAAAATATGAGTCCAAAATCTAGGCTAACCATGTAGACAAAGAAACTTAATGGAAGAGAGATCATTACATCAATGAGTTCAATACCGTATATGAGCAACATCATAAAGCTTACATGTAGAAATCAAGGAGAGGACAAAATTATTTATAACTCAATTAAGCACTAGCTCACATTAGCTTAGATGTGAAATAAGTAGGTAGGCAACACCCAAGGAAGAATGGGAGAACAAAATATGCTTACTTTTTTTTTTTAATTGGTGAAGTGAGGGGTTCTATTGAGGCCTCGCTCATATTTATAGATGAAAGTAGTATTAAACATTGCCAAGCTAACAATATAAGAAGTTAAGAACGATAAATTAACTTACAATAACATAGAAGTGATCAACAAAAAAGCCACATACAAGTCTAAGATGGTTGATTGATATATAAGAAGATTACATTTAAAAGACCAAAAACAAAGAGAGACTAAGGAGAAAGAGCCTACAACTCCTATTAAATTTCCATTATCCCCTCAGAAATAGGATCCTTCTCTTCCATTATTGCTTCCTTCTCCATATTGATCTTTGATTTCACCTTTGCAACTGAAAAACAATGAGAAAGCTTAAATAACAATCTTTTCTTTCTGAGCTAAAACTCATAATAGTTGTTTTCAGCACCAAATACAAACATGATTTGGCTGGAAAAGTCCGCTGAGACCCAGAGTTGTCAACTGATCCTTCGGAGGATGGGGCCTGCCAGAATCTCCTGCAATTTCCTTTTTCCTTCCATGTTGCCAATCCAATCCCTCACCGAGATTCCACCTCTAATGTAAGGGTGTTTTCCCCCTTTCTTTAAGATTTTTGGTTGAGTGTGTGGGAGCTCGAGAAGGGAAGTTTTAGCAGGTCCGCCTCTTCACTGAGCAGGGAGGCCAAAGAATTCACCTTATTCTCAAGATCTTCGAGACTGTGCGAGAGGGAGAGGGTAGAGGGAGGAGAGAAACTAACACAGGGAAAATAGGGTTGAACAGGAGGGAGATCAGAGAGCTCAAAAACAAGACTTCATCTAAGGAGAAGAACGGTAAGGGTGATAGGTCCGAGATGGAGACATTAAGGAAATAATCCAACCATAGATTTTTGAAGGGGCCCACAGAAATATGAGCATCAATAGGCAAAAATGATGGACAAGCATTTGGAATATATAGAACACCAGAGAGACTACAAACAATTTAGACAAAAGACATATCCTTATCAGATTGGAAGAATCCAACACAAGTACAGAGGCGTCAAAACAATGCAGTTGGCGAGTGTGACCAATAAACTCCACATTGAGCCCTTGAGCATTGAATATCTTTTTGATTTTTCCACACGCAAGGATCACCATCTCAATGTATTAGAAACAAAAGAGATCGTCGATTTGCTATCTGTATAACAATAACAAATAGCTTTTGGAAGAAATGAACCAGGTGAAAGGATTATATTTGCTTTGGCCTATCGCTCCCAAGCCCACACACACTCAATATGAGATCATCATTAATTGAATACCCTTCAGACTGGTTGCTAGAGTCATATCAATCAAAGGAGGCTAAAACATAAATAAAGCCGGACATTTTATTATGACATATATCTTAGCTTGATGTCATCCAAATAGGGGTGTTCTCTAATGATTATCAGCTGAAGCTACATGATTTCAATTTAGTAAGAAAACATTATTAAACCAAGTCCTATTAATTTGGACTCTTGATTTTGCGATCATTGGCCTAGATTAATTTAAACAAGTACTATAACATTAAGGGGCCATTTATTTTCCTGAATCCAAATTTTATTTTAGACCTGACCATTCTTAATGATCATCACTTTCAACTTTTAAGAAAGAATCCATATCACAACCTGCATTTGCCAAAAAAATTGTTGCACTGTTGATAGCTCTCGGGCAATGCCTAATTTCAAAATTAGCAAAAGAAGAGGGTTTGAAGTACAAAGGAAAGGATATAGTTAAGCTTCTAGTTACTACTACTTTTCTCTCAATTGTGTTGACTGTCAAAAGGAAGTCCCCCTCAATAATATTTTTGAATAACCCCTTCCCTTGACATCTTCAATCCTTCCAACAAGGCTACCATTTATGCTTCATTATTGGTGACAGGATGAAGCCAAGATTAAATTTCCTGATGAATCTCTTACTAAGGCTCCATAACCTGCTCATCTAGGAATACCTTTGTTGGCTCCATCAAAATTGAGTTTGATAAAGTCCTTAGCAGGAGACCAGTTCAAGGCCACATTAGTCTTTATGTGCCTTTTATTTTTGTGCTTGCATCCCAACATATGAGAGGCTATTTTGCCTAAATAAGAGGGTCAACTTTTTCACTAGGAACTCTACCTTCCTTCAATATTTCATTGATCCATTCAGATATGATTGCTTCCAGTCTTTGGACAAATCTATGAGAGGGAAGGCTCTCATTTCTGAAAACCCTTTTATTTCTTTCTAACCACATTCCAAATTATAAATGGAGGATTTGCTTGCCATAATGGAATCAAAATAGAATGATATGGATGGTTCCACTAAGAAATCAAATCTATTATTGAGTTAGGGGCTGCCCGTGAAAAGGAAAAAAATTGTAGCATACAGTTTCGTACCTTCGTAGCATAGGGACCTTGGAGAAAAATGTGATTTACAAATTTCTCATTAGATTCACATAAGACACATTTTCTTGGGCCATACAAACCTCTTTTGATTAAATTATCAAAGGTTAAGCTTTTATTGAGGGCAGCTAACCAAGTGAAATCCCCTTCTTTAGGCATATTCCATTTGCACCAAATTCTTCTATATGGCCATCACAAAGGGGCAAAAGCATTCTCCTGAAGTGATAATAGATTTTACCCATATGTGACTTAATAGTAGCCAAATGGAGAGCCATTCCATTTCAGATTAACCTCCCTACCCATAAATTGGAGTCTTCTTCCTGAAAGATTTCTTTCATCTGTAAAGGGCTTCAAGTTGACTCCAGTCCTTCCAGACATACATCTTTCCTTCCGGAAGGGGTATAGTTTGAGTATAAACTGACAAGAGAGTCCCCCCTATGCAATAGAAATTTGTTGGATTTCTTCTAAATTAGCTGTTTTGTTCAAAGGGGTAAGCCCGACCACGAGTCCTCCCAAATTTTGACTTTCCGTCCTGACCCAATTTTCCATGTAAATTTATGAAGAATTACCTCCTACATGAACCAATGAAGTTCCATATGTGGGGCCCCCAAGCAGGTCCATCATGATAAAAATTCTCTCTTGTTCCATAGAGTCCATGTACTTGGACTTCAAGATTTGACGCTGGAGTTGATCAGGATTTGAATAGACCCTTCAACATATTTTTTTCCCCAAGGCTAAATTCTGTCTTTTAAATCAGTGATGTTAATCCCTCCCATTATTTTTGGAAAGCAAACTTTCTTCCAACTTAGTAAATGGAATTTATGATCTTCAGAGACCCCCTGCCATAAGAATTTCTTCATCAGACTATTTAGAGATTCCGCTATATGAAGGGGCTTTCAGAATAGAGAGCATATAAGTTGGAATTGCTTGAAGGATGCATTTAAATAAGATAATCTTCTGGGTAGACTCAACCACTTCTCTTTCTAGGAAGATAGTTTTCCAAAAAAATCACAAAAGACTTTCCCATAAGTGTTTCCTCGTTGCTCCATTGAACAAAAGGATTCCTAGATATTTTCTAAGAAAAGGTCCAATTTTTAATCCCAAACATATCGGACAACTAATGCTGCAGAGTTACTGGTATGTTGAATGACAAGATCTTAGATTTTGCATAGTTTATCTCTTGTCCAGAAGCTTTAGAGTATTTATTCAGCATTTGTCTTATGACTCTAGCTTCCAAGAACTTCACATTTGCTAGAAGAATAGTGTCATCAACAAATAGCAGGTGAGAAATTGGAGGGGCACCTCAGGCAACCTTAATTCCATTTAATCTTCCTCCTGTGTTGCCTTTTGAAAGGATTTGCTAAGTGATTCAATCATAAAAATAAATAGGAAGGGAGAGATAGGTCCCCTATCTCGAGCCACTAGATGCAGGAAAGAACCATGCTGGACATCCACTAATTAAAACTGAAAAATGAACAGTAGAGATACATGACATTATCCAGCGGCACCAATCTTCTCTAAAACCAAATCTCTTTAGTATCTTCATGAGGAATTTCCAGTTGACCCTATCATAGGCTTTTATTATATCCAATTTTATAACCATTCATTTTAAGCCTTTGCTTGATAGAGAATGCAAAGCTTCATTAGCTAAAATGACATCATCAAAGATCTTCTTGTCTTCGACAAAACCACCTCATTCCTCTGAAATTAGATTTGGAAGAAAGGACTTCAATCTATTTGCAATAACCAAAGTAAAAATCTTAAATATAGTATTGCAAAGAGAAATGGATCTGAAATCATAGAAGCTTAAATTATCGTCCCTCTTTTGAGGCTAGAGTTATAAAGGAGCAACTAAGATATTTCCAGATTTGTGAGCTTCATTAACAACTGCCGTCACCTCCTTATCTAACATATCCCAAAAATATTGGTAGAAGAGGGATGGGAAGCCATCTAGGCCTGGGGAATTGTTCCCATCCATTTCAAAGACCGACATTCTAATCTCTTCAAAACTAAAAGGGGCCATTAGTTGATCATTTTGATCTTCATTTATCAGGCTAGGTATGTTTTGGAGAAAGCTCTCCATTTCTTCCTTATGAAGATGTATTGGATCTTGAAGGAGCTTCTCAAAAAAGGATTCCTCTTCTTTTCTTATCTCTGAACTAGAGTCAAGGATTGTACCATCTTCTTTAGAAATCTTGCTGATCCTATTAAGCTGCCTTCTAACAATTGTTGACTGATTTTTTTTTGTTTTTATCACCTGCCTTGAGCCAAGTTTCTCTTGATTTTTGTCTCCAATAGATTTCTTCTCTTGAATAAATCTCCTCCAAAGCTAGGAGAGATTTTTCCATTTCAAGAAGAAAATCTGTCATCCCCTCATTTTTATCACTATTTTGATTTCATTTAGATCTTCCTCCAATTGTTTTTCTGAAGGAAAATGTTTTTGAATCAGGTATTATTCCATTCCTTCATACATCCTTTCAGGAATTTCAGTTTAGACAAAAAAACAGAAAGCCTTCGTGCCCTTGATTTTCAGGCTAGAATCCCACCATTGTCTCACTAAAGTCAGGAATTCCGGATCTCTAAGCCACTTTCATTCATATTTAAAGGGGCGTTTTTATGGGAGCATTGTCTTTCCCGATTTTTAGCCAAATCGGAGCATGATCCGACCCCAACACCAGAGAATCCTCATTTCAATCATCCACGAATCAAGTAGCCATTTTTCAGAGACTGGGAACCTATCCAACATCTCTGCAATATTACAGTGGCCTTTCCTTTTGTTTGTCCATGTGAATCTTCCTTGTTTGGGAATAATATTTAAGAGGTTAAAGTCTTTCACAAAAGAATTCAGATCCTTCTGAAAAGTATTTTCTCCTGTGAAACCCCCTTTTTCTAAAATTGAGAGATAGCATTGAAGTCCCCCAATAATAATAGTATCATGAGAGCTCTGCTGAACAAACATTCTGATTTCCTCCAAGATTGCTTTTTCTGCTTCAAATGATTGGGGCCAAAAATGTTGATAACCCAAGCCTGGAAGTCCTCATTATAGGCTTGAATGTCACCGCATATCCAATCATCCCCGTGCCCACAAGGCTACAATTGCAAACTCTAAGACTCCAAATTATCCCCAAACCCCCAGAAGCCCCTTCAACATCCACTGCGGTTAATTCCCAATTCGGCCAGTATTTGTGGCACAAGATTCTTCAAAAACATCCACCCTCATCTTAGATTCTTACAGAAAAATAACCTCCAGATTATAGATTTAAAGCTGATTGTTAACCAGCTTCTGTTTGTTGGAGGGATTGAGTCCCATAACATTCCTAGAGATGATTCTCACTTTTGCAATCAGATTCAAAACTGAATATAAACAGTGAGCAAATAATAAAAAAGAGAGAGAGATAATGCTAACCAAGGCAATGGAGGGCTCTTCCCGTCCGCCATAAGAAGTACTCCTTGATTTTCTTTTGGTCTTTACAACCAGAATCCTCCATCTGCTTTTTGTATTTTGCAAAGTTTGAATTGTTCCTACCCTTTATTTGGCTTCTACGAACTTGCATGGTATCCTCAATTGTAGGAGTTTATGAAATGCCAAGGACCGTGGGAGACTTGCTTCTGAAATTTCTCATCCTGAGATCTTACGGGTGATCAATTAAGCCACAGGGCTTCAGGCGAGTCCCTTTAGACACATTTCCCAATAACCTTCATTCATCAGCCTTAACTCTACCTCCTTGTGCAGAGAAATCCTCAACAAAGTTACAAACTACTCTTCAAGCCCCCACTAGGTTTAGGGGTAGAAGAGAATCAGTCTTCAAAAGTTGTTGATTAGCCAAGGGAGAAGGAAGCGATGTGAAATCAGGAGAGGAGAGCCCGAGGGGCAAGAAGGGTGAGCTTGATTGGCACGACGAGAAGGTGGAGATAGGAGAGAAGAAGAAGAAGAAGAAGAAGACGAGGGCATGAAAAACTTGGAAGAATTTTGAAAGCGAACATACCAAAGTTGAAGAACCAATCTGCGAATGAAGCAAAATAGATTTCGATAGAGAGCTAGGGATGGGAGAAAGGGAACAAGTAACAAGCTCAAACAAAGGAGGGATACCACCTCTAGAGGAGATAGGTTACCAAACTTGAGAGGAATGGCTTGAAGAGTCTTTGGTTTGTTGTAGGTAGAAGGTAGGCTAGGAAGAGTGATCTAAAGGGAATAAGGTTATTCACCCTCGAACAAGGGTTGATGGATTCAAACCAAGGATGCAGGAAGAGAGGGTAAGCATCATCATAGTACTATGGGCCTAAAGAACTCATCTCTTTGAATCCATATTCTGTTGAGAAAGACACCTTAAAGAAGCCACCGCCTAAAAACGCAACCCTATTTGATCCAAAATTGGATATGGAAAATGCCCAATTCATATAATTTCATTATAAACACTTGTATAAGACATTCCTAGTAAAAACACTTCAGATTATGTATGTAACAGTGGGTGAGTCGGTTTCGAGGTTTGTTATAGACATCCCTAAATTGAAGAAGTCAATGTTTTGCTCTTTGAGGCCAGTGGTTTTGCTTCCACGGCAGAACCACCACTCTGTGCAAAGGCGACTACAAAACTGCCGCTCTATGCAAAGGGGCGACTACACATCTGTCGGTATGTGCAAGCGGCGGTTGCACAACCGCCAAAGCTACGAGAACCGATGCTTACATCATGCATGTTAGAAAACACGTGTTGTAATAGTTCAAACGTTATAACTTCTCCCGAGGTTGGTCGTGCGTTTTGGAATGATTCCAAAGACAGGAGCATCTTTGCAGGTCTGATGGAACGCAATTATCTTCAAGAACGTAAGAGGAATTATGGAATTAGATTCACATTGCTATTGATAAGCAAGTTGGAGTCTTTGTCCATGGTTACACAGTGATTTCCCAACAATGAGAGGTTGTTTCTTGAGGGTTTTATTGTTAAAGGAGTGTTGGAAGGTGTTAAGCATGTTTTGTGCAAGCTTTGGAGAGAGAGAATAAAGCTCTGCTCCATAAAGGCCTTTAATGGTAGTAACTTGTACATTTCAGTGAATAACATACTTAATGGGGAGTGCAGTTGCCTCACTTGTTGGAGTTTTACCCGAATTGGGTTTCTCCAAGATAAATATGGTGTTTACTTGTGCTTTGTCTTTCTTTACTTCTCATGTGTATGTTTTAATTATGTTGCACATTCATTTCAGCATTCTATAGCTCTGTTTTGCATGCAAATGTGTTATTTTACAATCTCTTTAAAAGCTAGGAATCATTGGGGTCCGAGTTGGTGAATCCTAGTGTGGAATATCCACTTGGCTTATGGATCATATTGGTATCAAAGCAAGTTTTCCTTTTTGTTGTAGAAGTGTTTTTCTAACACTTTCCGCATTTTGTGTTAGTTAGTGTTCTTGTGGTGCATGGTTTGTGTGGTGTGATTATTTTGTAGATGGATACCATTCCCAGATAGCAGATGCTAGTGGAGAAGTTGTCTTTGTTCCTTGGCGGGAAGGTGGGGTCAAAGGTTACCACTTTCATGCCTATATGAAAGGGATGGTACAAGGCATTGTATTGGCACCATGTTTTGATGGTCATAACCAGCAGTCTTTGATGGATGAGAAAACCACATCAAGAGCCTGTAAAGGTGGACATAAGTTCATGCAGTTGAGCCTTCTGCTTGGTTGACTACCTCCATGAAAGAGGGTTAAAGAAGTCTCCAACAAAGTGCAGAGCAAGACATGCCAACATGGATTTGAGCATAGTTTCCTTGTTAAGGACAAGGTATGGCTGTACTTGAGCAAAGGAAGATTCAAAGGTAAAACTAAGAGCTTAAGCCTCTTAGGGTATGCTATTAAATTGGATATGGCTCCTCTTTATAGAATAATATTTTGTTTTGAATATTGAAAGCTTACGTTTCTTTTAAATCCTTCCATGCTCAACATTGAAGTAAAATCTTTTTCTCCTAATGGCCAAAAGGAGTTGGATAAAGATGTTGTGTTGTAGTTGAAGGAAAGAGCATTAGAAGAGGAGAGCAAGTGAATGGAAGTTGGGTTGAAATACAATTTCAAAGCAGATCCAAATGGCATTTGATCAGAGATGGGGTTGCAAAGCAGCTCTATTGGAAGGCTACACAGCTGGATAGTTGAGTTCAGTAGACCTTCTTGAAAAGGTGAATGTTAGAGTTCACACGTTGCACCTCCAAGAGAGGGTGGTGGTGTGGGGATGGGTTTTCCTCACTTAATCAATTCTTGAAGCTTTTAGGGACTTAAAAGCCTCAAATTGGGGAGGTATGATCCAAAATTGGATATGAAAAATGCCCAATTCATGTAATTTACATTGTAAACACTTGTATAAGACATTTCTTGTCAAAACACTTCAGATTATGTATGCAACTGTGGCTAAGTCAGTGTGGGGGCTATTATGGACATCCCTGAATATAAGAAGTCAGTGTTTTGCTCCTTAAGGCCAGCGGTTTTGCTTCCATGGTGAAACCCCGCTCTATACAGAGCAGCTGTTGCGCAACCACCGTTATGTGCAAGCGGCAGTTACACACCGCCAGGCTGCAAGAACCGGTGGTTACATCATGCATGTTAGAGAAATGCTTGTGTTGTAACAGTTGCAAACATTACAACTTCTCCTGGGGTCGGTCGTGCATTTTGGAATGATTCCGAGGATAGGAGAATCTTTGCAGGTCTGATGGAGGGCAATTATCTGCAAGAATTAAAGAGGAGTTATGGAATTGGATCCTCATTGCTATCGATAAGCAAGTTGGAAACTTTGTTCATGGTTACACAGTGATTTCTTAATGGTGAGAGGTTGTTTCTTGAGGGTTATGTTGTTAGAGGAGTGTTTGAAGGTGTTAAGCATGTTTTGTGCAAGCTTTGGAGAGAGAATGAAGCTTTGTTCCATAAAGGCCTTTAATGGCAGTAATTTGTACATTTGAATGAATTACATAGTTAATGGGGAGTTAATTGCCTCACCCACTGGAGTTTTCCCCGAATTGGGTTTTCTCTAGGATAAATATGGTGTTCACTTGTGCTTTGTCTTTCCTTACTTCTCGTGTGTATGTTTTAATTATGCTGCACATTCATTTCAGCACTCCATAGCTCTGTTTTGCATGCAACTGTGATATTTTTATATTCTCTTTGAAAGCTAGGAATCACTGGGGTCCATGTTGGTGAAGCCTATTGTGGAATATCCACCTGGCTTATGGATCACTGCTACTTCAAATATCTTCCAGTTTTTATCTAACCAATCATTCAAGGAAAGGAAAGAAAGGGAAATACCAACAAAGCAACCAATCATCCTAAAGTTTCCAAAGGTAGGATCTCCTTCAAGGCAGAACAAATGGATGGATCAATAGAACAATTTCATTTCATTCAAGCTTAGAAGAGCCCTCAAGACAGTCCAAAGGCTTAGAAACCAATGATTTACAATTAGCCAGAGTTGCTAGAGAACCCAAGTTAAAGGGCCATATTTTTTCTTCTATCTATATCCAAGCTTCGTTCCATTTGCATCAGATACGACATACAGGCATTGGTGAAAGGGGCCCAGAAGCAATGGATCTTCTCAGAGAATAGATTTCTGACACCCCTATTTTGAAGCCAGCTCTTCCCGCCTTTTTGAAAATTTGAAAAATTCCTTTACCTGCTGCTATTAGGACAGTGGGATCACATGTCTTTGCTTTCCCTGAAAAATCCGGAGGCTTTTTTCGTTTAACCTAGATCTTCTTCTCCATTTTGGGTTTGTTGCTTGAGACCAGAAGTTTCTTTTGGGACCTTTGAAAAGCCTTCTGACTGTCAAGCTTCTTTTTGTGTTTTGCATAAGTAGGTTTACTCATGCAGGAGTCCATGCATTCCATATTAGGTCCCCAGGTGAAGATCACAGATACCCAAAAATCTTTGTTGGCTTATGTGCAGAAGGAGGATCACAACTACATGATCTTGATACGAAGGATCACCCCAAAACCAGGAAGTATTTCTCCTTCCACTCCAGGGTTCTCATTTTCAGACTGAGAGCTCCTTCCTGAATGCACAGAACCATCCCTGATTGCTTCCAAAATCTGGTTGATAGATCTCAATGTAAATTTTGGAGATTGAATGTTGATAGGATCCAGAGACTTCAAAACATTTCCAGCTATACCTACATTTTCTTTCAGAGATTTAACAGAATTGACAGCAACAGCAGGCAAATCTTCCCTCAGATCAGCATCAATCCCTGCAATATTTCTCATTGATATTTGTAGATTGCATGAGTCTGATAAGATATCTTGGGAATATGCTTACTTTTTAACTTAGGATGGTGGAGATAGAATGGCAGTACACTATAGAGTGCTCAAACTACAACGATGTCAGAAGCAAATACACTAGCAACCTAAGGTTTACCTACTGACTTAAATCCTTGAATAGTCAAGATTAACAAAAACAAGGTAACTTCTTACCAAAACAAATAATAGGAGATCCAACCTCAAGAAGGAGGGTTTACACTTCTGCCCTGATGTTTCTTAGTAGTCCCATAGACTTTTTGATCCCATGAATATTAATAGAATCTTCCTTTTGTTCATTCATTTAACAATTGAGATATGATGTACACTTCTGCCCCAGTGTTTCTTGGTGCTCCCACAGATCTTTTGAATCCATGGATATTGATAAAATCTTCTTTTCATTCATTCATTTAACAATTGAGATGTAGTTGAACCTGTTGTATATGCAGAAGTAGCGTCATGTGCAATTAAATAAAGAAGAATTTATATGCACAAAATCTGTCCCTTGAAATATTTGTGGATGTGATTATCTTCCTTAGTGCCTCATTTCTTGTGCATGCTCTTTTGTATTCCTTGGCACTTCCTGCTGTGTCTCTATGAAAACTATATTGTTTTACACCTTCGGTCCCTATTTTTATAGGTCAGTTTTATACAGCTTTGTATTCCAAGGGGAGAATCTATACAACTCTACGAACTAGGAATTTGTAAGAGTTCAAATTTTGTCCCTGAGGCTTTCAGTCAAAAAGGCCACTACTTATGAATGACATTCAAACGATAGAGGCCCTGAAAAATGAATGATCAGAAACATGAATGCACAGATGCCAATAAAAAACAAACTGAGAAAAGGGCACTGAGTTGTTCTAAGGAAATCAACGATGTCTATTGGGAAATCAAACTGAGAAAAGCATCAGGCACATCTCCACAATTTAACTGGTAAAAATTACTGAAGGCAGGGTTGATGTAGTACTAAGGATATCTTGAGGGAATAAATTTCATTTTCCTCAAAAGGCAAACAAATAAATATGCAACTGTATAAATATCATATACAGAAAAAAATAACTGAAGCATACTTTTTGTTCGTCCTCCTCTTCCTCATGCCATACTCTTAGTGTGTTGCTTTTGGGTTTGCTGCTGCTGCTTCCGCATTTTTCAAATTCTCTTTCTATTCTAGTCTGATCTTTAATAGTAATACTCATTGATTGCCTCTTCCAGCGCATAACCGCCTCCTCTGATCCTCCCCATGGAACTACACAGACTTCTTGACCTCTGATTCTTGATCCCTGTCCGAATAACCATATAGGTGAAATTAATAGCCCTCTAATGTTCTAGTAGTATCCCCTATTGAATAATTTATAATTGCAGAACACCACTAATTTAGAAGAAACAAACTTACACTCAATAGAACAGCAGTTTCTAAAGCATAGGGCTGTTTGAAAGTCACAAAGGCAACTTTTGCATACTTTCCAGCACTACAATCACCATTCCAAAAAACCAAAAGAAAGAAAATTTTAGAGGCCCATCTCCTGTAAAAAAATATCCTCATACATTTCAAATTAACTTATTTCTCTGCAAATCATCACTCTCCACCCTTACAAAGCACAAAACCAGAAAGAAAAACTTTATGAGCTGTTTTTTGCCTAATCCTCTTTGCCAATTCTAAAATATTTGATTTTGACAAATTGATAAAACTTTTCGAAAGATTAGCCAATTGTTAAAATCCTCCTACATTTAGTATATTGACAGTGAACCCTATTCCTTAATCTCATTTATATTTCCACTGTTTTTGGTTTGTGCTGATGACCTGGTCCTGATTCCTAAGAAAAACTGAATCTTCAAACACTATCTCAATGCGCAAAGTGGTGTCTATAAATTTTATGTGCTGCAATTCAAGATCAACAACATAAAAGTAATGGTGGTTAGCACTAAATACAAAGATTGGGAAGTCATTTCTTAGGGAATAAAAATTGAAGATGTAACCTCCTTAAATATCTAAGGCTGGAACTTTCAACTAATTATAAATGTATTGCTTGCAAGAAAACAGAACAATAGGTGGGTTAAAGGAACTAATTTCCCTGCAAAACGAGCATAGGAGTATACCCCCATGGATTTAAAAATCAAGGAAATTTCACTACAGAACCTCAGTTAAACCAGTAAATTTATATGGACACCAAGTAAAAAAGGCTGGAAAAAAATTGAATCGTTCCAATAACAAAACCGTTGATAATTCTATCACCTTATCAAATCCAGTTGACTGAAATGGAACCTGAGCTAAAACGAAAGGTGCATTGCATCAGTTGGTATCAGAGCAAAAGATTCTATGAGGATAAATCTTGTGAGGATCATTGTCAAATATTGAGCAGAGAAAATCAGAGCAACAAAGATATTGAATGAGACCATATTGAACCCTCACTAGAAACCAGAATTATGGGTGTTGTTGACAGAAGTTGGTTTTAAGTCTGGATGTAATGTACCTTTTTAAGGCTGAAACTGAAAAAGCAGGAAATCACACAAACCCCAAATGGTTGAACTCAAATTTTATATCAGCCAACTGGTTTTTATGACAGTGTAAATCAGCTGTCTGCTACTTGTAATTGGTGTGAAATCACCCAAATATCATCAAAGAACTCATCAACATAGGAAACCACGTTAAGAAGATTTTAAGCCACTTTTCACCATGAAACTTGATGAAATACTCAAGTGGAAAATTAATTAAGAGTAGCATAGGTACAACCAACAAAATGATCAAAATGAAGGTCTTCAAACCCCAATAATTACAAAAGATGATAGATTCCAACCTTATAAATTATGTCAAGTCTGAATATTAAAGAATAAATGAGTTATGTGCCCTACAAGACACTAAATCACATTCAAACCCTAGTCACTTCCTAGGAGAGAGGCTTCAAAATATGCCAAAACTCTTTGTAGGTCTTTTTTTGATGCCCTAGATCCAAATCAGCAAGAGAGTCTTCAATAAATTCCTTCAATTTACCAATATGGAGAGTTTTACAAAGAAGTTCGCCTCCTTATGCCACAAGAGGGTTTTTCGTCCTCAAGTGGAAAGGTATTGAACAATCAACCCATAAACCAAAATAGTAAGTATATATGCACCAAAGATTTTATATATTAGCTAGGACAAAGATAATGGAATTAATAAAGGATCAACTTATAAGAATGCTTGACCCAATGCTTCTTTACTTGGGTGGGGAGGATAAGTTGACAATCCCCTCTAGAAGAGTTTAGGATTAACCCATGTCTTTCTATATGGAAGTCATAGAAATTAAATTTTTGATCAATGAGTTGTGTGCTTACTTGGGAAATTGACCGATTTAGTTACATAGGACCATGTTGGATAGAAAAATGATCAATGAATGTGGAGTCCCTTATATCAATAAGGGAAATTTATTGAGTCAACCCTCTCTATATCAATAGGTGATAATGATCATTGTCATAATTTTATTGTGTTTTACATTGGTTGACTTGATATTAATAGGAGATTTGTTAGTTGACTTCATTAAGTCAGAAATGAAGAAAAGTTTTGAAATGAAAGATTTGGTTTTAATGAAGTATTTTTGGCAAAGGAGTTAGTAAATTATAAAATGAAATGTTAATATGTCAATCAAAATATGCCTAGAGTGTTGTGAAACAGTTTAGAATGATGAATTACAAGCCATAGTCAAAACTAGTTGCCATATGATTGAAGCTAAGGATGATAAGGGCTAAAATATTGACCAGACTTTGTTAAAAATACTTATTGGTCTAATCTAGTTTACTTTCTGCCCACAAGGCTTGATATAATGTTTAGTGCATGTCTTAATTAATGGATCAATGATTAACGAAAGACTCTTGGATGGAAATCTAGAAAAGGAATTTTGAGATATGGTAGTGGAACAAAAGATCATTAGATATTCTATTCAACATTGGATGAATTCAAGTTGATTTGCTACATAGATTGTGAGTATGCAAGAAGCATAGATGACAGAAAGAACACCTCCAATTACATTTTCCATTTTGGTTCACATGGAGTTTCATGGGCCTCTAAGAAAAAACCATTGTCACCCTTTCTTCAACATAAACAAAATATGTGGTATCAGTTCAAGAGAAGCGTATCAAACAATTTGGATGAGAAGAGTGTAATGAGACTTAAATATGAATAAGAAGAGAAAAAATCTCTTATGATTATAATTTTCCTATAGGATTGTTAGAGAATCTATTTTTCACAAAAGAAGTAAACATATAGACATAAGATATCACTTCATTAGGTCGTCAGTCGGAAAAGAAAAAATATACTTGGAATTTTGCAGATCTAAAGATCAATTTGTTGTTATCTTCACAAATACCTTAAATGAAGGAGAGTTTTGAGTATTTCCAAGATTACTTAAGAGTCATAGACATATCACTCTAGCAATACCTAGGTGCTCAATAATAAGGGGGAGTGTTGGAATATATCTATTCTCTCCTACCCACATTAATTATTTAAATATATTTCAAATTCAAATATTGTTGCATAAGATATTCACATTCAATACTAACCATTTAGTCAATACAAGTAATGTGGAGAATATTTTGTTACAATGCAAGTCTCCTTAAATCCATGTGCATGCAATACATTTATGTAGATCAACTACATTGCTTTTACTTGTAGAAGAAGTTACAAATTCAGTGAAAAATAAATACCTCTATACAAGAAGAAAAACACAAAGTGCTGTTGGTTTTTCAATAAAAAAATTTTTATATCTTTTTTAATATTGAACTTGTGTTTTGTTATTTTGTAGTGTAATTTCTTATTTGATTTTGTACTTCTCCCTTTACGGTGTGCATTTCTCACTCTTCCATTTCTCACTTTGTTACCTACAAATTTAAATTCTAATAACATTAAAATCTAATTTCATTAGAAGAAAATGGTATTGATATGTAGTCTTTTTATATCCATTGAGGATTGGATTGATGCATAGTTTTTAGTTAAAAAACATTGACATTTACGTATTATAGCTACATGTTTTTATTTACTTCATATTATCATAAAACAATTTTAAATAGAAAATTTAAAAAAACATTACCATTTGAGTCAGCATATTTTTGGTTATTTACTCACTAGGACGACCCTTAAAATGTGATTAAAATGGTGATTACATACCATTACCATTTTTAATATGTGATTATGTGTTTTAAGATCTAACTTTCATTATATGATATAAATATTAATTTTTTATAATTTAATATTTTGTTAAAAAGAAAGAAAAAGATAAACATTACAATTTTAATATGTGATTATGTACGTATTGTTACAAGATCTATAAAAAAAATTAATTATGTGAGACAAATATTAATTTTTCCATAATTTTAATTTTTTAAGAAGAAAAAATACATCACAATGCAATATAAGACTAAAAACAAATTCATAACACCAATTAACATTATAATTTATTTTTATAGGATTGAAATTTAGTATTCAATAATTACAACTAGTATAGATATCTTAAATACATCTATCTAAAATACGTCGAGAGATATCAATCACGAGGCACATATCTAACTATGCAAGTGTAGTATAAATATACAAAAGGTAATAATTAAAAATAAATATAATATAATAAATGTATCTATATGAAATACATCAATAGATATCAATTTCAAGGTTCTTAGGTTTGATTTTTTACATACCTCTTTAATCAACAACTTCATTAAATTCTCTATCAATTTCCCGTTGATTTGTGGAAAATGGAATCATTTAGCTACGCGATTGTGTTGATCTCAAAAAAAGACCCAAACATTACTATATGGACTAAGATATTACTATTTTTTTGATTGACTTCTCCAAGAAAATAGAAACAAAATTATTTAAGTGAAAGTCTAATAGAAGTCAAATTTATGAATGAACTATCACATGATAGTCAAATGAACGTAAAATTTAATTTTGAGAATAAAATTGAACAACACACTCCATTACAACCTTGTCTGTCATTGTAGAATGCCTCTCGGCGTAACTAGGTAAAAAAAAAAATATTTTTACTTGACCATGGTGTATCAATCATACAATATTATACTATTTTCCAGTTATACACATTTTATAACTTGGAGCAACACACTCTAGTCACATATTTGTTTATTGTGACTTTCATTTCAATTTTGAATGGTTTCACCATTGATGCGGGCATGAACATTAGTATCTTGATTCCATTTGGCATGTTCTTGGATGATCGAAGCAACATAAACATACTTTGCACAGGTGACTCGTGCTCTCTTGTGGATCAATGGGGCTTACATTCACTGCATTTCCACACCCAAAGTCTGCTTCATAAAATCCCAAATTCCTCCAATCCCCTACAAAGACAATTACATTTTCATGCTTCATATTCACATCCAATGTAGATGGTTTCATCAATATTCTTGATATGAAATTCTCATTTAAAGAGAAAATTGTCTTTTGGATAATAATTAGAGCATGCAAAAGTGATCCACTTAAGAGGTCTTTGACATTATCTATTGCACCTGCAATACCAACAAAGCATTACCATAGTATCCCTTTGGAAGAGGGGGGTCAAATGATGTCCTCATGTCGACTGCAAAGATAAGTTTCACATTCTCACTATGTGGAATTTGGAAAGACTTTGTCCTTGCTAGCCAAACCAATGCTGCTACAATTTCAAATGTAGAGAAATTTTCTTTACATTCTTCCATCATGCATCGTTTGATACAATTTATTGTCTCAAAGTTAATTACAATAGATGCTTGAACAATCTTCTCAAATTTAAGAGGACGGGTATGACTTCAAAATGATAAACCGGAGGTACATAAGGTCTTCAAGCTTCACCATTTCTCTATTCCATATTGGTTCTAGTGATGGCTTAAACGCTCCCTGGAAATCTCACTCATGCCTTTAAGAAATTGGCCCAGTCCTTTTCCATCACATATACTATGGTAGAACTTATTCCCACAACAAATCCCCACATGTAAAACAAGTTACCTACGTAAAATTCACATACAACATATAAAACAAAAGTTTGATGTTAATAGAAAAATGTAAGACACTATTACAAGAGACATTGTTTGAAATTGTTCAACATATATGGAAAATAACAAAGATGAATAAGAATAGGAACTAAAAAGATATATTAAATACATCTATCTAGAAAATATTAAGATATATCAATCTGAAGGCCCTTATCTTATATTTTTTACATACCACAATTGATACCACATAATAAATGGTGTCAATCTTACTACACAATTGTGTTAGCCTCAAAAATATGTCCAACAAAAAATGGGTTCAAGACTCCACCATGATATGGCCAAAATATTATATTTTCAATTCAATTCTCCAAAGAAAAAAAACTCAAGGTAAAAATAAGTCAAATTTAAAGTCAATATTAATTATTAACAACTCACCTAAATTATTGTTTTTCATCAACATACAAATATCAATCATTAAAACATTTTATAATACCAAATTTTTAATTTGAAGTTTTTAATCATATATAAAAATTTCAACCATTGCTTTAGTTTCAAATTTGTTTTGGTTTTGAGGGCTGCATATTTACCACCTCACTTTTGTTGGAAAATCTTGTATCATGTTGTATTTAATATGATATAAGATCTTTTCATCAAAAAAATTCAAGCATGGATTGTACTCATCCAAATCTAGGAGAAAGTCACCTGAACACTTAGAAGATGGAGGTCCTCAATATTCGTATCCATTGGTACTGAAAAAACTTAGCTGTTGAAGTGATGGATTGTACTCATCCAAATCTTGTAAGACTGAAAGGTCGTTGTCCGCCATGGCTTCCACAAAGACAGCACCCTCCCCACTGCACTCCACTTCAAGATCCCCATTTTCTTTATTTCTGAGCCTTCCAGCAAAAGGGGAATAATAAACCAAAACCTTGGAGAGAGCCTCTCGAATTGTTTTTGCAGGATCTGCAGAAACAGTTGCAGAAACCCCGTCGTAGACTAACAATACGTTGACAAAACATCTGGTTATGTTGTCAAGGCTGGAGAGCTGGAGAATTTGATTTGGGCGATGGAAGGCACGGCGCCACCTTCACTCTCTCAATGATATTTACATGTAACTTGTCCATTTGTATTTGGACTCCACACTCCTCTTCTCTTCTCCAAAACTGTAACTGCAGAAATAGTTTGAGAACTGAACTGCAGGGTAATTCCTTATGTAGAGAATAGCAAGAACATACGTCCAAAAATTAGATACCATAATTCACGTGTTTTAGATTTGACAGAGTTTTTATTTTTATTTTTATTAAATGGTTGGATTCCACACATTTCAATGATCATTGTTTTTAAAATCAACTCACAAAATAAAGTATTCGTATTCATTATAAAATGCCACATATAATTTATGATTTCTGAATATTTAGAATTAAATATTTGGGGTGTTGAAAGTATTCAATCATGATGATTTCTGAATATTTAGAATTAAATATTTGGGGTGTTGAAAGTATTCAATCATGATGATTTCTGAATATTTAGAATTAAATATTGGGGTGGTTGAAAGTATTCAATCATGTTATCTATTAGTAGTTCAATGACATGACATTCACGGGTGTTGTCACTAGTGCCAAAGCTACATTAGTGATCCATAGTTTACTAGACAAGACCAATTTATTTTGAAATTATAACTAGGTCTTCCATTCCACAAGTGGTCCTTCATACAAATAATTTTGTATTAGTAAAGTCATCTCTACTCATAAGAGATATTCACATCAATTATATGCAAGATATGAATATGGGACGAACATGTGTTTTTATTGCAATTAGACAATTGTCCAACTTGATTACAATAGCCAAGTCCCATAGTAAATATATACTAAACAAGGACCCTAGTAACAAATGTACACTATTCACAATGTGCACTAAGTCAAACTATATTTAATTATTAATAATTAATAGTTCAAAAAATCCCTTCATCAGACTAAAAACTATTTAGTCACCTAGTTGAGGACATTAGAACAACATCTAGCTATGTTCCACCTACTACTATATTGGAGAATGCCGCTAAAAGCTTTAGCAATTGGTTATAATGTTTCCCTTCATGGAAGGCATGCCACACAAGACCCAAATATAGTTGCTCTTCACTCTCTCAATGAATTTACATGTCAACTTGTCCATTTGTATTTGGACTCCACACTCTCTTCTCTTCTCCAAAACTCTAACTCGAAAATAGTTTGAGAACCGAATCTGGGGTAATTCCTTATGTAGAGAAGCAGCAAGAACGAACATACGTCCAAAAATTATTAGATACCATAATTCAAGTGTTTTAAATTTGTGAGTGTTTTTAGTTTTTAAATGGTTGGATTGCACACATGTCAATGATCGTTGTTTTTAAAATCAACTCACAAAATAAAGTATTTAGATTTTTAGTTTTACATTAATGTAATCACATCGGCACATGCTTCAATATTGAAAGAATCTTATATTCATTATAAAATGTCACGTCTAATTTATGATTTCTAAAATAAATATTAGAATTAAATATGTTATCGGGTAGTTTCAATGAAAGTATTCACTAATCATGTAATCAATTAGTAGATCCAATGACACAGGTTGGATTACACAGGTGTTTGTTTTCAAAATCAACTAGTGTATTCGCGGCATTAGTGACTATAATTTATGATTTAAATAGAAGACAAACCAATACATTTTGAAATTATTATTAGGTCTTTCATTTTATCTATTAGGTTCTTGACATGACATTCAATAATTTTGTATTTTACTAGAAAGCATATTTTGAAATTATAACTAGGTCTTCCATTCCAGTCATTTTTTTGTATTGTATAAGAGATATTCACATCAATTATATGCAACATATGAATATGGGACGAATGTGTTTTTATTGTAATTAGACAATTGTCTAACTTGATTACAATAGCCAAGTCCCATAGTAAATATATACTAAACAAGAACCCTAGTAACAAATGTACACTATTCACAATGTGCACTAAGTCAAACTATATTCAATAATTAATAATAAAACAATCCCTTCCCCAAGCCTAAAACAACTATTTAGTCACCTAGTCTAGGTCATTAGGTTCCACAACATTGGCTTCCACTCCTCAAGTTCCACCCAACTACTATATTGACCTTCACAATGCCACCAAAACCTTTAGCAACAGGTGCTCTTGGTTATAATGTTTCCCTTCAAACTTTGTCTTGACAAACCCTTTGGGTCACCACAAAGACCCAAATATAGTTGCTCTGCATCCAAGACAACAAGAATAACCCTCTCTAAATCCTCAACTATCCAAAAAATCTTCATGCTCCTAGCTACGATGCCCTCTTAGAACACCCCTTGTTGAAGTCTATGAGTCCTCTACAAGACCTAATAACAACTTTCTTTCTGGCAAGTTCACTAAGACACCTAAGTTCCATAAACTAAGTTTTGACATAATGCTTCTCAAAGCACCCCCATTTCTAAATTATCCCCGCTCACCTTAGTCATTACGAAGACTCACCCAAAGATATCAACCTAAGATGTATGTACACAAAATTGTATAGTTTTGCTAGGTCATACTAAATTTGATGTAAGTAAAAAAATCATGATGTAAATATTATTTAAGCAATATTTCATTCGGTTTGGACATATGTCCAAGAATCTAGACTTAGAGTATCATCATTTACGGGCTTATAATTGTTGAAATCGATTCGAATTTTCTATTATTGGTTTTTATCTAGTGTGATATCAGATTCTAATATTTACACTATGTAAAAGTAATTAGAAAACTCTTTTTATTAGCTACAAAATCATCACACTTTACCCTTGAAAGGTTTACACTTTATAGAGATAATATTAGAATAATATTATCTAAGCTAATTTAGTAACTTAAGAATATTTTTAATTCAAGGGTTCTATGGTTTCATTTATTAAGGTTTATCAGTGTCTAAGTTTAATTAATGAGTAATTATGGATATAATTTTGTATTTCTTAATTAAAGAATTAGGGGATTCAACACATATAATTTAGTTGTTGTAATGAAATCATAAACCATAACCATTTCTCTATAAAACCAAAGTTTCTTCCACATAGTAGAGTATCTAGACTTGAAAGGTTTACTCTTATAAAGTTATTTAAAGAACAATTAAAAAATAAGTTAATTTAGAATGGACATGTGCCCATTCTAAACAAGTAACTTAGGAATATTTTTAATAGAAGGATTGAGATGGAAGGAGAACATGCATTATGCACACTTAATAATGTTCAATTCACCAAGTCTAATACATAATTGAATGGTATGAGCACAATTGGTGTTTTTAGAATTATATGTTTCGTGGCTTCGTTTATTATTAGGTTTATTAGTGTCAAAATTAATTAATGGGTTAACATGTTATGGGTTATGAACATAACTTTAGGCAAAGAGAATTTAATTTTGTGGTTTTAATGAAATCATAAATTATGGCAAATTCCTAAAAAAACCAAAGCATGAAATATTACAACAAATTCCTTGTAAATCATACCAAATTCCTATGAATCGCAACCAACTCCCTATAAACTTCCTAGCATAATAAAGGAATTATTATGTTTTCTACGAATTAAATTAATTGCATGGTGGAAATTATATTAGTAAGACATTGATAAGATTCAACTTCCATAAATGACACGATGTTTTATAGAATTATATGGAAAAATCTTCCTTACTTTATACTCAATCTTCCATATAAATATCAAATAATTGTACAACTGTAAAGTTTTATTGGAGCATGCTTTGGCATAATTTTTTTCAAAAAACCCACATCCCGGGCCAAGATGATTTCACCTACAAATTTATGATCTTTAATTGTTTCTCCAAGTTAACATTCATTACCATGTTCAAGAAGTTCAAGGTATGCTTTAATGGCCTCATGTCCTTTATCGGGTATCTTTATGAAGCCACTTTGCCAATTTTTGTTTGGTGTCCATGCTCAGATGATGTTATGCACATCGATATCTTCTTTACATTTGTATGAGATGATCCATGTTTTATTTGGCCTTAAACAATCCCGATACAATGTTGCACCTTCTCCTCTCCTGTAGGTTTCCAATATTGAACTCTCACCTTTTTAAGGAAAATATCCCCATATTCTCTCCCCATCCATATATTTTCACTATCATTTCTTGGTCATATAAGAAGCATTTGTCCCTTGAACACATCCTTCAACTAATTAAATTTTTGTTTATATCTTCCACAAATAGTCCCAACGTAAATATCATTATTACCTAGGATATGTTGATTAATGTAGTCTTCTCTGTGAATATGTGTGGCTCTATTATTTTTTGATGCATATGTATTTGTCCTATATTTTTGTGGAAAAAAACAAGCATCTGACCTCCTGTTACAATTTACAAATGGTTTATCCAAAGCACACAAAACATTTTCCCAATATGTTATCTTTGGAAGCCAATATTCACTACCTTCACTTGCTATGCGTTTTCCCCAATGTTCAATATATGATTTTATTCCCTTTTTTAGATATTCCATTTCTTTGAGTTATTTGAAATATGCTAAAAGAGGTTTCCTTCCATCAAGTTTGGTTCACCATTATCCTTTGTATGCCATATTTGGATTGGATGAGACCAATGCAAATCCTTTATTGTAGCTTTGTACTCCATCATTAGTATGTCATCCACGACATGAAATTTGAACATATTAGGTTTGTTGATACCCATTATATTATGGTTTCCATCCAACAAGAATGGCTCCACAAAGTCCTTGAAAGTTGTACACTTCCTCAATAAGGTAAGGAGTGAATGTGCTTGACCCTTCTTGACATGTTTGTAGGAGTCCATGATATGTGGCAAAGAAAATGTGTCTAATTTATGTAAGGATGTTTCTAATCTTCTAAAATTCCCATCTATATCCTCATGAGTGTGTCCCACTAGAAGGAAGCTCAAATACACAATGTTGAATACCTTTTTTTTTGTCAACATTGACGATAAATGCAAATAAAGTACGATTCTTGTTATCACTCAAAGCATTATCAAGTTGTAAGTAGAGGATCGGTGGTTTCTTTTTGAATGAAGTACTCATACTAGCAACACTAATGGATTTAGAATGGTCAAATATTTCCTTGTACCCTTTACATTTTTCATGCACATCATTTTGTAATAGTGCATCATGCAATGGATGTTTGGATGATCCAAAACTGTATAATAAATCCCCAAACTCATCAATTACAAGTTCTTTAAGCTTCTTAAGACACAAGATAATGATATAAATTGTGGTTTTCTCAATGTTCAACAAATGGAAGGCCAAAGTGTCCAAAACACCTTGTGTTTTGTGTTCATGTGTAAGCATACCATGTCAAAGTAACTGGTAGGTTCATAACATTACTTATTGACTTTGATTTTTTACCCATCCTTGGTATGGAAGTTTTCATTTTGTCCATTTTATCATGCACAATGCTCAAGAATCCATGAGGTTATTCTTCTAATTACAATATGTGGGAATAGTAAGTTGCACAACAACTTTGAATGTATTCATTGTGCCATGTTTGTTCCTCTTCAATTTTTGTGAGTGCTTCTAGGCATGTGGTGGCTCTATGTTTGTTGTACAAATATGTACACTCATCACACTTGGCAAAAAAGTTATTTTTGTAATGGAAACATGTTGAAATATTTTTTCATTATGTTATGAAGCTTGGATGACATTGGAGGAAGTTTCAATAATTCAATCTCCTCGTTACACTTCTTTTGCAATAAATTGTGGGTATAGAATGCAAGAAGAAACCTTTGAGGAACTTTTATTCCATCCTTTCCTATAGACCGAGTCAAATGTGGAGAGATATCTGAATTTCTCTCAACAATTCTTAATATGTAGGCAATTATTGCGGCAATATTTGACCTTTGTTTCTCTTTTCCAATTGTTACCATTAACTACATGCCTATCACCGCTTATCCATTCACATTTATGATTATAGAAGGTACTCCTTGGGTACCCATAAAATTTGTACCATGCATTCTAACAAACATCCATCCCATCAAATTTCATTTTATGTACCTCCATAGATTGGTTGCCCAAAACAAAGATGGCATTTGCTATTAATACATCAAACACAAAATTCTTTCTATCAATTTCATTGAGCGCTCTAGTTTTGCACCATAGAATTTGAACTCTAACTGAAGCAAGAGGAAATTTTTGGAGACAATTAGATTTACAACAATGAAACTCTCATATTTTCCACTTCATCCATAAATATTGACCATTTTCTATCCTCATCATATTTTTGATTTGATCGATTGGCTAGAGGGGCATCCAATTTTTGATTTTTTAAGCATTGAAAGATCTTTTTATCACTTTTTTGGAATGATTGTGATTAGTGGAATCAAATGAAATTAGATAAAAAATTGAGGTTGTCTCTCTTCTAATTCATCCCACATGATGACCTCAACCTATTTTAGGATTTATTTAAATCTAATATCCATGTGAGAACCATTTATGTCAATCAATTGCCTTACAGGGCATTATATGAGAGATACTTCAACATGGGGCATCCTTTACAAGGAGGATTGAATACTCTATCAACAAGCACACCAAATCTATTGGCCTCTAATATCTTAAAATGTAACGTGTCTCCTTCACGTAAATTGGTAAATGTTCCCTCTGCAACATATTTGCACACAGATGAGCAGAAATGGATTAATTTAGTAATAACTCCCTTGAACTTCAAATTGTGTTGACCATTGTCAACAAGGTGCATACCATCCAGTTGAGCACTCCCTTGCTTAATCATAAGGGCACTTCTTGTTTCATGGAAAATTAAATTTTTAATTTTCCAAACTATTGATTTATTAGGTTGTAGTAAGTTTGAGCAATCAGAACACAAATTTACCACATTTTCTATCCATACACCAAAATTTAAAAGACCCAACTTCTCTCCATTAATTTTATGGTCTTCCAACACATGAGTTATAAAACCCATGGCCATGTCATCATCTCTACTAGAACATTTGTGTTTGAGAATGACATTATCTGTGACAAAATATCTTCTATCTTTATGGCTTGTAATGGTGGTGTTTTTAATAACATCACTACAATATCCATCACTCTTTGTATTAAAATCCTTTGAGCCACTAAAAATTTGATCACAAAAAACAATTTGGGAAGGAGAATTTGCATGCTTTGAAAATTCACTCTCTTCCCAAGCAATGTAGTATCCTTTATTCCCGACATCTGCCAAGGTTTCAAATTCATCAACTGAAAAAGGAAATTTTACTCTTCCATCCAATACTATGTTGACACTCACAACAACAAATCCTCTTTCCACATCTCTACAATGTAGTGTCCTCCTACTTGGATATACTCTTCCCTCTGCAACTTTGGTACCTTTTAAGAACAAGTCCACATGATCATCCTCTAGAAATGTAAGAGACATTAATGTTATAACAACATAAAAACATAGTTTGTGAGATGATAGAAAATCTATTAAACCATTGCATAAAAAAATTAAAAATCATCATGCATGTATAACCATAAGATTAATGTATACACATAGCACATGAATTGAAAATTTCTATAATTCAGTAAGGTTTGAAAAAACTCCAATATTATGCATATAATAAAAATTGACATGAATATAATTATAACATGAATTCCAAATTATGATTGAACTTGACCCAATTGACAATCCTCATTCATTATAAACATTATCATTAAAGGATCTAATCCTCATTCATTCTATATGTTTCTTGTTTTCTTACTCATTCTTGGGAAAGTGCACAAAGATGGGGGCCAAAAAGTGGACACAAATCCATTTTTGGCCATTTTGGCCATAATACGCTTTATGGCTCGATTTATAACAAGACAAAGAAAATCATAGGTCGCTCTGCATAATGTGAGTGTGGTATGGTTCGTAATAACACGAGCATGTTATAACGTGCTTTCTATATAACGCGCTCGCATTTCAATGTGTTATGTGTTATATGTGTTTTTGGCATGCTTTTATTGACTAAAATAAATGTTTGAGTATAAGTTTTTCTTTTAAAACTTACACTTTAAATTTATTTTAGTAAATATAAGATATTAGGGTCACTCGCACCTTATGGAACTAGTCTCACACTCCATCTCATCACGCTTTTAGAAGATAGTTTTTCATATTCTAATTTGGTCAAGACATAGGAATTTTTCAGATTTCAAAGATTTCAACCTTCAAGCTTTTAGGGGTCCTTTTGGTTTGATTGGAATTTGTAGGAGTTTTAGATGTGTCAAAACTATATATTCATAAGAACCTCTTCTTCCTTGAAATTTCCTAGTTTTTCTCAGTAATGATGTCTCCATGTATCCAAGGATCGAGGATTACTTGGGGTCTGTGGCAGATTGGACATTTAAGAATCATTGAGTGTCTGAATCAGAATGTCATTGTATCTGAGAGAAACATTTTCAAACATGGGAGTAATGCATCTTGGAAAATAAAATTGAACCTCATAAATCCTCTCAAATTTCCAACTTACACAAGCACTAGACATATCAAGCTTTGTTCTTCGAATGAAATCTTCATTCCCGACAGCTTGCAATTGAAAGAATTATTTAAAAGAGCATAAAAATGATCAAATTTACTTGGTATCCTAATATGTCAAACCCAAAAATACCACTGGACTTGTTATTCTCAATTTAGGGTTTAGGGTTTAGCATTTAGGGCTCATGGTTTAGGGTTTAGGGTTTAGCGCTTAGGGCTCAGGGTTTAGGGCTTAGGGCTCAGGCTTTAGGGTTCAATGCTTAGGGTTTATGGTTTATGGTTTAGGATTTAGGGTTTAGGGATCAGGGTTAAAGACTAAATGTTTAGGGTTTAGGTTTTAGGATTTAGGGTTTAGGGTTTAGGGTTTAGGGTTTAGGGTTTAGATCTTAGGGCTCATGGTTTAGGGTTTATGTTTTATGGTTTATGGTTTAGGGTTTAGGGTTTGAGGTTTAGGGTAAATAAGGTTTGCGGTTAAGGGCTCAAGGTTGAGGGTTTAGGGTTTAGGGATCATGGTTTAGGGTTTAGGGTTTAAAGTTTAGGGTTTGGGGTTTAGGGATCAGGGTTTAGGGTTTATGGCTGAGGGTTCGATGTTCGGGTTACCAATTTAGGGTTTAGGGTTTAGGGATTAGGGCTCAATTTTTAGTGTTTAAGGTTTAAAATTTAAGGTTTAGGTTCAAGTTTAGGGTTTAGGTTTACAGTTTAGGGCTTAGGGTTAAGGGTTAAGGGTTAAGGGTTTAGGGTTTAGGGTTCAAGTTTAGGGTTTAGGGTTTAGGGCTCAAGTTTAGGGTTCAAGGTTTAGGGTTTAAGGTTTAGGGCTTAGGGCTTAAGGGGTTGAGTGTTTAGGGTTTAGGCCTCAAGGTTTAGGGTTCAAGGTTTAGGTTTAGGGCTCAAAGTTTGGGAATTAGGGTTTAGGGTTTAGTGTTTAGGGTTGAGGGTTTAGGGTTTAGGGTTTATGGTTTAGGTTTAGGGCTCAGGGTTTAGGGTTCACAGTTTAGGGTTTATGGTTTAGGGCTCAGGGTTAAGGGTTGATGGTTTAGGGTTTATGGTTTAGGTCTTAGGGTTCAGGGTTTAGGGTTTAAGTTTATGGTTTATGGTTTAGGGCTTAGGGTTTAGGGTTTAGGGTTTAAATTTCATGTTAGAAGTTTTGTCACTCAAAATCGGTGGTAGGACAATCAATGTCTACCACGTGCCACCTCCAAATTCCAAATTTCATTTTGTTTAAATTCACTTCAAGAAAGGTTGGAGGAAATGAACTCGCCATTTTCTTACACCTTCATAGGTCCAGAATGTCAATTCACCCCAAATTTGGAAAATATGGAGAACTTGGAAAGCTGAATTGCATTTATAAAGATAAGCTCAAAGCGAAGGAATGTATTTCGTAAGTAATGTCAATCATTTTTTTTTTTTTTTGTTAATACCCACTAAAACTAGCCTTACAATTACATCCTAATAAAAACAAGTTCCCATGAGCCGAGGGAGCTTTTAAACTTATCACACAAGCATGTGGAGTTCTCTTTAATAATATCAGAAAGGCTACATATGATGTCATGAGGAAAAATCAACAAGGGCATAACCCCACATTCCACCAACTAAATTCCACAAGCACTACCACTACCATTGGAATTACCAACAATCTAAATGGGAATAATTCTTCAAGTGTGGATTACTTTCCTGAAACTTCCATATTCAATGACCATGACTAGAACAAGAACCCTAAACAAAACATGACCAGAACACGACCTAGACCAGGGACCTAAACTAGAAATTTGAGAGGATTTCTGAGGTTCAATTTTATTTTCCAAGATGCATTACTCCAACATTTGAGAATGTTTCTCTAGATACAACAAAATTCTAATTCAAACACTCGATGATTCTTGAATGTCCAATCCTGCCACAGACCCTAGTAGTCCTCGATCCTTGGATACAAGGGAGACATCATTATTGAGACAAACCAAAAACTTTTAAGGAAGAAGAGGTTCTTTTGAATGTATAGTTTTGACACATCACATCACACCCTTCATTAGGCTTGATGACTACCCCTATCTTTTTTAAGGTGTTTTTGAAAGAATTCATGCCTTTATCATAGAAGGAATTATCAATGAATGGAAGGTCACTAAGTCGTAAGACAATTGACTCCCATTTAGAACTAAACAATAAATATGTACTAGCTAATTGATAACTCCTTTGTGTTCTTATCCATACCCCTATTGCTATGCTAATTTTGCACAAGCAGAATCAATGATGGTTCTAGGCATGAGACTAGGAAATATGGTCCTAATATTGTCATGCCCTCCTAGTCGAGTAGTCGGAAGCCATATTAGTCTTGTTGATACTTAGTACTAATTACCAATGAAATCTAATTCTCCAGCTTTCATTTGCTTTACTCATCTTCCACATCATACTTGAATAACCTATTTTGATATGGGAACTACCCTCTTCGACGATGATACATCAAATATGAATATGATCCTCAAGAGGGGAGCTGCACCTGGAGAGGTATCGTCTGATCCTACACCTAAGCCCTAAACCATAATCCCTAAACCCTAAATCCTAAACCTTGAACCTAAAACCTAAACCCTAAATCCTAAACTCTATTTTTGTCGGAGAGGAATGATGAAGATCTAGAGGGAATTCATGAGCATCGACACGTTGCACTCAACCATGGAAATGGCGTAGCTTCAAGATCGAAGCAAGAACTCACCCAAAAATCAATGTGCATGCATTGAGGGAAAATGGCTCAAAAGAGGCCCATACTCCATGTTCATAGATCAGGAAAGGTGGGTACATATAGGGGAGTAAATGTGTAACTCCCATGTAAGAAAAGATTCCTCCATAATGGAGAAGAGGAGTTACTTTCCCAAATGGGAATGTAACTCCTATGACGTAACTTACACATATGATAGATTCTATAAGAGAATCTGTCATAACTAATATGACACATCAGACCTATGATCTCACCTAAGTGATATGACTCACCTGGTGAGGTGGCAATACACCTAATAAATAAATAAGAAGTGAAGGAAATGCCACCCACACCAATAATTTTTACCACCTTGAACCCTAAACCTTAAGCGATAAAACCATAAACCCTAAAACCCTAATTCATAAACCCTAAACCTTAAAACTTAAACCCTAAGTCATCAACCCTAAACCCTAAGCCCTAAACCCATAAACCCTAAATCTTAAACCCTTAGCCTTAAACCCTAAACCCTAAATCATGTTCCCTAAACCCTAAATCGTAAACCTTAAACCGAGAGCTCGAAAATCTAAACCCTAAACACTAAACCCTAAATCCTAAACCATAAATCATAAACCATCAACCATAAACCATAAACCCTTAACTCTAAACCATGATCCCTAAACCCTCACTTCTCGAGCCCTAAACCCTAAATCCTATTTTTTACCACCATGAACCCTAAACCATAAACCCTAAACACTAGCCTAAACATTGAGCCCTAAACCCTAAACCCTTGAGAGCCCTAAACCCTAAACCTGAGCCTAAACCCTAAACCCTTAACCCTAAACAATATTCTTAAATCTTTTAAATTTCATCCAAAGCACTTTCAAGATTCTATGACATCACCTCTAGATGCTTAATATATTTCTTGAACTATCCCAGAGGGTGTTTTATTAGCTCATAACTTTTTAAGGATTAAGGTTTAGGGTTTATTGTTTAGGATTTAGGGTTTGATTTAGGATTCAGTGTTTAGGGTTTAGGGTTTATGGTTTAGCATTTAGGGATCATGGTTAAGGGTTTAGGGCTTAGGGATATGGGTTGAATGTTTAAGGTTTAGGTTTAGGGTTTAAGGTTAACAACTCAAGGTTTGGTGTTTAGGGTTTAAGGTTTAGGGCCTAGGGTTTAGGGTTTAGGACTCGAGGTTATGGGTTAATTATTTAGGATTTAAGGTTTAGGTCTTAGTGTTCAAGGTTCGGGTTTAAGTTTATGATTTAGGGATTAGGGTTTAGGGTTTAAAGTTCATTTTAGAAGTTTCGTCACTCAAATACATAATTTGGGGTGTTAGGAAGGTATTTTCAACTCATAAAAATTGGCCCCATTCTCATGAGATCCTTACCCATGGTAAATAATATTTTATCTATGATAGTACCCATTCTCAAAGGTACTTATCAATGTTCACAAATATTAACCTATCACCATGTAGTGATCATGTCTTTAGTGCTTACAAATTTAGGTCTGCTTTTTTTAGAATCGAAAACGAAAATTTAGCTACACTATCTTAAAATTCCTCATAAAACCTTCAAGTATTAAAGAAAAATTGTTGTTACCAACATATATAGGATTCACACATATTTCCAAAGCTATTTATTTTCCTCCTAACTCCTTACGAAGCTCCCAAAATCATCCGAAGAAGTCAAATTTCACCATTAAAGTGTTTGTTCCATGCACCTAGAAAACCTGTTGTTGAGAAGATTCCCCTTAAATGAGTAAAACTTTCCTAAATCTTCCTAAACACTCATACAAATTTCAATAACTAATCCAAAAGGCCCCAAAACCTAAACAATGACTATATTCTTTCACAAAATAGATATCGATTGTATAATTTAAACCCTAAAAGATTAAATGTTAAAATCTTGAAAACACCTATGTATTGACCCGATTAGAATCAAAAACTATCTTCTAAACAAAGGATGATGGATGGAGTCCAGAGACTAGTTCCATAAGGTGTAGAGTGACCCTAACATCTTATCTTTACTAAAATAAATTTAAAGTATAAGTTCTTAAATAATAATAAAATAACTTATACTTTACCATTTATTTTAAATCAATAAAGCATGCCAAAAACACATATACCACATAACAAATATAAATGCAAGTGCGTTATAACGCAAGTGTGTTATGATGCACTCACGCATTTCATCTTTTTGGGTTTGAAATCCCCAATTTGTAGGCTTGGATTTGCCTTGGATTTCCAAACCAAAGGTTTGGACTATTTACATGATTAAAACCATGTTTGACAAAAACATCAAAATTTCACATGTGCACCCTAATATCTCATGCATTAAAACATAATATTCAAAAATAAATTATACTACGATGTCAAGCTCATTTTTACCTTTATGACGATAAAATTCTTTCTAAAATCCGATTAATTTAAGGCTTTCATCCATAATTTATTTTGGTAGTGCATTGTTTTCTTGCAAAACCTATGCATACATTTTGGTGCACAATTTACGATTTTTTCATCCAAATTAAAAAAAAAGTGATTTTTTCTAAACTCCATTCAACACGTACTAAAAAAAACTAAAAAATGATTTTTTTCTCAAAGTTATGGGGGTGCACACACAAATATTTCATTTTCGAGATATGTGCACTTTGAAAATTAATAAAAATTATATATTCATCCAAAAATTATGAAAGATTAATGGGACTTTGTAGACATGGTCTTAGCTAACTTTCTACCTTTGAAAAAATATAGAACTCAAAAAATGAGGGCGGGGGCGGAGGGGGGGCTAAGGTTCTTATTTTTTTAACACAAAATAGACATAATTTTGTGTGTGCACCACATTTACCCTCTTAATATCAACCATTTTTAAAAAAATAGTAGTTTAGAAACTAAATTCCGAGTTCTACTTAAGTACTTATTCTTATCACTTTGTCAAATTTTTAGCATAGGCATGCCAAATTATTCGATGAAGTTCAAGTTTCCTGATTTCATGTCCCTTTTTACCCCCCTTTTGGCCCCCCATTTCCATGCAACCCTCCTTCCATATTGAGTATGTTCCTAATTCTTTTTATGTGTATATCCTTTTACGAGAATTTTCCTCATTCTTTTAATATAATTTCCAAATACTATTAGAATGGACATATACCCATTCTAATCATTCTCATACAAGTATCATTCAGACACATATTTTAAATATTCCCATTGATCTAAGAAAATTTAAAAAAGTATAGGATGGGAATATGTCAATTCTAATAATATTTGGAAAGGGCACATGCCCATTCTTTCTATATGTTACATGTTTGAGAATATGCCTCATCTTTTCTATATTTTTGTATAATAATATGCCTCATCCTTTCTATATTTCTTGTATGAGAATGGACATATTCCATTCTAAACATTCTTATATCGATATCTTCCTCATTCCTTCTATATATTTATTTTACCATACTTCCTCTATCTTTCCATATGCCATGACTATGAGAATGGGCATATGTCCATACTATATTCCTCATTCCTTCTATATATTTATTTTATGATACTCCTTTTCTTTCCATATTCCCCCTTGGAAACTTGTCCATACTATTCATCTTTCTTTATAAAAATATTGAGTTAAATTATGATAATGGGAATATGCCCATTCTCATCACACTCATAGTATAAATATGTTCCTCACTCCTTTTGTGTGTAAATTTTACTAGAATTTTCCTCATTATTTCAAAAACAAACTATATGATAATGAAAAATGCACATTCTAGTCATTCTCATAGAAGTATCATTCTCGTAAATTGTAATTTAGTAATTTAGTATAGTATAAATATGGACTTGAGAGGATGAAAATCCTCCAGATAATGTCAGCATGCATATGTTTCCTACTTTATTTCTATATTGGCTTCACACTTAATATAAAAATGTCCTCCATGATAAATCATGTGATACTTTCACTACATGTACCTCCAAATGTGCACACATCTAATGATTAAAATATGTTTGACCAATAAAATGTGATCCTTTCCTACACACATTGGTGAATGTAATATAATTTAAGACCTATACAAAATAAAGGCCAATATCTCTAATATAAATCTACAACACCAAAAAGAATATATTATATTTTACAAAGTGTTTGGCATAATTTAAAACATTGTGCTATCAAAAAATGGAGCATCCCGCATTTAATTTGGAGGATCTCGAAGGATAGATAATATAGTTTTTAGAATAAGAAGCAATTTTAAACTCACTACCTTAGATCTCCCAAGGCATCAAAGAGGATCTTGGCCTCAACAATTCCCTAAAAATGAAAAGCACATCTTTATATATTTACCCATTAGTGTGGATAGATCTTTGGTCAAATGGCATCTAATCCATCTTGAACTTCTGATGGTGCCTTCTATAACAAAGAAATCGGAGGAGGAGCAATACGACCATAAAGGTAATTTGATTGTTGCATGATATACCGGAAAAATGGGAATCCAAACCAATCATTTTGCGACATCTTTCTTTGGGGTAGTATAATTCCTCATTCCTTCTATTAATCTGCTCAATATTTATTTATCAAAGATTTTATGACCATACTTTCAACAAAGATCTAATCATTACTTACAGGAAGGAAATATCCCAATTATTCCATTAATTTAAATTTCACTATTTGGGATTTGATACCCTAATCACTTCTCTAATGCATTTCACATATGCAATCTCTAAAGATATGAAATTAATAAATTCTTCCATAGGTCTTTTTTTAGTATTTGGGCGTGGCATATGATATCTACTCCAAATGATAAAGCAAGATTTTGTTTAGGAACTTATGGAGTTGTCTTAATTTAAAAGTCAGTATCCAAGTCACAATAAGCCATTCGGAATATGGTGAAAGCCGACCATAAGGGTTTTCACGCCGAGCTTCATCAGACTATTCTCTTTATCAACCACTCCCAACGCCACTAAGTATTATGGCGATTAAATATGTTGAAGGGCTCATTCCTTTTGTGTGGAATGAGAGGACTAGAATTTTGGAGGGCGTATTTCTTATTAATGAACAAACTATATGATAATGATACAAATGAGGGTTATCATTCTAGTCATTCTCATAGAGGAGGAGAAGCTTATATCAACATTCTCATTTGCTTTGTTAATTCTAATATTCTCCGTAATGAAGTCATATGATTCGTACATATCCTCAAGGCACTATGGACCTTGTCTTTTGAATCACTTTCGTAGAGTCCTCCCTAGGATAATGTTGCATGCATATGTTTCCCGCTACTTTATTTCTATATTGGCTTCACACTTAATATATCAAACGTCCTCCTCTGATAAATCATGTGATACTTTCCTTCTTTTCCTACATGTACCTCCCACGTGCACACATCTAATTATTAAAATATTTTTGCCAAAAAATGTGATCTAATCCTACACACAACGATGAATGTAATATAATTTAAAACTTGTAAAAAAAAAAAAAAGCACAATATCTCTAATATAAATCTACAACACCAAAAAAGACTAGAATATATTATATTATAATTCATCGAAGGTCAACAAAATTTACAAAGTGTTTACTCTTTGGGGCAATGATAATGATAAGGTTAAAACATTATTGAAAATGTCATATTGAAGTTCAAGTCTCTTTGTGGTTGTTTCTAGAGAACTTTTGACGCCTATCTCTCTTATTCAGCCTCCTTTTGTTTCAAAAAACTTAGGTTTAGGAAGGGCACTTTAGGGTTGAGATTTGGCGCTGTCAGTGTTTCTTAGGTTTCAAAATGTATTTGTGTTTTAAAAAGCATCCTCCCATCACATGTTGACGTGGAATTATTATTAGAATCCTTCATTTGTCTTAAGCAATATATGTATTATAAATATTAGCACAATAAAAATAACCAACTATTATATTTATTGGGTTGGATTTGTTTATGATTTAATGGTATATAAAAATTTTAATGCTAAGTTCATATTTATTAGTGATTTTACTAAACTCCATTTAAGTAAAGATTTTAACTTTCATAAATTTTTAAAAATGGCGGTCATTGAAAATATGTAGATGTACTTGAAAATCTCATTGATAGGTAACTCGATCATCAAAACTCATCCACTGAGAAGCTTTTCAAAAGTCTTGTTAGTCGACTCATAATCAACATTGAGATTCTTGTATATCCCAAAGTAGACTGACACAACTTTTGAGTAAAAAATCCTCCCATTAAATATTTTTATATAATTTTAACTCTTTAACATAGCAAATTTTCTCAAAAATCATACATCTTTGAGCTTAGGTATTCACATAATTAGATTAAGTACCACATTGAATGATCTGAGATTTTGTTTACTATTTTTATCTACAAATTTCAAACTATACAATTTTTAGTTGTTGTAAGTCTTAACAATATTAATTCCTCCACCTATTACGCAGCTATGCCCATTTCCCAAGGCCCCAATCCATTATATTATTATATTGTGGAGGTTGTTTTGATGTGTGGGATTGTTGAAGATTGCACACTAAAATTACTGTACACTATCCACAATTTTTTTTGCTGCAGTTTAGGGCCGTGTTAGGCCCTAAGTGGGATCGGGGTGATAACCCTCGAGGAAAAAATTGGCCTTGACAAATGTTCTCGATATCTCGAGAAACATGCTCTTCTCATATGGGCAGAGATTTTTGACCCATAGGTTTATGGGACGGTTTTGGCCCATGGTTTTGGTACCCATGGTATTGTAAAATTGCTTAAGCAGTTGCCTATTTATGTGGTTTTGTGCATATGATAGGGTTGATGTAACATTGTAGATGTGTGTGAGTTCAAGTGTGAATTCTATAGAGTTTGTTGAGCATAGCTCCAAACAAATATGGGTATTGTATTGAGAGAAGAGGTGGCTTGTAATAAAATTTGAGCAAGTGATTCTTGGTGGACGTAGCCCAAATTGGGTGAACCACATTAAATATTATCTCTTTGTGTTGCGTTCTTTTTAGTATACACTTTTAATTCAAATCTGTAATATTTTATGCATATTATTTTCTAGTATTGTGATTCTGTTTGGGATTGTTCTCGCGTATTTTATCCCTTATTTCCTAACAATTGGTATCGAGTCCGGTTTAGTTTCTTTGAAGTGTTGAATCACGGGAAATTTTTAGCTTGAGTGGGAGCTATGACGGATGATGGAAGATCAAGGGTTGATAAATTCAACGGGAAAATTTAAGTCTTTGGAAGATGTAGATGGAATATTACCTTTATCATAAGGATCTTTAAATTCCGTTGTTTGGAAAAGGGACCAAACCCTCGAGCAGCATGACGGATGCAAAATGGGATTTGTTTGGATAGGAAGGCACTTGGGACATTTCGGCTATGTCTTGCATCTTCGGTATTATTTAATGTTTCAAAGGAAAAGACTACAAAAGAACTTATGAATGCATTAGGAAAGCTATATGAAAAACCCTATGCCTCTAACAAGATATTTTTAATGAAAAAGTTGTTTAATATGGATATGTCTAGAATGGTTCAAGATGAAAATCATTTAAATGATTTTAATATGGTTGTAAATATGCTAGCTTTCGTTATAATAGAATTTGATGAAGAAGTAGGGCTTTATTAATTCTATGCTCTTTACCCGAGAGTTAAAATAACATGGTAATGGCGGTAAGTAACTCGGTTCAGATAACTCAAAGTTGAAGTTTGAGGATGTTGTAGGGGTGATTCTAAGCAAGGAAATGTGAAGAAAAATCTATAGGGAATCTTCTACTTTAGGGAATGTTTGACAATGGAAACTAGAGGGAGACAAAAGAATAGAGGAAGCCGTGGAAAATTGAAATATCGAGCAAGGTCAAAATCTAAAATAAAGATTGTATGTTGCAGCTTGTGAAAGTCTGGGCATGTAGAGAAGGACTGCTTGGGAGCTTTAGGATAAGAAGAACAACATGAAGAAAACAAGGAGGCAAATTTGGCTACGGGTAATGTATACTAGGATGCTTTGATTCTTTCTTTGCATAATATTGTTGAATCTTGGGTTTTAGATTCGGAGCTTCTTTCCATGCTACTTCACATAGGCATTATTTTGTTGATTATGTTCAAGGAGATTTTGGGCATTTTTTTATTGGTGATGATGAGCCTTACAACATAGTTGGAAAAGGTTATGTTTAGGTTAATATTTTGAATGGGAATACACGGCTATTAAAGGATGTCGACACGTGCCTATATTAAAACGAAATTTGATATCAGCGGGCGGTTGGGAAGTGATGGTTGTCTTGTGATATTTACAATGAGACTCTTGGAAGGTATCAAGGGTGATCTTGTAGTGGCAAGAGGTAAGAAGGTTGAAACCTTGTATTTAACAAATAATAGCACTAATATTTGTAATCTTGTGGCTTGAGGATAGATACAACATTGTGGCACTATAGGCTCGGTCATATGAGCCATAAGGGCATGGTGATCATAAATAAGGATTTGTCAAAATATATAGAAATAGGTTTGGAGTTATGTGAGGACTGTGTATATGGGAAACATAAGCGAGTAAGGTTTCTCAAGGTTGGACCTACGAAGAAAGAGAGTAAGTTAGAGTCGGTACATTCTGATGTGTGGGGTTGGCTCATGTATCATCTCTTGGGGGTTCAAATTATTATGTCACATTTATTGATGATGCAACAAGGAAAGTTTGGGTATATTTTATTAGAAATAAATATGATGTATTTAACACTTTTGTTAAATGGAAATCCTTAGTAGAGAATGAAACAAATCTTAAGCTAAAATGTCTCAGGCCAGATAATGGAGGGGAGTATTGCAACAATGAGTTTGATTATTATTGTTCTAAGAATGAAATCAGAGGAAAAGATAGTTCCAGGAACTCCACAAAGAAAATGGGGTGTCGAAAGGATTAACATTACAATAATGGAATGTGCTTAGGAGCATGAGGTTACCAGCTATGAGCACAACTATGTACTTGATAAACATAATACCCTCAAGTTCCTTAGATGGAGGCATACCCGAGGAGGCTTGGCATGGTAAGAAAGTTGATTACTCATTTCTTAGAGTCTTTGGATGTGAGGTATTTGTTCATATTGACAAGGATTATAGGACCATGCTAGAGGCTAAATCAAAAAATACACTTTCATTAGTTATGGTGGTGATGAATTTGGATATAAATGTTGGAGTATTAAGGACAAGAAAATCATTTGATCTAGGGATGTGGTATTTAATGAAAATTTATGTATAAACAACAATTTGTATGAAAATAAGGAAGAATCCAAGAAAGAATATGAAGTGGCAGAGGATCCTCCATATGGGAAAGTGACACATGAATCATTTCGAACCTACTCAACAGAATCCCAAAATCCTATATTGAGGAGGTCTTATAGGGGAAGAAGAGAACCTGAACATTTTTCTCATTCTCTTTATTATTTATTACTCACCGCTAGTGGAGAGCCAAAGAGCTTTGATGAAGCAATGCGGGTAGATGCAGGGAAGAAGTGGGAGTAAGCCATGGATGAGGAGCATCGGGATCTCATGGAGAACCAGGACTTGGGATTTGGTAAAGCTACCGAAGCAAAAGAGCATTGCAAAAAAGTGGGTGTACAAATTTAAAGAGGAATAAGGAGGCAAGAAAATATACAAGGCCCGATTGGTGGTCAAGGGTAAAAACATAAAAAAGGTATAGATTTTGATGAGTTTTTTTCTTCTCGTAGTAAAAATGAATTCTATTAGAATTGTTCTTGGAATAGTTACAATAGAAGACTTGCACTTAGAGTAGCTAGATGTAAAGATTGCATTTCTCCATGGTGATTTGGAGGAGGATCTATATATGTAGCAGCCATAGGGCTATGAGGTCAAAGGTAAAGAGGAGATGGTGTGCAAACTGAAGAAGAGCTTGTATGGCCTAAAACAAGCTCCATGTCAATGGTGTAATAAATTTGATAGCTTCATGATGGAGCAAGGTTATATTAGATGCCATTTTGACCATTGCGTGTATATAAAGAAATTTGAAGATGGTAGTGTTATCCATATTTCCCCGGAAAAATATTGGATCAGCCATGACCCCGCACAAGAAGAAGCCATAGAATTCACATTCAAATCCTAATCAGTAACAAAGGAAATCTATAATGGAGTGGCGGGACCTGAGAAAGATCAAACGACCCTGCACAGGAGAAATTCAAAAATAGCTCTGTCGAGTGAATATGTGCCTTAAATCCATTAAACAAATTACAGTAGGCTTGGAAATGGAATAGCAGGTTGAGGAAGGAGGAGATAGTGTCAAAGAAGCTCCGAAGCTCAAAAGAAAAGGAACGAGCGAAGGTTCGAAGTCTTTGGGCTCTGAAATGGTTCAGAACAAGTCCAAAAATTGACTAGGTATGGAGGAGACAGCGGATGTTGCCAAGTGTCCAAGCGGCGCACCTCCAAAAGTTGAATCCAAAAATTGATACTTTGGAACAAGTGCGTGCCCCGCATGTCCCAGCCCAATGTAGAGGCAAATTCAAAGCTAAAATTCAAAAGGCATACGGGTGGACCTCAAAATACTAAGTATAGAAGTGTTAGTGGAAGCCGCCATGTGTCAGCTTGGCACATCTCCAAAATTTAATAAAAAGTGGAGACCCAAATGAGCATAGGCTCGCCATATTTTCTAGGGTCCAAAAAGGTAAGGGAGGCCATTGAAAAGTCCAAAGAACCTGCGAAGGCTTCCATGTGTCAACCCGACGCTCCTTCAAAGGAAAATTTTGAGTGGGCTTTTAAGTGAGCACGGAGCCTCCATGCGTCCAGTTTCATAAAGGGACAGGGTCAGGGTTGAATAGTCAATGCATTGTGACAGGCCAACGGAGGGAGCCAAGTGTCAACATGACGTTATTTCATAGGTAAAATTTGGGGGCATGTTTCTAAACAAGTGCTAGACCACCACATGTCCAGGTCGACTTTTGGCCCCGCTAAGCAAAGAGACTCGGAAAAATACAAAGAAGCCCAAGGAGCATGTAGAGGCTACCACGTGGACCCTGTATGGACAAACTCTTTAAAATATTGCACGCCCGCGATCCAAATATTCAAATGGCCATATCTTTTGACTAGAGACTCAGATTTGGGTGGGAGAAGAATTTTTGGAAACGTCTCGACACCCTTTATGCCATGGAAACATAAAATATCATTCTTAAGAGGTTAGGTGGGAGAAAAATGGAGAAATGTCTTCTAGGCCATTAATACAAAGCCCGATTTCTCCAACTACCAGATCTAATTCGATTTGATCCACCGGGGAACCGGACATGACAGATTTGGGGTGGATTTGAGAAAGGCATTGATTGATAGTGGTTGAGCTTTCAAAGTAGGATTCAATGCGTCTCGAGGTGGTTGAAGCAGGATACGAATTTTTCCCTCTTCTCTCTCTTATTCTTCCTATATATTGTAATGAAGGGGCATATTCAAAGGTTGGTTGTTGATCTTACCTCTTCTACCCCTCTCTCTGTCTTCCTTAGGGTAGAACGCAAAGTCTAAGCCTCTTTCATGACTTTGTAATGGCATTCTCTTGCCTCTTTCCCACTAACGATGTACTTGTGTGAAATTTTGGGCAATAAAATTTGTTTTGTGATGCATCTGTCCATCCTTTACTTATTTTATTGTCTCTCTTCGCCTCTCGTTGTTGCACGAAGGTATCTTTGTGCATATTCTATGTTTGTTGCAGGTCCTGGAGCATGTGTTTAATGATTTTTGAAGTTTTGTTCTATGTGAAATCTATCTCCTGGTATATGGTGCATCTTTTCCACCCTCTCCTTTTCTCACCTCTCTCGACTTCATGCGGTGGAGTCTCGTGATTCAACCACTTCCTTTTCTAGTGTATCACCGCTTAGTGTAGGCTCTTTTACCTTCTCTCTCTCTATCCCGTTGGAATGGTTAGATTAGGATAGGATAGGTTCTACCTGCACCGGAGTAGCTTTGTGGAAGGTAGATTAGGATGCAAGAATCAACTTTCTCTGGAGGTGCATCTCAAGTTTCTGCAAGTCCCACAACTTGAGAGATGATCCCATGTTGTGCAATCACACCGGATACCCCACTCCACACACAATTCATTCGGTGGGTCTTTGTGATTTTGCACTAACATGTAGTTATATTATCATGTGCTTGTATGTGGATGACATGTTGGTTGCGAGCAAAAACATGCATGAAATTAAAGTACTCAAGAAGCAACTAAGTGACTCCTTTACTATGAAGGATTAGGGGGCAGCCAAAAAAATCCTTGGTATGAGGATATCTCGTGATAGGAAGGAATGAAAGCTCACTTTATCTCAGGAAGATGACATTAAGAAGGTCTTGGAGAGGTTTAATATGAAGGATGCTAAACCAGTTGGGCCTCCTTTGGCATGTCATTTCAAGTTATCAAAGGAGTTATGTCCCAAAAACAGAGTGGAGAGAAACCAGATGTCCAGGTACCTTACTCATCAATGGTTGTGAGTTTGATATATGCCATAGTGTGCACTAGGCTTGATATTGCACATATGGTGGGAGAAGTGAGTAGATTTATGAGTGATCCGGGTAAAGAGCATTGGCGAGGAAGTAAAATGGATCCTTCGGTATTTGAGAGGGACCATGTGGACAATTTTGTGCTACATGGATCCAACACCACTTTGCATGGTTATGTAGATTCGGACATGGTAGGAGATGTATACAACAGAGGATCATGACAAGTTATATTTACATTGTAGGTGGGACAACAATGAGTTGGATTCACGACTACGGAAGCTAGTGGCTTTGTTAACCACGAGCCTAAGTATGTTATCGCCACAGAGGCAAGCAAAGAGATGATTTCATTACAAAAATTGCTTGAGGAGTTGGGGTATAAGCAAGAGGAAGGAAAGTTACACAGTGATAGTCGAGTGATATTCACCTAGCTAATAACTTTGTTTTCCACTCTAGGATGAAGCATATACGATTAAGGTATCATTTCATTAGGACAAATTTGGAGGAAGAGAAGTTGAAGTTGGAGAAAATTCATACCAGTCGAATCTGCAGACATGATTACCAAGGTAGTCACAAGGAGAAAATTGAAGTTGTGTTCAACTTTGGTTGGTCTTCAAGGATGACAGTGAAGGGTTGATAAGCTTTCTCAAAGGAAAACTAGTCTCTAAATGAGATATTGTTATGTTGTGGAACATGTTTTGATGTGTGGAAGTGTTGAAGACTGTACACTAAAATTACCATACACTATCCATAGTTTTCTTGTCGGGAGTTCGTGGGCTGGGTCAAGCCTTGAGTAGGGATTCCAAAGTGCGATCGTCGATAATTTTTGGCCTAAAAAAATGTGCCCAATATCTCATGAAATGTGTTCTTCTCATATGGGTGGGATTTTTGACCCATAGGTTTATGGGATGGTTTTGGCCCATGGTTTTGGTACCCACGGTATTGTAAAATTACTTAAGCATTTGCTTATTTATGTGGTTTTGTGCATATGGTAGGGTTGATGTAACATTGCAGATGTGTGTGAGTTCAAGTGTGAATTTTGTAGAGTTTGTTGAGCATAACTCCAAAAAGATCTGGGTATTGTATTAAGAGAAGAGGTGGCTTGTAATAAAATCTGAGCAAGTGATTCTTGGTGTACGTAGCCCAAATTGGGTGAACCACGTTAAATACTATCTCTTTGTGTTGTGTTTTTTTATTCTTGCACTTTTATTTCAAATCTGTAATATTTTATGCATATTAGTTTCTACTATTTTGATTACGTGGGATTTTTCATGTATTTTATCCCTTATTTCCTAACATATATATTCACGAAACTTTAGAGATAATTAAATCACTATCTCAAGTAATTGTATTCCACCTTGCATTTGAGAATCAAACTATAAAAAATAATTTATAGGTTCTAGTCCTCCAATCTCACCATCTAGATATTGAAGATTATTAGTTGCTGCATTTTAAAATCCAACTATTAGATTAATTTACAGGTTGAATCCTCCAATCTCACCATATGGATATTGAAGATTATTATCTACATTTTAGAAGTTCAATATGGCACCAGGTATGCCACAATCTCTCTTCTTATTATGACTTCGTTAAACATGGAAGAAACCTATCCCTTTCTTTTTTTTCACCTTTTGTTTCTAGACTACATTATTTTCATACAGGATTTTTAGTAATTTTTATAATTTTTAATGTAACAATAGACCTAAGAAATTATTTTCTTTCAAATTTAATGGCATTCCCTCACCATTTTCATTCCTACGGATAAAATCTTATTGTAGTGTAAGCTTATCCTATGCATTTAGGTGTGGGTGAATATAACCATTATTTATATTATCATAAGTAATTTTCACTAAATAATTTCTAGATTTTTATATATGTTATAACTTAGAATTGTACCCTATGATTTGATCATGGAAGATCAAAGAATTCTAGACAACATTGGACTATCTTAAATTTATGGTACATGTGAATTAGGACATACCTCCATGTAGAAGGTTGGTTCCTCGCCTATCCTAATGTTAAACTACTCCTAGAATAAACCTACTATAACATATCAAGTAACCAGGGAGAGAGGGAGAGGAAAACATAAAGAAATCCAAAGTTAAAAGTGGTGATAACACCAAGAATGGTTTTATCACTCTCTTTATTTTTCAGATAAGTAAGGAGATCAATTGCAAAGTAGAAGGAAGATTCTTTTCACTTTTCAACCCTTTAATTAAATCAAATCACAACCATGTTTGATTTAGACATAGTTGACATAAAATTCTACAAAACACCATGCATACAAAATCAAAATTGAATGAGCGAATGAAAAAACACATAATAAATAGAAAGGGGACTTGGGCCACAATTTATATCAATCTTAGAGGTAAAATGATTCACCAAAATACATGTCAGTTCTTTAACTCCTCGGTTCTATCACAATTATGACCTTATCACATTGCTAAGCCGACATGGATTCTTTTATAATGAATAACTTGTAGAATTTATAGAATGGAGGAGAGAAGAGGGGATCAGAAAGATGCCATGGAATAAATGACCTGCTAAACCTTACAATTTTATCTGAAACTACCTCTAACAAGTTATCCAATTCCTTTATGACGACTCATTCTTCTCGGTGCTTCCTTGGCATATAAGAAAACTCAAAATGTCTAATTCAAGTTGATCACATTTTGAAATCAATGGAAGCCCGCAAAATATGGAAGTAGAATGCATAAGTTGTTTCCAAGTATCCAAAAATAGTTGAGTACGAGTTCTTATTTCTAATCATTCCATTGAGCATCGATGAATATGACATTTGGAAGAAATATGTAGGGTCCTAATATGAGAAAGATCAAAAATGCATCATTAAATAGCTTGGACGCTTTCCTTTTTTAAAATGGGATAAAATAGCCTACTGATTGTTTTTCCTATTTTCACCTTCTTAACCTCATTCAATCAATGATTTGATAAATCCATCAAGAAGATATCCTCAAGACCTTTCCATCGATACCAATTTTAACTGATTTGGAGTTGTAGAAAGAAATATATGCTCATTTGAAGCTTTAGGGCTCGAGTGAATGATGCCTAGCGGTCGTTGGGATCCAAAATAGGCCAGTGAAAGTGCCTAACGGCCGCTAACCTCAAACTTTATCCCTCTTAACTCCATAAAAATGGATTATTTATCTTCAAATTTTAAGGTCTCATGAAGAGCTTTCCAATGGTACTAAGTTTGTCGGATATAGAGTTATAGAGATAAAGATATGCTCATTTGAATTTTGCATGGTCGGGTGAATTATGCCTATGCGGCGACCGCTAGGCTCCAAAATAGGCCATTGAAAGTACCTAGTAGGTGATAAACTCAAAATTAGTAGGAAAAAGTGTGTAGCAACGCTAGCCTTAAAAATTAGGCGGTAAAAGTTTCTAGCGGCCTAACCTCAAAATTAGGTCAAGAAAATTGCCTGCGAGGACGCTAATCTAAAAATTATCATAGCGATCGCTAGCTTGAAAACATCCTAACAACCACTATCCTTAGAACATCCTAAGAATCGCTAGCCTTCAAAAATGGATAAGACAATTTTTGATAAATTATCCAAATTTGTAAGGGGTGTGAATTTAGGATAACAATTAAATTTAGATTTATTTGAACAATCTAAATGGTTGGAGCCTAGTGGTCATTTCAAGCTACACAAAGTGTTTTTACAATGACAAAATCATGTCGATGTAGCTAACATCCGATAACATGTATTGATTGCGACATGAAATTGAATCCATATTGTTTTCCCAATATTTATCCCTTTTACCATCACCAAAAAACTAATTGTGATCCCTTGAAGTTGAAGGGATCAAAGAGATCTTTCCAACGGTACCAAGTTTTCCTGATTTAGAGTTGTAGAAAGAAAGATATGCTCATTTGAAGTTTACATCATCGGTGAATTATGCCTAAAACCGTTAGGATCAAAAATAGGCTAGTGAAAATACTTAGTGGCCGTTAATCTAAAAATGAGTAGGAAAAAGTGCCTAAGTGACCACTAGTCTCAAAATAATGTAGGAAAAATTACCTAGTGATGTATAATCTCAAAATTAGGTGAGCAAAAGTGCTTAGCATATGTTAACCTCAAAATTATCCTAGCGACAAACTAGCTTAAAACATCCTGGCGACCACTAGCCTCAAAACTCCTAGTGACCACTAGCACGAAAAAATGGAGTTATCTAAATTTTCAAGTGGTGTGAATTTGGGATAACAATCAGATGTAAATTTAGTTGAATAATATAAATGGTTAGAGCTGCGTGCAAAAATTAAGGTTCACAAATTGTTTTTAAAATGAAAAAATAGTATGGATGTGGTTAGTGTCCACTAACTTGTATTGATTGTGACGTGAAACATAATTGATATTTTTTCTTGTATTTCTCCCTTTCAACTCCACCAAAAATTATTGCAATCTCTTGAATTTGAATATATTGAGGAAGGGTTTTGACTATACCAAGTTTTCCCTATTTGGAGTTGTAGAAAGAAAGATATGCTCATTTGAAGTTTTCATGGTTGGGTGAATTATGTCTAGTGGCTGCTAGGCTCCAAAATAGGCTAGTGAAAGTACCTAGCAACTACTAACCTAAAAATCAGTAGGAAAAATTTCTTAATGGTCATTAGTCTCAAAATTAGGTAGGAAAAAGTTCTTAGTGACCGTTAATCTCAAAATATGTCAGCAAAAGTGCCTAGCGGCTGTTTACCTCAAAATTATCCTAGCAACCTCTAGCTTCAAAACATCCCAATGACTGATAGCCTCAAAAAATCCTAGTGACCATTTCCTACAAAAATGGCTAAGATTATTTGTGATAAGTTATCCAAATTTGCAAGGGGTGCGAATTTGGGATAACAATCATATTTAAATTTAGTTGAACAATCTAAATGGTTGGAGCCTAGCGGCCACTAAGCTACGAAAAGTGTTTTACTGAAAAAAATATTATGGATCTAGCTAGCATCCACTAACCTCTATAAATGTATTACTAAATAATTCGTTAGTTATTTTAAAATGATTTAAAATAATGAAACTAGACTATAATCCTTTTGGTTAATACAAAATAAATATGGAAAATCACTACTAATTATCTTTCCTAAAATGTAATAACTAGCATAGCATCTGCTAATCTCAAATGTTCGTTACGTTGCATCAAAGCAATGTAATAAACATCGAGCTTAGCATTGTTTAGACTTGGTTTATCATGTCTAAATATTTCTTGTATTCTTTAGTTAATGTAAATATAAAGAAATTATACAAGCTACAATTTATATGAGAATGAGAATGGACATATGTCCATTCTAAGAATATTACCTATACACAAATGGGCACCTTCTCCTGCTAGCCTTATATAACTTAGCATGAACTAGCCTTATGTCCCTTAGCAGATGTTAGCCTTATGTTACTTAGCTCTCTGCTAGCCTTATGCAACTTAGTCGCATCTACCATTTTTCCCTTAGCGGCCACTAGCATTGTGTTACTTATATAATTGATATAAAGAATGGGAAGAAACCCATTCTCATGTAATTAATATAGAGGCAGGAGAAAGGAAATCTTCCCATTCTCATATTTGTTACTTTTATTTTGCCTCTAGATTAACCATATGAGAATGTGCATCTACCATTCTCATATTCATTACCTCTATTCTGTAAGGTGAAAACAAATAAGTGGATAATAGACATTTCACAGTATACAAGATTATTTGCCTTTAACAAATCAATGTAAGATATTTAGAGCTTAGTGGTCACTAGGCAATAACTAGGAAATAACAAGCTTGGTTAATATGATTTGTTATTTGATCGATATTGTATAAATAAAAGACATTAGGGCCTAGCGGACGCTAAGCCATTCCTTCCAATAAGTAATAGAGCTTAGCGGTCACTAAACATTTTCTTTCATATGAACCGATGTGAATCATGTGTTGTACACAATATATATTACGAGAACTACATAAAGCTTGATCCCTCTTGAGGGTATGTAGTGCAACACTTGGTTCTGCTAGGGATAATCTAGCCAATTCTCATATTCATTATCTCTACTCACCTCTATATTAACTATGTGAGAATGGGCATCTTCCAATTATCATATTTGTTACCTTTATTCCGCTTCTATATTTATTATGTGAGAATGGACATTTTCCCATACACATATTAATTACCTCTATATTGCCTCTATATCAACTTTGTGAGAATGGACATCCGCCCATTTTTCCATACACAAGGCTAGCAGATTCGCTAAGTAACACAAGGATAGCAGATCTGCTAAGGAACATAAGTTTATTGGTTATTAAGTTACATAAGGCTAGCAGCCATGAAATGCCCATGTTGTTATAAACAATATTCTTAGAATGGACATATTCCATACATGTCTCATTCTCTATATAAAATGTAAATACATAAGGCTTGATCCCTCTAAGGGTATGTATATTTCTCTTAATAATCTAGAAATACAACCTCTATATTAATATGTGAAATGGGCATCTTCCATTATCATATTTTTACCTATTCCTTATTTATTATGTGAACATTTCCCATACACATATTAATTACCTCTATATTGCCTCTATATAACACAAGACTTTGTGAGAATGGACATCCGTAAGTTTTTCCATACATAGGCTAGCAACCTCTAAATTATACAAAGGCTGACTAAAACATAAGTTTATTGATCTATAAGTTACATAAGGCTAGTTATTACATAAATAATATTCTTAGAATGGACATATGCCCATTCTCATTTCATATAAAATGTAACTGTATAATTTTTGTATATTTTCTTAAAAATGGAAGAAATATCCCATTATCATATCTTGTAAAAATTTACCCTTTGTTCCTAATAACACAAGACTAGATTTTCTTATAATAGGAGCAACCGCTATTATAAGACTTATTCAAAGGATCATAATGTTTATATAGGCAGATTATGGATATATGCCCATTCTCATTCTTGTATAAATTGTAGTTTGTATAATCTTTATATTTTCTTAAAAGGAGGAATATGAATTTCAATCAAATTTTTATATAGCTTATCCTCTATATTAATTGTGTGAGAAAGGGCATATGCCCATTCTCATATTTGTTACCTCTATTCTTCCTCTATATTAATTGTTTGAGAATGGACATGTGCCCATTCTCATATTCATTCCTCTATTCTATGCCTCTATATTAATTATGTAAGAATAGGCATCATTCCCTTTCTCATATTCATTAACCTCTATTATGATTCTATATTAAATGTGTAAGAATAGGATCTACCATTCTCATATTCCTTACCTCTATTCTCGCTTCAATATTGGTTGTGTGAGAATGGACATCTTCTCATTCTCAAATTCATTACCTCTACTCCACCTCTATATCAACTTTTTGAGAATGTCCATCTTCCCATCCTCATATTATTCATTGGCTTTGTTATGCCTCTATATTCACTATCTAAGGATGGGCATCTACACATTCTCATACTCATTACTTTTATTCATCCTCCATATTAAATGTGTGAGAATGGGAAACTTCCCATTCTTATATTAGATTACATGTAGGCTAACAATTGCTAAGGGACATAATACTAGCGGTTGCTAAGTTATTGTTGTCATGAAAATGTGTGACATGAAAATTTCATATTTTCAAGCATAACAACGAACCCTAATGTTAAATTTTTAATGTGTAAACCTTCCCAAAAAATCTCATAGATCGGTCCATCCCCCATATTAGGTCTATCCCAATCCATGTAATGCTCATGTATGTGGTCTTAACCTTGCCCATGTGTTGAAGAGAAATGAAAACAAGTTCACAGGATTCTTATAAGACAATGTATTTCAAGGTGGATCTTTCAGTAGGCTTAGGAATGGATATTTTTAGCCTTTCTAAGGTTGGTACATGTTCTCCAAAGTATTGAGTTAAAATTCTAAATTCACCAAGAAACTATATTCATGATCCAATATCATTGTGTAAGTGATTTAGGAATATTTAGGAAGATTTGGAGATTCAGAGAAAATTCAACAAAAGCGGGTTTTTGAGGCCAAAGGAGCTTGCACTACAAAAAAACACCTAAGCTTCGGAAGGTGAATCGAGAGCTAAAAATGAGTTAGAGGTCAAAAAAAATCAATGGAAATATAATTAAATTCCCTACATGGTGGTAATCTTAGTGTTTTCACAACACCCATGCATTTCTTTCCAAAACTCATTCTTTGCATGCACAACTGGTGGTCCCAATCAATAAGTAATTTTTTGATTAGGTTGAAATATTAATCATACCTTGAGACCCACCCCATCTATCTCCAAATGTTTTTTTAGTTAATATCATATAAGGAAGTTCCTGAAAAGACCTATGGAGCTCCAAAAAAGTCATTTTAAAGCTCATCTCCAAGGTACAAGCTTCGTCCTTAGCCAAAATTTTGAGTGTTGTGTGGGAGCATGAGATTGAGGTGTAATTTTTTTCCCCTTATCCATTTCTAAGGGGACAAGGGGAGCGGAAAAATGTTTCCCTCTTCACCTTAAGCCTCGTGGACCCACCACATAACCCCCGAGAGAGCTCCGATAAGCATTTTTAGCCATTTTTCTAGCCCCTACTCCAAGTCATGCATGTTATAAACTTGTCACCCAGGGGTGGAGGTGAAATTTTGTGTCCCCTTCCTCCTTTCCAAGGGAAAAGGTGGACATAAAATGTGTCACCCACCTTGCTCCCACAAGGTTTCTCATGTGACCAAAACTAGCTCCTGGGTGCTAAAACTAAGCTCTTTTCACTATCCCCTCAGCCTGTGCATGCATGACACTTGTCACCTAGGGGTGGAGGAAAAATTTTGTGTCCCATTCATCCCTTTCCAAGGGGAAAATGGGGAAAATTTGCCCCCTTCATCATGCTTATATATCACAGGAGATAGCCATTTTCGCTCTCCCACCACTTTTGCTCTTTCTACTTGGAACTCGGCAAAATTTTCCATAATCTTTCTCCACCGTTTTGTATCCTCTATGCCTCCATGATCATAGCAGAATAATCTTGCATAAAACTTGTAAATTTTTAAGAGCTCCATGTAAATTTTTACCAAAATGACTTCACCACTAGTAGCCTGAAAGGAAAAACCTTTGTATCTTACAAACCATTGTACAAATTGAAGTGGATTTTTTTGCATTCTTGAACATTTCTAAGCACCCTCACAACCCAAGTGATGGCAAATATTTTAATTAAATTCAATGATATGAATGGCCTACATTTGTTACAGGAAAAAACCCCAACTTCATGCCCTCATTTTTATTTTTTTATTTCCGTTGCTCTGGAGATCGGGTTGAGCTAAAAATTTATACGGGAGATCATGAGAAGAAACTTATCCCAGTGGAGGTGGTTTTGTCAAAATCCAAGGTGGGGAAAGCCACTTTCCAAAAATAGTAAGTCTCTACATGAGCACTTACTATAAATAGTAAATTCTCATAATGGCCAAATTCTTCAAAGGTAGTGTGCACAAGGAACAACCAAGGCAACAAGAGAGGTGGTCGAAAGTGAGAAAGGGGAAAAATGGCTTTTTCTAAAAATAGTAAATCCTCATTTTGAGTGCTAAGAGTTGTAGTTTAGTCTATTTCCATTCACTACTCGCTTGCAAAATATTTACGGTGTGTGTGACAATTTCACGATTGGCAAAAGGGGCAATCCATCCTTCACAGGGATCCCAGGAATCACTTTAGTGACATTGGTGTACATGAGCAAAAAAAGAACATCAAAAGGAGAAACAACTGAAAACATGGAGCATCTTGCAGTTGAAGAGAGGGAAAAAGTATCAATTCAAATTAAAACCAAGGGGTTCATCTTGACTCATCAATCAATTTAGAGCCATCCATGCCTCCCAAAAGACGGCTAAGTGAATTCGATGAGCTAAGAAAAACAAGGTGAGATGGGAGAATTATTCAAGGTGAGAAAATTGGGTTGAATTTCTGGAGACAAGATATCCTTCCACCCATTTTAGCTAGTGCTAGGAGTGAGTTTGGTACCTGTCAATGAAACAATTCTTGCCAAAACATGCTCATAAATCTGTTGTCCCTGTCACTTACTATATCCTTGGGCAGCCCATGAAGTCTAAACACTTCCTTAAAAAACACATCAGCCACTATAGGTGCATTGTACTTAGCTGGAAGTGGACAAAAATGAGCGTATTTAGTGAGTCTATCAACCACCACATATAGACAATTCTTACCTTGAACCATGGGCAGCCCCATGATGAAGTCCATGGAGATACTTTCCCATTTTTGAGTGGGAATAGGAAGAGGTTGTAGGAGCCCAGCTTGGAAATGCATGTTCCGCTTTGTTTTGTTGGCACACTAAGCACTCCCGGATGTATTGGAGCACTTCCCCCTTTAGGCCTTTCCAATAGAATCTTTCTCTCACTTGTTTGTAAGACTTGAAATAACCCGGATGACCAGCTGATGGGTCATCATGAACAACCCTTAATATTTACTCTTCACCTTTGATTCGGCACCAAATAAACCCGGTTTTTGTAGAGAATGAGCCCATCTAATACCTTGTACCTTTCATCCATCATTTCACCTCAAAAATAACATTAGCAAACTTGTTTTTGACATATTCAGCTGTAATCAAATACTTCCAATCTGCTGCTATCTTAGATAAAGAACAAAATATGATTCTCTTGACAAGGTATCTTCTACCAAATATTTGACTTGAGGATTTTCCGAAGCATACCTTGAAGTGTCACCTTCTTACCCTGTCCATAAAGCTTATTTCCATGTTTTGGTAATTGAAAGTGAGTTCTCCCAATGAATGCAACCATTGGACCCCAAGCACAAGATTCATACCAGCCATGCTAATCAAATAAAATCAGCACATACCTCATGCTTTCCCAATGTGAAGAGGAGTTGGGGGCACCTTCTTGTGCATGTCATAGAGTGGCCATCCACTATCTTAACCATGAAGCCTTTGAAGTTTTCTACCTTCAAATCCAACTTGGCCACCAAGCACTCATCAATGAAATTATGAGTGGCTCCACTATCAATCAAAACTATGACCCTTGCCCTTGTAGGTCACCTACCATCCGGAATGGATGATAACTAGGTGCACCGAGACAAAGTAGCAAGAGTGCCATCCACACTTTTCGGATCTTCTTCCGGTATATCATCTTGCTTGGCCTCATCCACACAATTTTCATCATCTTCACAATCTGAAAATACCTCAATGTAATGCACTTTACCCTTACCTAAACAATGGTGATCGGAGACCATGGATCCTTGCAAGAGAAGCACAAATTCCTCTTTCTTAGCTCATTTCTTGACTCACCTCCATTGCTGGTTTTGGGCAGCTCCTTGTGAATAATAGGCATCCTTTGGAAGGGCTTCCTTGGCTGGTCCAAGGGAGGGTTTCTAGGCTGTCCCAAGGGTCCTTTGGGCTGTCCTCCACTCGAATTAACCTTGGATGTCCGCTGATCGCTGCTGTTTTTGGGCAGCACCTTCAAGGTCCAAAGCCTTTTTGATTGCCTCTTGAAGAGACAAAGGATCAAAGGCTCTAACCAAACCCTTGAGTGGTTCGGTCAAACCCTCAATGAAAAGAACCACAAGTCTCCTTCTTTGACATCCGTAATCATTACGAAAATCTCTCTAAAACTCAGCCACATACTCATCCACTACCGTGCCTTGTTGTTTCAATGTGCAAAGTTCCCAAAGTGAACTTCCGGGTCAACTCTATCAAATCTACCAATGAGTCTTCTACAAAACTCATCATATGAATGGATCTCATTGTGCCCTTGTGTCACCAATCCATGGAACCACCACTCATGAGCAATCCCCTCTAGGTGAAGGGTTGCAAATTTGATGGCATCATCCTCCATCATAGGCTTCAAGGACAAATATGTATCCAACTTTTGGATCCATGCCCTAGTTGTCCCCTTAGTCGATCCATCAAAAGTAGAGAAAGTCATCTTCCCAACACATTTTGTACCTCTTTTGGTGGCGCATTTTGTCTTGCTCTGGCTAGACCTCCCTTTGCTCACACCAATGAACTCGGCAAGTGTAATGGCCTCTCATATCTCCCTTGGAAGTGCCATATATTCTTCATAGCTTGTGGCAATACTTTGCCCCATAGAGGGCCTTGCTCCTTGCCTCCGGAATGGCTTCTTCCTTGGAAGGAAAGTAGGCCTAGTGGCTGATCCGTGAGCTGATCCAAAGGGTTGCCATGAAGTATTTGCTCCGGATGAGCTGCCTTCTCCATTATGAACCCTAGGTTCATGAAATCTCTGAAGGGTTAGGGCTAGGAGGTCCATGGTGTCCGCCAATCTTACTTGCCCTTCAATTAGCTTGTCAATCTTGGCTTCTTGGGCATCCTGATGAGCCATATTGTCCTCCTCTCTTGGCTGGTCTGATTTCTTTTCTCTCCTTTGATAGCAAATGAAACCCTTGTTGCCTTCTTGCATCAAACCCTCAGGATGGGAAGACCGGTGCTCTGATACCACTTGTAATGTCCCTTTCTAGGGCTGAAACTGAAAAAGGAGGAAATCACACAAACCCCAAATGAAGTAAACTTCTGATTTTATATCAGCCAACTGGTTTTTATGACAGTTGTAAATCAACAGTCTGATTTTTATAACAACTGTAATTAGTGAGAAATCACCCAAATATCATCAAAGAACTCATCAACAACATAGGAAAACACTTTAAGAAGATTTTAAGCCACTTTTCACCATGAAACTTGATCAAATACTCAGCTGGAAAATTAATTTAGAACAACAGAGGTACAACCAATAGAAATGATCAAAATGGAGGTCTCCAAACCCCAATAATTACAAAAGATGATAGATTCCAGCCCTATAAATTATGCAAATCTGAATATCAAAGAATAAATGAGTTATGTGCCCTAGAAGACACCAAATCACACTCAAACCCTAGTCGCTCCCTAGGAGAGGGGCTCCAAAATATGCCAAAGCTCTTTGTAGGTCTTCTTCTTGATGCCCTAGATCCAAATCAGCAAGAGAGTCTTCAATAAATGCCTTCAATTCACAATATGGAGAGTTTTTCATTCTCCACTATGCCACAAGGAAGGGTTTCCTCCTTGGATGCCACACAAGAGGGTTTTCGTCCTCAAGTGGAAAGGTATTGAGCAATCAGCCCAAAAACCAAAATAGTAAGTGTATATGCGCCAAAGATGATGTGCAAATGAGGCCAAAGACTCCTTTTATATCCCTTGGTTGGCGCCAAAGGCCAAATAGGTGAAAACCGACCTCCAAGCTTCACTTTATCTTTTAATTCCTTGTTGGGAATCTCATAATCCCAGCCGACCTGCCTTAGGGAGTAAAACACCAAAGAAAAACATAGCAAAATTGCATAAAATATGAGATTTGGCGTCGTAAGAGGTGCATAATAGTGACATGAGGAAGCCAAAGAATAATCAAAGTTTAATTCAAAATAAGAGCAACATGTTTTAAGAGATGTAGCATTGAGGAATGAAGCATCGCACATAGCCCATTAGAAAAATGAGTCAGTTTAACACAAAGGATAGAAGAGTTAGAAAAGATAAGATCCAAAGATTGGGGCAGACATTGAGAGAGTTCAAAAGAACACTAAAAAAACATACAAGAGGCTAAAGGAGAATAAAACCAATGGTAGAAAAGAGGGTGAAAAAGTAGATTTGCATTCCAAAAATGGCATAGCAAAGAAATGATGGTTCAAGTGAGTTTTTCATTAGAAAAAGACTTACTGTAGGAAGTTATTTTTCATTAGAAAAGGACATGGTGGAAGTGAATTCTTCATTAAAAAGAAAATGGAGTGAGTTTTAATCTAAAAGGAGGAGATGCAATTGATTATAGCACAATGCAATAGAATATATGAGTGGAGATATAGAAGGAGGAGGTGAAGAAAAAAATCCCATGAAGATGGGGAATAAGGAGGATGTGCATGCAAGAAACATGTCTCGTAGATGAATGTGATGATGAAAATGCACATGTAGAGGCATCTAGCCCAAGCATGGAGTTGTGGAGAGATTAGTCCCAGTAAAGCATGCGAGACAAGTACATGCATGGAGTTGAGATTCAAGTCAAGAAGAGGATGCCACTAAATGCTTGCATAAAATAATAGTGTGATAAAATGGGAATGGGAAAAGGACTATTCCTTGAAGATTATGTTGAGGGTGAAGTTGAGATTGCTCATATGGATCACTAAAACAAAAGAGAGAAAAAGAAAGTAGATGAGGAAAACAAGTATTTTACCAGAGATATAGATTAATTTAGTGCTTATGGGTGGTATTGTTGACCAAGAACAATGGGTACCAACCTCCACCAAGAAAAGTGCAATTGATTGCAACAAGGTGGAAGACAAAACCATTTTTTAAATGGTCAATCTTGGTGACATCATTGAAGAGTCTATTTAGGAAAATGAGACCAAGATGAGAACTTATGTCAAAGGGCAGAAATTATTCCTCAAGTGTTGACAAGAGTATACCATGTATAATTGGTTTTGTTCACGAAGGTGAATTGATGCTTAAAGCTATTGAACCAAATGTCATTGTTTCGAATAAGTATCATTCTTGTCACAAGGTAAAGAACTATGGATAGTATTAAACGGTGAACTCAAATATGGAAAAAATGGTCCTTTAAAAATAGGATAAATATGGAAAAATACAATAAATCATATATTTTAAAAATGTCATCTAGGAATTTTTATTAGTTAAAACATAATTATATAGCAAATTCAAAATTACGATCTGTGAAGAATTTGTGTATATCCATAACAAATTACATTGTTTGCAACTTAATATCTTATCCTACTTGTGTTTGTTATGTACCATGTAGTATATTATAAAATATTAAAAGACAAGTTTTTAATTAATAATAAATAAAAGTAATAATAACATAAGTTTGAGATCTATTTTTTAAGTTTTATATTTTTCTTAATTTTGTGATCCACTTTATTAAATTTTTGATTTAATACTTACTGATTGTAAAAATACGAGAAGATTTCATGGAAAATATAATCAAATAAATTTTTGATTTGATATGGCGGTATGCAGTAGCTAATAGAGGGTACCATTTTCAATATAACTGAACAATGTGGGGATGCAGAGATGGAAAATGTAAATCGGAAAATACAAATGTAAATCAGCAAATACAAGAAGATATAAAAGAAACAAATCAAACACGCTCACCACCCCCGAATCTCAACCAAAAAGTTCAAATTTTTCAAACAAGGAGATAAATGATGGCATGACATGGATAAAGCCGATGCAAATTTCGAGATACGAGCATGTCCGGATTTAGGGTCAATTTTACTTGACCTTAAAAATTAGTTATTAATTTTTAGTCCTTCAAAGATTTTTAGGAATCACCTCTTTTTATTGATATATGATGGATATGGTTTTGGGTGTACTCTATTTTTAGAAAAAAAATAGAGGAAGATTGACAAAACTCCCCATTTATTAGATTTTGAAGCAGTAATTGTTGAGATTCTTCTTTGTAGACAATTATGCCAAACATTGATGTATTAAATGTTTGTTTGACACAAGTTATTTTTCTAGTATTGTTTCAAATTTTAACGACTATGGATTAAAGGAATGTCGTGGTTATGGCTAATCGTGTCGCCCGAAACTTTTTTATAGTGAGCATTTATGAACATTGTTTCTAGTTTGCTCAACACTTTCACTTGCTCAGATCACTTCCTATGTACGCAGAAATCAGCCAAGTCTTCTTATCTCTCCTTCTTACTTAAAGTTTTTCATCTTACATGATTTATTACTTGTGTCATTACTATATTTTATCATTTATACATTAGTTCTTACAATAGTTACTCTGCAATCAGATTTAATTAATTCCAAATTAAATTAAATTAATCATTATGTTTATATAATAAAGTCGATTGCACTTCATAACTCACTTAACACTGTCATAATATCCTATTGCAAATATCAAAGCGATAACATTAAAAGATCTCCAAAATGTCTCTAAAGTAGTTGCAAATTATTTAGAGAAGCCACTACATTAAGTCTGAAGCATTTAAAAAATCAAAGAGTCAAAATCATCCATTTGAAAGCACTCAAAGGTCCTAGAACCATGTCTTAGCAAGAGAACATCACTATAACCATTGTTAAATATCTTTAAGGAACAAAATAGTTCAGTTTATCAAAGCACACCAAATCACACTATTACCATGCTAGATACATTCCCTAATCTATAGTTAGACAACTATCTTCATGTCAAGAGACACAAAAGCACACATAGGGGTTGGATTAGATCAAATACATTAATTTCACCAAGACTAGGAAAACTACATGAGGCTTGATCTTAGTCAAAATAATGTTGTGGAATGTTTGGATTAGTTCATTATGGGTTAATTGTGAAGGGTAATCCATCCTTACCCATAAATTAATTTGTTTTTTTAATGTAATATTTAATGAAGGGATATTATATGTATATAGGGTTTCTACTTATCATGGGTCGGCACATGCTACGTTGAGGTTAAGTGAGCTTGAAAAACATACAATGACACACTTTTACAATAAAGTGAATGGAATGAAAAGTTACAAAACCCCACTACAAATATATAGGTCTAAAACTATACAAAAAGAGGTAGGATCATACCATGTTCCCATTAGAGTTTGAGAGATGAATCATTTTCAGGTTAAGAATAACTCATCCATCTAATCTACACACCTATATCCTCCAAATTTCACTTTACATAACTAAGTGTTTGTCTCTCATGTGTTTTGAGCTATCATTGTATTATTTTGGCATAGTTACAATTATTACTTTTTTTTTTCTGGATGCGCATGATTAATGTTAATTAGTTAACTCAAAATAATCCATTGTAACAAACCCTAACATCCTATATTGCTTATATTACACTTATAATTATTTGGGTGTAAACATTCATGTGTACTTAGTCCACATAAAAAACTTATTTCCTTTGATGCAATCAGGATCTATGTCTATACAAGACTACTAGCACTATGGGATCATTATATGTTTCACCATCATGTATCCTTTGTAGACAAAAAATCTTTCACACTTTCACGGGGTTTATTTTGAATCTATGAATACAATGATCCTAATATTGTGCCACTTCCCTTGAAACTTTTATACTCAACTTAGTCCCCCCTTCTATAATAATGATAGACCAACTAATATAGATCTCACAATCCTTCTTGTGTTGATAGTCTGATGAGAGTGGATGATGTTAGAATGGGGTTGACTAGTGGAGGGAGTGTGGTTTGGAAAGGGTTGATTGAAGACGTCTAGATTCTAATTTGGTGGTGCATTTGGGTTATCCACTTGCAACTCACCTCTGTTGATAAGGTCTCGAAGGATGTTTATAAATGAGTGACACCTTTCGATGTCATGACCCTTGACCCTATGATATTTATAGTAATCATTCTCTCGATATAAGGAGGGATTTGAGACAAATGTAGCGATGGGATGAATAGGTGTAAGGGTGATCATACATAGAACTAGGATTTAATAAAAAATCGTACTATAGGACTCACCAATAGGTGTATAGCTACGTTGAGGGCGTGTGCATTCAAAAGTTGAATGTTCCTTAGAAGAATTCTTTTTTGACGACCATGGTTGATGTTATTTTAGATTTTTCATGACTAGGAGATGGTTTGAATGAGGACTCGAGTTTAGGTTTCTTTGATCTGAGTTTGACCCTACCATCCTTAAGAGTGTAAAGTTCTAGTTTGCGAGCCATAGTAATGGCTTCATCAAACATTTGGAAAGATTGGATTTGGAGTGTGGATGATATATGTTTAGCACATGAGTGATAAAATAGTTTGATTAGTTTGGTATGTGGGAGGGAAAATGATAGTTGATTAATAATACCCCTCCAACGGGTAACAAAATCTGGGATATACTCTTCCTCAAATTATTTTATGGCGTAAAGGTCGATGATTGTGAATTTGCAGGAGATATTGATTGAAAAGTGTTTTAAGAAAATTTACAAAAGATGTGAGAAGGAGAACAATTAATAATGTGGGATACTATTGTACCAATCTAGCGTGGGACTTGCTAGGGGCATAGGGAATTTTATCAACACGAGGTCCTAGTCATGTGTGATAAGGTAACAAGCATGTCAAAAGGATCAAATGTGTTGTTGTAGGTATTATTTTCTATAAAACTTAAGGAACTTGTGGAGTTCCCTTTTTAGAGGATATGCTTTGTATGGTATGGAGGGATGGATGGGCTTGTTGCAAATTTATTTGTAAGATAAATTGTTTTTGGGACCTATATAAGCAAACTTATAGACTAGAGGTCCTATTCATGAGTGCTTGTAAAGGATCATTTTGTGTTGGTTGATATTGAGGATTGAATGATGAAGGTCCTGGTTGATTATATGTATGTGGGTTTGTTTGTTGATATGGCTGATATGATAGATGGATATTATGTTGGAGTGGAGCACTCATGGGAATGTTGTATGTTGGTTGTGAGACTAGAGGTTGTGAGGGTTGGATGTATTGATATTGGAATGGATTTGAAGTGTTTATAAGATGTTGTGATTGTTGGGGTATATATTGGGATGGGTTGGAAGTATGGATAAATGGTTGAGACTGTGGTGGTATGTGCTGAAAGGGGATGGAAGTGTGGATGAGGGGTTGAGATTGTTGTGACATGTAGTGATATGGGATGGAGGTGTTAATTAATGGGTGGGATAGTTGAAGTATATACTGAGAGGATATTTTTGAAACAAGGGTGGTTGATAAATGCTGTGAAGAAGGGTGAACACTAGAACTAGAACTTGTATTAATAAGGGGTATCGACATTGGGATGGACATGACCACATTTTGAATGGATGATGTGGGTTGTTGCGAAGGAATAGGTTGAGACACACTAAGTGGGATGGCTATCGAGATTATGATTTTTTTTGAAGAGTATTAGAGACTAATGATCAAAGGTGGATGAAGATGCATTGGTGTTATTCTATCAGGAGAAGGAGACAAATGAGAGATCTAGTGAGGATGATGAATGTTGGTTGGTTGTATTTTTGAAGAAATAACATTGGGATCAAAAGTGTTGATGGGGGTCGATGACGTAGGATTTGATGTTCATGATCCACTAATAGTGGAATAAGGATGTAGTTTTTGGATGACCGGATCATGGTTAGGATCAATAAGTCGAGAAAATTCATAGGTGACATTGGTGACAGGGGATCATTGTTCATGTGTGGATTGTTGAAAAAGTACACCACGGGTAGCTAAGTAGGCATTGAGAGCCATAAGATTTGAATCCAAAATCTCAGTGAAGACTGGATCACCACTGTTAAAAAGATAGGACTTGATGGGTCTAGGATTTCTGATGTTGAGGTGATGAAGATGATTGGTATTGGTGAATTAGATGTGGTATATCATCAAGATGATTTTGGACATTTTCTATATGGATTGTTGGAAATGTCCAGTCATGTTGTTGGAGTTTTGTAGATGTGACTGATGTCTAGTTAGGACCATGAAATAAAAAATAATCACTAAAAGAAAAAAAAATAGATGGTTAATTACAATCACACAAGAGAATTTTTTATCTTGATTAAATTATGAAAAATATGAAATGTGAAAAATGGTTAAGAAGGTACTAGGAAATGGCAATCTATGGCTGGTTTCAGGTGATGTTAAAGGATGGAGTCCTCGATATACCCGAAGGTACATGAGGCCCAAATATGTGTTGGTGTTAGTATACGATGCATGGTATTGGGGCCTACCCCTCAATTCATGGTCCCACAATGATAAGGGAGTCGGTGCTTAGCCAATATACCACCCACCAACTTATTTATACTTTGCTAGAGCACCAAGTCAACTTATCCTCTTGGTGATAAAATCCAAGTAGGTCCACCTTAGGTAGGAATATTTAAGTGCATTTGTATTTGATGTGGTTTAGTTGTGTGTGAGGGGAGTTAAGTGAATGTAATTTTTAAACTTCTAATTAAAGTATGTGATTAGGCAAAGATGAAGGTTCATTTTAAGTCCCAAAAAGAAATGTTGATTTGATGAGGACAAACAAACAAATGCAATGCTAGAAGAGAAGACATACTGTAATCATTTTTCCCTTTTTTTCTTTTGATTTATATTTTTGATTTTAGCTTAGATTTGAATGCAGAAATAGAGAATTCAGAGCAGAGAACCTGCAAGGTTAGATGGAATCAAAAAAGAAAAGACAAAAGACTAATAGAAGGAAAATGACCGAGTAATAAAGAATAATCTACTAGATATTGTCGGTGATTAAATAAATCATGGAAAATTCACCAAAATCACAACAATTTACTGTAATTATTGGTGATTACAGAGTAGAGAACCAAAAATGACTAAAAATAGTAATTAAAGAAAAGAAAGGGAATTGTCCCACCTGACATGCTAGGAATGTATTAGGTAGTTTTCGGTTAATGCTATCAAATGCTGAAAGTACCTAAAACTAAAAAATAATATGGTTTACGATACCTGCACCGATAATCACAATGTCGAGATGATAGGAAGTGGATAGTGAAAAAGCACTCTTCCTTACTTTGAGTGAAGAGACATGCAAGCAAAGATAACTAAACAAAAGATATTAGATAAATATGACAACGAACTACTCAGAAAAGGCTCATTCTAGGAATCCAAAGGGACTTTCTTAAAGGATGTCAAATCATTTTGATACAATTAAGTTGCTTTGATAAAGATAGTAAGATAGATCATGAAAATATAATCGATACAAGAAAGGAAGTTAGACATCAAGGTGAATAGGAAGATCCTATTCAACTTCGTAAGCAACCCAGCTAAGGTGGCAATGATTTGGAGTTCTTCAAAGTAATTGTACCAATATTCTTCAGTTTGCGTGTCGTATCTTGTCAAGGAACTCAATTGCTCCTTAATGTCTTCCCTGTTCGGTGCGAAGGCTATGTCACAAAAAGTAAGCACGTGGAGGATGTCAACTTCTCCCACATGAATCGTTGTTGGATGATTGACAGATAGTAAATGCTTGTGATTGGATGGGAATGACCTAAAACAATCATCTATAGGAGACCCATCTTGAAAAACATATACATTAAGTACAAATTGATAGATAAAATAAGATTAAATGCAATGACTAGTAAAAGTAACTAGGTTGATAAGACTCACAAGCCATTCACAAAAATCGAAGGCTATTTAGGATAATCATGGCGATTGAAGGAATCATGGGTGATCCCTGTGAAAAGGTTAATTATTTGACAAAATGATAAACTGATTAAGAAAAGAGTCTGAAACTGCTTGCTTTGTCCTTGTTTTGATGTGTAAATAGAAAATAAATAAGAATAGACAAATATGAAGTTACCTTTGATGTGAAAAGCTATAAAATGCTTACAGGAACTCGTTGGGCTTGTGATGATGAATTTTGATTGTCTGACAATGCAAAGAGGGTCTTAAAGACGTGTGGATGCATAAACTGATGTGGCATGGATTCTTTGAGTGGAAGGGCTTTGTTACAGTGCTTGAAGATCACTGGAATGACAAAGTTTTGATAGCAAATTGAAATATCGAAGATCCTTGAAATAGGAGTCTAAGATCCTATTTAAAATCGCTGGTGATTTTTAGAGTCATTGACGATCCAGAAATGTGGAAAATCCTATTTGGAATTTGTTTCAACCACTTCCAAAATGAGTTTCGGGTATGGGGACGAGGGTAAATGATTAGGGGTGAGGTTAGGTGTGGTTAGGAGTTAAATAAGATTTACGGGGGTAAAAAATGATTATACGAGGTGAGTTAATGTGCATGTATGGGGTGTAGTGGGTGAAAAAACCTGATGTCTACAACAATGATTAATAATTATCTCATCATGTTGATTCTCCAACAATAATGGAATTAAGGGATGAATCTTCATTCTTCACAACTCCATCTCTTTTAAAATGCAGATCTGATTTTTCCATTATGTGAGTGACTGTTGAAGCTCAAAAACTTGTCTTGAGGACTTGAGAACCCTTTACCTTCAAGCCCTTCTTTATGCACCACATCCACACTCTTGAGTGTGGGGTCCCTAGGGAGGGTTGACCCCTTCCTTGTTGCTTGGGGTTTTGACCCCGTGCCAATTCCAACTCTTTCTGTCTCCAACTTCACGAAATCTACAAAAGGTAGGGCATCACAGATCTTCTTTGGAAGAGCTCTATACTCTTCATACCATGTACCGATGTTTATTCCTTTGGATTACTGAGAATTTATGACTTATTTTGAAGATATCCTTCCACCATTGGGGCCTTGAATGGTATGGATTATTCAGGCCATTGTGTTGGCCAATCTCTCTTGCCATAGGGAAAGCCTTCCGAGCCTAACATCGCTGAAAATTATATCCACCATTTTTTATCTTCAAATCCCCATGATGGGAAATCTGAAGATATGATACTACTGTAATGTCCCTTTTTAGGACTGAAACTGAAAAACAAAGAAATGACACAAACACCAATAATATTTCTTCTAATTTTGGACCAGAAAACTTAAAATTAAAACCAATATGAGCAAAGCGATAAGATTTTTATAACAACAATATGAAAAACACAATATTTCACCCAAAAATCATCCAACAATGCATCCACAATTTTTATAAACCCTTTAGGAATGTTTTAGAACTATTTCCAACACAAAAAAAGCTAATGCTTAGCTGGAAATTAATTATTAACAAAAAATTATAGCTCAAATAAAATCATGCATTAAGGGTTTCCAAACCCCAAACTCCACAAAAGGTAGATGTTTCCAGCCTTATAAATGATGGAAAATCTAAACATGAAAGAAAATAAAAGTTTTGTGCCCTAGAAGGCACCAAATGACATCCTAACACAAGTCACTCCAACTAGGAGAGACTTATCAATGCATGTAAATGATTGTAGATGAATTCCTTTCCTTTTCAATGCCCAAATATGCACTTATGTCTTCACTTCAACCAAGGATGATGGGTTTCCATCCACCAACCAACCACAAGAAGGGTTTCCATCCTTCTAGGAATGAACCACACAATTGGATTTTCACGGAAAAGTGAGAGAACTAAGAGCTACCAGCCCAAAGATCACTTTAGAATAAATTTGATAAAAGTAGATGTGTGCAAATGAAGCCATAACACTCCTTAAATACCTCAACCTTGGCCAAAGTCCAAACATGCATGATTGACATACTTTAGAATGAATTTAATATTTTATTTGGATTTTGAACATCACCAAGCCAACTGACATGTTAAAAAGAAGAAAACACTAAAAAGAAATATTAAAAATTAAAAAAGAAAGATGCAATGAGAGTTCAATTCCTTCCCTAGCTCATTCCACTTTGTTGTCATGGAAAGGGAATGGAAAGAAGTCCCAAATCAAGTTCTCAAGTTGGAAAGGGGACATTACAACAGAAAAGGAAGACATGTACAATTTTTTTTGAAATTATATTTAAATTTTATATGTTTTAAAAATGAAGAGGCCATCGAATTTGAGGAAATTATAAAAATAATTTTATTTTCCTCTCCATAAAATTCAAATTTGTTTTTGTAGTGGTGTAAAAGGTAAGCATGACAACATGTTTCCAGCCAAAGCCACCATGGTGGTGTCCGCGCTACCATGGTAATGCAATTGTAGAACTTGAAACTATTACCTATGAAAAGGAGATCTAAATATTTTGGCTGGTGGATTTACATCAAACTTGTAGAATTTCTAAAATGCATTATCCATATATATAACCATATATGATACCTTGATTTCACATCTTAAGTGAGTTGCAACTTCGATAATAAGTATGTGGGGTGTTTTAATTTCCACGTTATACCAAACCTTTTATAGATTTTCTTCCTTCGCAAACTCCACCAATCTAGAGGTAAGACTGTCTTGGAATATTTATAATTGGTGTAAAGACCAACAAGGTAGAGGATAAGTAAAACATAACAAAAACTTCAAAATCTTACAAAAACGTTAGGCATACATGATTTCAATGTTGAATCCATTATCTTAACACCCTCTAAAACATGTTCCATACAAACAATGATCGTATTTTCAAGAGGCGATGAAAGACACTTGGGCATCAAATAATATTCACAAGCCATGTTATTCTCTTTGTCCACTCATAAACACGCACACACAAAACCCCCATTTCCACTGCAAAATCAGTACACATAACATTTAATGATCCATTGTAGCCAATAATGCAAAAAGAATCACTCATGTGATTTAAATATTTACAACCTCATTTTTTACATATCTATCAATGATGGAATTCCATGACACCACATTTGGTTGAGGCACTTCCCATGAAAACCTAAAGCTCAACCATCACTTCAATAGATATTAAAACTCTTTCCACCAATCTTCCCATGAATGGAGCCAAAGAGCATGGTCAAGATATTATCATGTTAATGTAGACTTCTCTGAGAAAAAAAGAAAATATGTGTAGTAACATTCAAGTGGACATTAAATTTAAATATGGAATTAGACGTTACAATCCAATACCACACCCATGGGTTAAGTTGTATGATTTTAGGATGTTTGTGTACTTTTTTATTATTGGTTTAAATTAGACATTATTGCCACATTTTTTGAATTTAGATTGTAATATTTGTATTCAATTTTAATTTAACGTTTAGTTTTTGGTAAAGATAATTTTTTCTATATGAGTTGTATTTTTTAAAACTTTGTAGCCGAGGGTGGTGGTGGACTATAATATCATGCTAACACTTAATTGCCAACCTTTTATTTGACATCCATGTGATTATCATAAGATGGATTTCTTCTTTCTTAAAAAGTTGATAAATTCTTTTGTAATATTTTGGGTATTAATAATATGATTCATCCTACGATGAGTCATAAGATGTGATCTAAAATATATATCAAAGGATAGATTTGATGGACCGCCAAATGTAATATAAAACATATACAAAAGATGATGCAAATACATTGTCTTGGAACTCATTCAATCCCAAAACAAAGGGCTTTTAGCCATATGCAATTTTAAATAATGAAAACAGAGCTCCATCTTAAAATTATTTGCAAAAATCAAACATTTCTTTCCATTTCCATATTTCCTGAGTAATGTCAATTCCACATGCATTCCATTTATTTTTATTAATTTGGATATTTTGTGATATATAAGTTGAATATATAGACTGTGTTTCTTAGTTGTGGTTGAATGATGAGATGATTTGAGATAGAAAAACAATTACAAAGAGAACCAATTACATAGCAAAGTAGCAGAGAATTTTTATTCACAATTTATAAGAAAATGCATCTCCACTAGCAAGTTTTTTCAATTGCCAGTGTGTCACTACAGGAATGAAAACCAGTGTGGAACTCTACAACATAAAATTCCTCCTCACTGGACTCAAAACCAGAGAGCAGGAATGAATTTTTGAGACAACAATGGATTCTCGATGAACGCTAGACCTTTGCCTACCTCTGCAATTAGTGCCCAAATTTTCTCTTGGGGAAGTTAATGGCAAATAGTTGAGGAACCGCTATTTGAATCTTGAAACTATATACAACATTGAAGAGTCGATTCATGGTCCAAAAGAGCTCTCATTATTTGAAACCACAATTCTTCTGCAGAATTTTCTCTTGGGGAGTTAATGGTACAGAGTCCCTTCCCTTCCCTTTGAGATAGTGTATTCTTAAAAGACCTTATGATCGCATCTGCCAACTTCCCTTTTGAAGTGTATCTAGACCTTGCTTATCTCTTTGCCCAAGATCTCCACCAGAAAAATAGCTCACTTATTTGATGCTCTGTATCCTCAGAGAATTTGAAAAGAGGGCATGGAAGATATCATGTTGTAAATATCACCTTTAAAAACTAGCCTGAGTTGCAATACAAGAGACCTCATTTTTTTGTACTACTTGTGAAATATTTTTTCCATTTCCAACTCCATTGAGTTATATATTGAAGATACATAAGTCATGTTGTTTCGAGTCGAGGGGTTTGGAACAATTGTTTTAGAGATAGGTCATCCGGAACAAATGTTCACACTCTATGTGTAGGAGGGAAATTTAGACCTTGTTTTATGAGGACAAGTTTTGTGTCTTAGAACGATGATACAAAATAGAACGCCTTAAATCCGCAATAGAACGCCTTAAATCTGCCTGATCTTTATCTTTTTTGCAGTTGTGACACATTTCTTCAACAGATGGGCCGAGATGAATTTTTGCAGGTCCATCATATACAGCACAAGGGCACCATCCATTGCATTTGTTCTTCTTATTCCTCTGCTGCAAACATCCCCTGTTATTTTTCCATGGGATACACAGAATCCCCTGTTTGTTCATCATCATCATCATCATCATCATCAGTTTTCTTAGCCTTATGTCTCCTGAAAAACAACTTACCCACAAATGAACTAGGCCTGGGCTGTGCCCTGCCCAGATCTGCACCATGGAAGGAGCTCAATCCATGAAGCTGGCTGTCTTCCTCAAGAATGATGGCACCGAGGTTGAGAATACCCTGTGGACGGCCTGAAGGGAGCCTGAGTTGCAATACACAGAAGCTCATCCACATGCCTGTGTGTCCTCCATTGCACTTGAGGAGGTTACATAGCATGGCTGTGGTAGTACCCACAAGTCTGTCTTTAAGGCGGCCAATGCAGTATATCTGAATTGTCACAGAAGAAGTTTCACTGTGAAGAAAACCATCTTCAACTCTGAGAATGAGCTTGTCATTCCATTTGGGGTTTGAGCCTCCTGCTCTGTCAATTTCCGTTGAAATTTTGTTGTCTGAATTGATCCATGCAACGGCATAAGTTTGCATTTCCCAAACAGAGTTATCTTCTTCAAGTCATGGGCTGAAAAAATGTTTAATTCCAACATGCTATGATGATCCATGGGAAGAAATGTTGGTATGGAGCCTGGAGGTGAGCCAGTCTTCTTATTTCTTATTTCTAATGAAAAAAGACTTGCCGGAAGTTATTTTTCATTAGAAAAGGACATGGTGGAAGTGAATTCTTCATTAGAAAAGAAAATGGAGTGAGTTTTAATATAAAAGGAGGAGATGCAATTGATTATAGCACAATGCAATAGAATATATGAGTGGAGATATGGAAGGAGGAGGTGAAGAAAACAATCCCATGAAGATGGGGAACAAGGAGGATGTGCATGCAAGAAACATGTATGTAGATGAATGTGATGATGAAAATGCACATGTAGAAGACATCTAGCCCAAGCATGGAGTTGTGAAGAGATTAGTTCTGATTAAGCATGCGAGATAAGTGCATGCATGGAGATAAGATTCAAGTTGAAGAAGAGGATGCCACTAAAGGCTTGCATAAAATAATAGTGTGAAAAGATGGGAATGGGAAAAGGAATATTCCCTTGAAGATTATGTTGAGGGTGAAGTTGAGATTGCGCTTATGAAGCACTAAAACAAAAGAGAGAAAAAGAAAGTAGATGAGGAAAACAAGTATTTTACCAGAGATATAGATTAATTTAGTATTTATGAGTGCTATTGTTGACCAACAACAATTGATACCAACCTTCACCAATAAAAATGCGGTTGATGCAACAATGTGGAAGACAAAACCAATTTTTAAATGGCAAATCTTGGTGACATCATTGAAGAGTCTATTTAGGAAAATGAGACCAAGATGAGAACTTATGTCAAAGGACAAAAATGATTTCTCAAGTGTTGACAGGAGTATACCTTGTATAATTGGTTTTGTTCACCAAGGTGAATTGATGCTTAAACTTATTGAAGCAAATGTCATTGTTTTGAATAAGTATCATTCTTGTCACAAGGTAGCAACTATGGATAGTATTAAACGGTGAACTCAAATATGGAAAAAAAAAAACGGTCCATTAAAAAATACGATAAATACGGAAAAATTACGATAAATCATATATTTTAAAAATATCATCTAGAAATTTTTATTAGTTAAAACATAATTATACAGCAGATTCAAAATTACGATCTATGAAGAATTTGTGTATGTCCATAACAAATTACAGTGTTTACAACTTAATATCTTATCCTACTTATACTTGTTATGTACTATGTAGTGTGTTATAAAATATTAAAAGACATGTTTTTAATTAATAATAAATAAAAGTAATAATAACATAAGTTTGAGATCTATTTTTCAGTTTTATATTTTTTCTTAATTTTGTGATCCACCTTTATTAAATTTTTGATTTAATACGGCAGATTGCAAAAACTGCAAAAATACGGAAGATTTCATGGAATCCACCGTAATTGGTAATGATTCTTGATATGGCAGATTGCAGTGCGGTTACTGTAGAGGGACCATTTTCAATATAACTGAAACAATGTGGGGATCCAGAGATGGAAAATATTACTCTACAAATGAAGAGATAAAGAAAGAAATCAAACACATTCATCACTCCCTGACTCTGAACCAAAAACAAGGGCAGAAATGATGGCATGACATGGATTGATGTGGCAAGCGGATGCAAATTTTAGATACAGAGCAAATGAAATAAGTTCTTTTTCCAGTATTATTTCAAATTTGATAACCATAGATTAAAGGAATGTCAGGGTTATGGCATACTGTGTCGCCTGAAACTCTGTATCCAAATAGCCAAATTTTAATACAGTGAACAAATTCTCCATAAATTTGGGCTCTCTTATAGAACCCCGTTATAGAGATAACCTTTAAGGATATTTATTTTTCTAAACCAGCTTTAAAAAATCTTCTATCATATAATTCACCAAAAAAAATCTTCTAAGTAGATGATCTTTTAGTGCAAAAGATGAGACAATTCCAAAACCCAAAAATGGGTATCATAAAATTGAGTTGAAGTAGGAGCAACTTACCTCTCTAATCTTACAGTACCACAATAACTAAAGAAATCTTTAACATCATGCTCGGATGCCTTGGTGGATAAATTATAGACTTGGACAATGAATTTGCCTGCCATGTAGTTCCTTTTTATCTAAAAGCAACTCAAATCAATGGAGGAGGAGAACAATGCACACACTGCTGATTTTCTCTTCTGTTGTGAGGCTGGTGAAAGCAAGCCACAATCGATCAACAGTGTATGGTGCACGTAGAAAGGGAAGGAACAAAAGAAAAAGTAGTCCTCTTTTTTCACTTTACAGAAAAAAAAAAGGGAATAATTCAAAGAGGAAGTAGCCATTTACAAAAGGAGGGAAACTCCACGGTTTAGGCTTATTGTGTAAATCACAGTTTAGATGGTTATTTCTGTCATTAATTTTAATTTTTAATTTTATTTTTTATTATTGTGGATACAATTGAGTTATGTAGATATTAGTATCTATGTTCATGACTAGTGGTTTATAACATGGAAAGTGGACCAATTGCCATCCATTGAGTGTAAGTTTGAGGTGAAATCTAATGGTCTTTTAGAAAATGTATTTTGTTGTCATAATTGAATTTAATGGTTTCATTTTTAAAATGTGACCATATATCAAATAGTTTGTGGTCCAACACTGTGTATGATGGTGTAAAAGGTGTTGTATAGCCATCCACCAAGATTTCAATCCTACAAGATTCTCATAAATAAGGGATGAGGACAAGATCTTACAATTTTGGATTCAATCGAAAAAAATGTGACATAATGATATGGGAAACTCATAGAAAATGTGTACAAAAATCATATAGATTAATATTAGTTAATTGTTATATTCAATCAAGCAAAATCTTTAAATAATGAAAAACAATAATATATTTTTAGAAATAATGATTGAATGTTATTTTTAATACGATTTAATAAATCAATAAATATTTTATTTAGTTTTCATCAATAACAACTAATTTGATAATTTTAAAGCCTTATTCCAATACATAAAATTTTTATTTTTCTAACTAAAAATTGCGATATTGACACTTTTCTATACATTTATGTTTGGTTTAACAATGTAAAGTACCTTTAATTTTAAAGTGTGGGTGATGATATTGGTTTAACTAGTTCTAATGTACAAATATGAGACTCTACATCTAATAAATGCGACTCTATAGCAAATAGCAAGGTAAAATAAAATAGAACAAAATTCACGTTGAGTTGACTAGTATGACAACAATGCACTCTTATTTGTTAAGAAACGTTATTCCGACAAATGTAGTTGAGATCTTTGATTTTCTAACAAATGCAATTAAGATCCTTGAATGATCATGATGCTTGTGTAGCCTCCCTTGCACAAAATGACAATATGTTTGCAATTAGTGATATCTATGATTCAATACCTAAACATGATGTTCATATTTGTAAGTTCATTGTTCAAACATACATAGGCCATGAGGATGAAGTTTGTGGAATGAAATGGTCTCAATCTGGCCAAAAGCTTGTAACCAAAACAAATGATAATTTACTTCATAGATGGGATAAGAACATGTCATCCTCACACAATATCTACACATGCTAGATGAACATTACGATGAAATAAAAATTCAGCATGGTACTCTTTCCAAATCAACCGTCTTGCATCTAGAAGTGGTAGCTCAAATTGTTGCATTAAATTCTAGAATACTCTTGTGAGAGCATGCTAAAATGCCACTAGGCAAAGTATATACACTAGCATTGCAAATGAGTTGCAAGTTACGCCGGAGAGGGCTTGAATTTTATGTGTATAATATGGTTTGGATGTAAAATATATTCTATGATCTATGATAGATGTTTGAGTGAAGAACATAAGTTACATTTTGTTAAACATTCACATGTCTTTATGTAAGGTTCCACATTCGCATACATGTCTATCAAAACATTTGCAACTATAGCTAACAAAATTCCTCTATATTTTGGCACATTGTTGGGAGTACTTTGGCAAATTTAAACTAATTGGGTTGGAGCCCTTTTTGTTGCATATGGTGAAACAAGGCGAGGAGTATCTTGGCAAATGTAAACGAGGAGTAGAATCGGATGGATGATTGAAGGATCGACAAAATGGGATTGTTGTCTACGCTTTGGGAACATTTAAATGCCAAAATATGAACTTTTGTAAATAAACGCCAAGTATTCAACCAAATGATACAACATGTTATCTTTTAAATGAATATCATAATTGTATCTTACAGAAGACATGGTCATCATCAGAGACATTGTGATCATTTCATCAAATAAAACAATTGTATATTCACCTCGATCAACTCACATATATCAACATACGTGTGGCACATAACAAAATACGAGCTTTATAGCAACGTACGGACATCCATCAAGGCATAGTAGGCAATGTTTTTTTTGTTGGAAGTTACTATATTGTCCTCTCCCCATCACACAAACTTAAAATAGTAAAATTACAACTCCAATAAACTAAACATTGTTATCCTCTCCGGCGTAAATTGCAACTCATTTAGAACTGCATCGGATTCTTTAATTGACTTCCAGAGAAAATGCTTTGGCTCTTAATTAACCTTGCTTCTTCACATGATTTGTCGAAAATTTCTCGGTGGATACATGATCTCCAAAGATTTGGTTCTGTTTTTTGTTAGATGGAATCAGTGAAACAGTGTCCCGTGGCCCTGAATGTCTAGTGTGCGCCATCTGTGAGAGCCCTTTTGAAAGGGGCTAACGGATCAAACTACCACATATCATATGTATGCAGAGACGATATGGGGGTGCATGTTCAAGTTTGTAATTCTCCATTGCTGGCGACGAGGATGAAAGGGAAATAAATACAGTTTGAATCACGCTAGGTAATTTTTAAATAAATTATTGCTCATATAACGCCCTTTGCATGAGTGAATTAAAAACGAGCCTTCTTTTTTGACGGAGAACACGTTCGCCGTGAATTGGCACAATAAAGTATGCTCCGTCACTTGCGATAACTTGGTTTCCCAGTCAGGAGGGTGACTTGCCTCGAAACCAAGACCGGAGCCTTGTCTGTGACCCTAGTCCATTCTTCCCCTCTTTCCAGAGTCAATCACGTACGTAGGTGCTCGTCTCCCCTAAATTTTTTTGAACTCGCTCCACACCCGGTATTTGTAGTGGTTAATCACCGCCTCACTCGGTTTGACGCCCACCGTTTTATAACCTAGCTTGAGCTCCAAGTGATGTACAACATTCATCAAAGACATAGGGACACCTCCAAAGCAGCAAGATGGGCTTGTGATGCCGCTCTTCTCTCTCTGCAAGTGTAACCTGCGTCACCCCCCGCCACCGGTGCTCCTTGATTTGACGCCCAAAGTTTACTGCATTTCATGGATACTTGCCCTACCCTATTGGAGGAGGAGGTTTTATTTAAAAGCATGATTTTCAGAGCATTTGAGGAAGCCACTGGATCCTGCAACCATCCATGGGAGAATACAAACTCGTCGATGTCGATGAACATCACCCATATGCATTTATTTGCAAGAGTTTAAGAAGCGATGAGCGAATCCGACTTCCTGCGTCTTAGCCCAGGCCACGATTTGTATCCGCTGCGCATGAGACTACATTATCAATTCCTCCGGATGGTCTTATTTGTTGTTTTCATAGATGAAGAATTCATCCACCCCCACATGAGAATGATAAATTATCCACTCTTTCATGAATTTGGCGGTGTTGAAGACCATCGTGCAAGCGCACAATAATTTCTTTGGAATTATATCTTTTTTTTATAGGATATTATAGTGCAGCCTAAGGCATGATCCGAGATGGCAATAATGTTTTCGGGTGATTTTTCCATCAAAAGCTGAGATTGGAGGTGTTGCGGCGGGTGGGCGCACCAAAACCTCCGAGTTGAGACCGTGATGGCGGTTTCGGCGTCATTATTATTGAAGACGCAACGAAGGGTTTGCGGTGTGGCGTTGATGCCCTGTCTTGTGTTGATTCCTTTGGCGAACAAGATCACGTCCGTCTCACTAACAAGCTCTCGTAAACTATGTGATTCCACTTCAGTACGGGACGATCAGATGCCGTGCTCCTTTAATATGAGTTCATCCATCATAAAACCTATTGTTGTTATTATTATTATTATTATTATTACTTGTTGGACTCCATTGCAAATTATTAAAGCATATTACAGCATCTCCGATACCCCTTGCATGTTAACTGTATAGACCAAATCATAAGAATTTATTCCATCCATTCTGCAACTCTTGGACTATGCATGGAACGGTCTACATCAGAGAGCGAGGAAGTAAAGAAAAGAACATCGAGAAAACTATAGATGTGATCAATGAAAAAGATTCACTGTTGTTCCTAAATCTTTGTATGGTATTGTGATCATACATAGGATCTCTGAGTTGCAATAGATTTCTTGACTAAGCAACAGATTTTGTCCGAGGGGGCAGAACATGTTTTCCCTGCAGCAAGAGATTCTATATTCCATGACTCTCATTCCTGTGCTTAAATATTACATATGTGTGATGATCGATTATAACGCTTTTTTTACAAATTTCTTTAAAAATATTTGAGGGTTTAAGTTTAAGTTTTGCTAACTTTGATTCTAATTAATGGTGGAAAGAATATTGTTGGTACCTGGAAAATTGAAAGGAATTGGAGTGCACAACAAAATCAAAATGATTAATGAAGATGAAGAGGAAGACAAAATTAAATTACAGTAAGAAATTTGAGAACAATAGCAGTAGATCTTAAATGTAACATAGATTTTTTTATTTGTAAACAGTACACCCTGATTAGGTCTATAGTTCACCATCCTCCACAGTAATTTGTCTTTATTGTCTTCAGAATTCAGCCATTTTGTACAGGATTTGGTTTGTCCGCCTCTCTCTCTGGGTTCTGCAAGTACAGAACCCATCAATACTTCACTTTTGTCATCATTTTCAAAGAGAAATGAGGAGAGGAGCTTGTTTATAATCACGCTGAGATCTTCGACAAAATTGCAAGGTTCTCTGCGACATCAAACGAAAAATGCTGAGTGCGTGGATTCGAAAATCCATGGAGAAAGAACGTGAAGATTTTTGTGTGGAAAGCGCAGGAGACGTCCCTGTGTTTTCTCCAACTCGAACCTGAAGAAGCCCCTGAAGGAGTTGGAGTGAGGGTTTGAGGAGCAGGTGCGCAGGTGCGAGCTCGGGAGACGGGAGGATCGTCCACCAGAGTGCTCATGGGACCGCTGGTGATTTTGAGCCTTCCCGTGGGGCTGTATACCGGCATCGCATGATATTCCAGCAAGGAAACTTGCTGAGCGCTGGAAAGCTTATTCAGCTTCGCCATTACCAGCCCGGCGAAAGCTTCGTCTGTCGGCGCGAACAGAGTGAGACCAGTAGTAATGGCGTCTTCGTAGGTTTTCAGAACCCCCGTGACGGTGATCAGCTGGACGAAGATCTTGCACAATGGTGTCTTTCTTCCCCTCGGCAAAACGGAAAGCACAAATCACGGCAGCATCAGAAAGCATGGGGACCGCTCTTCTCAGTTTTATGTCTGTGTGTGGGGATTATAGGCACATTGTTTGGCGTATTTACTCTCATTAGAGGGAAACCTGTGTATAGCTTTAGATGCGGCCAACCGGAGGATACGCTGAGAAGTGTTCATACGTTGAGAAACCCAATTTAATTTGAAAATGTTTTTTCTGGTGCCGGAAATAATTCCGTGAAGAGTTATGCCGGAGTTTGACTCTTTCCAGCAGAGTCATCTTCAAAGGAACACCTCGGTGTAAAATACACCACTAAATACATCCATTTGGGAACATCCCATCATCCATGCCCCCATACCCCATCATCATATCATTGTCTCCTATTTTTGCGTTTATGTCATGCCTCATCCCACATCGAAAAAGTGCAGGTATGCCATTTCTTAGCTCGTTTCCCCACCACATGCGTCATTTAATTATTTGGAGCCCAATTTCAAAAATGAATTTTCCAAAATCCTCCCTCGTTTATGTGATTTCACACCAAAAGTAGTTGAACGTGAAATCCATTACACTGAGCTAAGAATAACCATCATCACAAGGCCTTTTCAGGATTCCTCTTTTTTAATTTCTCCAACTGCTTTATTGCATGTATGATCCTCCCACAAATGTAGATATAATCATGAAGAATGCAAAACATGGTAAATTTTAAGGGCCCCTCCAAAAAAAACCCATAGAAACTATTTGGTGAATATTCAAAAACCACTTTTAAAAATATGACAAATCATAGAAAAATTTGTTTTATGGGGTTGGCGAATCTCAAAAAAAGCTACTTGGCAAATGGCGGTCTACGATATTGGTGGCACTTGTGTTTTGTAGCATTGAGTGAGTTGGAGGACAAACCTAACCATAATGCCATTGGACGGTAGCATTTTGGATGCTTTCTTTGGATGGAAGCATTTTGTATGTTCCGAATACTATAAGCTAGCAAAGCATCCGAGAATGCTACCGGTCATTAGCATGCTTGATGTTGCTTGCTATAATTACAATTAACAAATAATATCTACAAGCTCTAATTTTTAAATATGTGTATTTAAATATTAATATATCTAATCATATAAACAAAACTACCATACCCAGTATCATTAAATTATTTTCAAAATATATATAAAGAAAATAGCACCAAAGACAGGTAGCACATGCTACCAATTAACAACATGCACTACCGATCGATAGCATGCTTGTTACCAATCGACAACATGCTAACGTCCGGTAGCATACGGTCGACCGGATAGCATGCTACCGGCCCTTGCAATGTTACCAACCACTAGCATGCTACCAGCACATAGTATGTTACCGACCGCTAGCATGTTGTTGGTTGGTAGCTAACATGCAGCATTGCAATTCGAACTAAACAAGCTTCTATTTACACATCAGAAATCCAATAGGCTAATAGAGTAATACTTATGGTCACGGATTCCTTTGAAGACTTCAGGAATAGTGGTTTTTTTGGCTAAATTTGGAGAAATAATGAATTCTATGATTATTTCAATTCCTCATACGAGTGACGTTTAAATTGAGAAAATTCAGTTGCATGCTTCTATTTTTTATTATCAGATTACCCTATTAGATGATTTCATCAAAAGGCATGGCGAATGGATGTGTAAGTTATTGGCCTTTTATGTAGGAATTCATGGAGCTTTCATCACTGCAATTTTTACTTCACAAACAATCGACATGAAAATGCAGTGTGTCGTGGTTTGCACTCTGCCTATTCTAGTGGGTATTGCCTCTGTCGAGATAATTATTGCAATCTCTATGACACTCTTCCACCAATTTACTGTACTAGTTGATAGGAAACGTCTGGCCCATCAGCTTATGACGTTACTTGAAAATGTTATAGCCAATCCCATTGAATGCATGCCGCTAAGGAAGGGTAATCAAGATGTGTTCTATGCAATTGCCAAAATGCATATGGAAGTCAATCAAAGGGCCAGGTTGTCCGTAAGATTTTGGTGCACTTAAAGCACCTTGTTTCTGTTAATGTTAATTTCCTTCTCGCTTGTGATCTCGGTGTCTTGTAAACGTCTCTTGTGTTGAAAAACATGGCTAAGAATAACATATTTTAAACTGAGTTGGAAATCTCTGCCTTGTTTCACATTTTTAAGACAATTGTTTTTTCTAAAAGTATACTTCCAAACGTAACACCTTTAAGAAATAATTGTTTCAAGGCATGCATTATTCAAAGAAAAAGATTTGTTGTCTCAAATTTGTATGTTTTGTAAGCGTTTCAACTTTCAAAGGTATTCAATTCGTCAAAACATAATAATTATGGTATAATTTTGATAAATATATATTTATTTTCTTCAATAATTATTGTAATGTTGACTTCTTCATAAATTAGTAATATGTATCTTTATTATACTTGAATTTTAAGATATAGAATTTTGATTTCTTACTAAATCATAAATGTCAAATGCTTGTTTGTTTTCCTAGTGCAACATTAAATTAATTATCACAATTTAAATTTAAATTGAAACTCTATTAATGACTCAACTTAAATCCAAGGGGATAGTAATGATTTCGGCATGAGCAACCAGACTGCTATAGCAAGCAGAAACTATAGAGAAGGGCCGAGCGAGCCTCTGGGATCTCCTGTAAACCTCCCCATGATGTGGCGAGAGGAGATATTGGGGAAGGTTTCAAGTTAAATACCAATATTTTAGAAACAAATATAATAAATCTCAAAGGTGGTATTTGGTGTATTGATCTATTTTGGAAAGGGAGTGTGTGCGAGTTGTATATTTGAATAATATAGTCGGGTGTGGACTCGAAGAGTTCCCCCTCCCCACACCTAACACAAAAATAAAAAAACTCAAAAAAATTGAAGACGAAGATCAATCCCATCTTCAAAATCCCCTTAATTCCCCTCAATCCATCTCTAGATTGCAAAGGGACGTGGGTCCCATCTATACCGCACTCCCTTCCTATAGGTCGTATACCCAAAACCAATGTTCCAACCCGAGAACCAATACTTGAGGCTGGAGACCGGCACCACCTACCACCGATTATAAATATAAAATATGAACGACACCTCTCGCATGAAGGAAAATGGTTGCTACTGGTTGGTAGCATTATGAATACTATCGGTCGGTAGCATTATAAATGATAACGGTCGATAGCGGTATGGATGTCATCACCTAAATGCATAATGGATGCTACCAACCGATAGCTTTGTGGATGTTATTGGTTGGTACCATTATGGATGTTACAAGCCAATGGCATTGTGGTTATTATCGGTCGCTGGTAGTGATTATGTTTTCCATCGATGGCATCCATAATGCTACCATTCGATGGCGTCCATAATGTTATCGGTCGGCAACATCCATAATAGTACGTGGTGGCATTATGGATTCTAGCGTCTTATCAATCGATAAAAAGAAGAATGTTACCGACCATCTACACATGATTTGATGAAACCGTAATGAGGACCTAATCAACAATCGCCACGAGTCCAAATATATATGCACGCGCGCGCGTGTGTGTGTGTGTGAGACTTGTTATTTTCACTTTTTGAAATCACTCCCACCTATAACCAATGAGATAACTGCAAAACCTTCTCCAAACTCAAATTTATACTTCCCATTTGAAAAATAACCTCCTAACCTAAACCCAATACCCATCCATCTATTGTGTCCCTCATCAAAAGAAATCTAAATCACCCACCTTGACCTTCACCTATGTAAAATTGTTTACATGAACCTTGTATTTCCCCAACTCCACAAGATTCTAATAAATTCCAATTATTTTTCATAGTGGATAGAAGCAGCAAGTTTTACGGGCCTAGTTTATATGCCTCAATTTCAAATGAAAACTAAAACCCGTAACTACTTATTGACCAATAATAGCGATGTCTGAGGTACTTTTCAAATTCAACTCCCCTCCCAAACACTATAAATTCTAATGTCTCCACGAAGACATTAAGTGTTTGACAAACTACTACAAAAAGATGTGGATCATGTGATAACAAATGCCATATTAACAAACGATGACATCAAATATTTATAATCTCACTACGACTTCACTATTGATGCAACTACTAGTATGTATTTTCATAATCATATAACAACATTTTTTAACCCATTTTGATTTGTTATTTTATTAAATCTTTAACAAATTTTTGTTTCCTTACACTTACAACTTCCCCAAATCTTTCAAAAGGGAAATTTCAATACAAGATTTCAATCACCCTTTTTTGCATGTTATGGTGGAATTTTTCTAGGCTAGAATTGTTTTGCAGGGCCAACATACAAACATTCCAAACTGGGTCTTGGCTTATATTGTGTGAACCCTTAGTGTACTAAAATATGATTGGAGCACCTTCTTATCCTCCAAGATAAGAAATGACCTAAGTTATTGCCTTTTGAATGACACTGCTTGTATTAGATCCACAAATTTTATTCTTGCATTATATTATGAATCTCTTTACAATTTACACAACACCCCTTCTCCGATAACACTCCACATAAAGATCACATCTATGTCCATAACAATTAAACAACAGGAGGTGAGTCTAAAATTTTTGATTATTTGTTTCATAATAATTATCATTCATTTTCATATTATTTTATAGTTTATATTAGATATTAATAGTCTGTTTAATTATAAAATGCCATAGCTATTACATTTATTTCCTGAAAACTGTTAGAGTAGGTATTTACCTTAGCTCATGTTCACCTAGGTAGTTTATTTACCTTTATTGTATTTATCCTCACCCACTTATGTGTGTGGATATTTCTTTTATCTTATTTAGATATTAGGAGATATTATCTAGTTGTTAGGTATAGTTCTTTCCTTGATCTATGGTATTGACTAGATCCTTGATGTCTAGTTCTCTCCTAAATCTATGGTCTTGACTAGTTCTTTGATGACTAGTTATTTCCTTAATTTATGGCTTGATCTACGACCTTGATTTCTTAGATTGTTATTCCTTGCCTATTTAAGCAAGACCCATTCTCAATGTATTGTATTGAGTTCCATAATAATATATGATATTGTTGCTCATTTGTTTGCAAAGGTTTATGTAAAGTTATTCTAGCGAATTGCTTTCATCTTATTGATCGTGATGTTTGATTAGCATCTATGTTCTTGGCTTGGCACGATCTGGTTATCGTTCCTTTTAAAGACAGGATTCTATAAGATGACATTACCCACGAGTTTGGAGATTCATATATTGTTGGGGAGGAGCTTGAGAAATCAACACCAAAATTAAGAATTTATCAAGTAAAATGGATGAGGAGTTCCATAACACCTCGTCCAATCAACACAACGACCATGTCGCTACTCGTTGGTATTTACATATTTCAATTTGTTTTAATGTATATATAATTTCATAGAAATATAAATTTTTAAGAAGTTTATAAACATGTGTTGCGAGCCACCTCCAAAGAACATAGGTTTGTATCCTCATGGTAGTATCGACCAAAAAAATGTATGAATTTTATGAAACACAATATCAAGAACACTCTTCACCCTCAAGGTATGTTTCCCTTTTAGGTTGAAATTTTCATGTATTTTTAGTTTGCTATATTCTTTGAAATGAAGAAACTTAGAAATTTAAAATTTTAATGGCTAATTAGGGTTTGATCACTACCACTATCAATCACTTCGCTCTACTCTCTCAACCATAGAAAGCAGGATTCATCTACATCACAGCTGCAAACTACACATATAAGTAATGTTTTTATCAAAAATGGTTTATAATTTTCAATTATTCCATTATTATATTTGTCATTTCATTTCTTGATATGATTTATAATTGTAGTACCTCGTCCACCTCCAAATTCATTTGTTAATTTGAGAAAAAAATATGTCGTCGCACCCACTACCACCACAAAATGTCAGAAAAGGGGTATTAAGAAACATATTTTGTTTCATGCAACTGCAAGTAGGGGTACCTTAATTTAACATTTGAGTTTCCAACTTTTTCATTGGGCAATGTTCAAAGTGCACGAGGTACTTTTGTACTAAATGAAATTGATTTGGATGAGGAATATCTTGGGATTGAAAGTGGGGTGGATACCCATGGACTTTCAATCCGCAAACTATGATTCATGGGTTAAGGCAACCTTCTCTCGGTAAGAGAACCAACATCAAACACACCTTCTCTAAGAGAAACTTCCTTAACAGATGAAAAAAATCACTTGTGATCTTTTGGTGACAATTGTTTAGCCATTGCCAATGATATGGTAATTTTGTCACTGAAGTTACACCCTTGTTGAAATTGAATGGATCAGCACCTTAGTGAAACATGGAATGAATGAGATCAACCTCCGAAGAAGGTAAACTTCGTGGACCTATATAACCTAACGCTAACACTACTCCTAAGCTAAGCTATTGATCTGCGGGGAAAAGGGGAAGGAGGAATGCATGAAATGAAACTAAGCTAAGGGAATAGAGATGGTGCAAGAATACAAAGGGCATATCTCTCTGTGAGGTGAAGAATAAGAAATAAAACACGGTGAAGAGAGGGCGAGATAGATGTCACAGATCAATCTTACACAAACAATTTCATTCCACACATTATAGACATAGAGAAATGAAATCCATGCAAATATAGTCCATACACAACATGAAATGAAAAGAACAGAGAGGAAAGAAGACAATAATCTAAGCCAAAGGGAATATACAAGTTATCGAGAGCGTCGGGGATCTATTGAATCAAAGAATATACGTGTGAGAAATGTGAGACATGAATTACACAAAGGCAAGGCTAGGAACACACACACAAAATTGAAAGTTATGAAGAACAATGAGATAATTAATACAACAAGAAATGACTCCAACTCAACACATTGCTCCATATATTATCTGAATAATTAGATGTACATATATAGCATGAGGAAAGTTCAAATACCACCTAGATCAATAGTGAATGACTCTCACTAACTGATACTGGTAGTAGAGATGACTTCACACAACTAGTAAGCTAACTCAACACAATTGGTAAGCTAACTCAACAAAACGGGTAAGCTAACTCACCACAACTAGTACACCTAAACAAGCTAACACAACAAGTGTAGAGCTAACACAAGTGAAAAAATTATCCTAATAAACAAATAATAGGATAAATAATAACCTATAGTAACACAAGCCACATTCAACATCATATTATTGCTTATAAGTATGCACAATCTATTATAGTCACTTAGAAGGATTTGGATGCATTACAAAAGCTCATATCATAGGTATGCGAACTCATTAAATTTCAGCCACGAGTTTTGACGTGATGATTTTTCACGGAGAAGATTCTTTACAATGATATTGAGTTGCATTTTTATAGAGAAGAAATAAAAGAAGAGGGAAAAGATCACATCCATAATCGATGAATTAAACCACCCTACCTATACCAAGGATCAATTGTTATTGATTTCACAAGCTAGGTATGGAACCCCTTTTGATTCAATCGCATGTCATCAAATCGCCGGTGCGAGAAGGACGACACCATTCAAGATTAAATTTTGTTTGTTGGAGTAGTTAGGCACCTAGTATTAATTAGAAGTGGATTTATTACAATCTGCAAGTTTTAGATGATCTGCTATCTTATTTTGTTTCCCATAGATTTTTGTACTTCATCAAATTATGATGTTCCGGTGCCTTGATTTTTTCTCCGTGCCTTTACGCTTGGTTGGTGATCCTTTGGTAACCTACGGATTTATTTCGACTTCGCCTTGATCCGCCAACAACCGATAATTTCATAATTATTTTCTTCACCCACGGCCTCATCTTTCTTCCTCCTTCGGAGTACGATGCATTCAGCGAGTCTTCTTTGTTTCACAAACATTTTTATTTGCCTTATTCTATGCATGACCATTCTTTCATTCTATGGGTTCCTTTGATATGTGGATTTTCTTTGTTATGTAGAATCCATCAACTTACGTGGCATTTCATTTGTATCATTGAATCTTCGTTTGTTTGCCATGTCTTTGTAGGATTTTGAATTCACTTGTTTTACTGATTCTTTGTTGCATGAACCTTTTTTCTCCGTAATTTTTGTTACTTCACTCTGTGGCCTTGACTTTGTGTGGCTTGCCTTTCACGGACCCTTTATCACCTTCACACTCAACATTTCTTCTCCTGCATCGCAGAGTCCTAAGTCTTTATTCCCCGACATATTTTCCTAAGGTGATGTTCCTATATTCCACGGGTTATGCCAACTCCACGAGAACACTAAGTTTTTGATTTCTACAAAACACTACATTTTTCCTTCCTTCACTTCACGGATTATCTTGCAAGAAGTGCTCAAGTCTTTAACTTGAATGAAGTAGTCAAAATAGCATGTGTTTATTTTGTTATTTTGGACAATAGTAACCAAGGTTATTAAACAATTTAAATTGTGGGAGTTTAGGGCTAAAATTTTGATAAAAGAAATTACCGCCCAATTTCACAACCACTCCCAAAGACATTTATTGTATTGTTCAGTTCAAAATGAACTATAAAAGCTTAATATTTTGGTGAATCAAGTTCTATTTGGTATTGTTTATATTTATAATGCTTACAATGATAATGTGTTAGATATAATGTTGAACAAAATTGAGAATTTAAATGCAGAAGCACAAGCCTACCACAATATGTGGTCAAGAGACAAGATCCTTGTAGTTATTGCAAATGCAGAGAAAGAAAAGGCATTGGTAAGTTTTAATAAATTTTCAAATAGGATTTACTATATTTTTAAATTTTATTAATTATTTTTTGTTTTTAAATGTAGTCAAAGTATCAGAATTTGAAGAATGAGGCAACAATGCTTGATGTTCATTTAAAAGTGCAAGGAAAATTTTAATTGTAATTGTTGATTTGAAGCAAAAGTTCATTACTTTAAACAAGTAAAATAATGCCTTAAGAAAGATCATAAAGGAAAATTTAATGGATCCATAAATATTATTGAAGAAGAAAATAGAAGAGGTTCGAATTCTTATCATAGATGCAACAATCCAAAACATGAAATACTTTCAAATATCAATGTAGCCACGAAGGATCTTGTTTAGTGAGGAGTATTGAAGGAAGGTCCTGGTACAAAAGAGACAATAACACAAACAAAAGCCTCCACCATTTAAGGGTGAAGCTACACCATGAAACCGAGAAAATTATCTTTTGTAAATCTGGTTTTGGAAACGTATTTCAAAAAATTGGTTGTAAAAATGTTTTTGTATTCGACTATAAATAAATATATTGTTCCTATAATTTTAATTTTCCTTATTATATAAAAAAATTGAGAGTTTCAATCTATGTTATATGTTGTACTCGTATTTTATTCATGTGTAAGTTCTCCATATAAAATAATATTGTGATCATAAATATTTAATTATGTATGATATTAAATTATTTTCAATTTCAAACACTTGAAGTTGGATTTATTTTTAACATAATAATATGCTAAGATATTATTTTGTATTTAAAATACCACAAAAAATAAATATAACATTTGTTGATTAAAAACACTAAACAACACTGAAAATATTATTCAATAAATAACACCACTATATAATAACTAACAAGTTACAAACTTATAATGTGATATGAAATTTGACTTCTAGAAATACTATGTTCATAAATCTTTAGTCAAAATCGGTAGCTCAAACAATTATTGACTATTTAGCTCTTCAAAACTCAAACTATTATCTAACATGTCATTGCTTAGTCATAATTTCAATGTCTTTTTTTGTTAGTCATTATATTAGTATTACATACCCCTCTCCTCTGCAAGAGAATTCCATATTGTCATTGCTCTTTCATAAGGAAATGTGTCCACAACATATCATGAAACATACAATCTCAAACAAGTCTCAAGATTTTTATCCAATTTGTTTCAATATTTTGATTTAACAAATATTAATGCATTGCATACTCTTTCATCTTCCATTGACCCCAATATCATAGTTTGACACAATTCATACAACCAAAAATATTCACTAATGCTTTTATGTAGGATGTTACTAGTATACAACTTTTCCATAGCCATGTAATTGCACCATTATCTATTGGTTCACTTAGTAAGTCATATTATTCAGCCATTGTGATGTTGATGTGAGTTGATTGAGATGAAAGTAATTTATTTTGAAGAAGACCTTTAATTCATAATCGGTTATATTCTACTTGATTTTCTAAAATGCTTAATGAGAGTATCCATGTGTTTTTTATATAAATCACTTACAAGTTTTTTACCTTGTAAGATTCCAAAATATAGGATTGACCACTTCCATGGCCTCAAGAAGCTCATCCCTTTTAAAGCATTCTTTGGTCTCACTAGATAAACATTGTAAATTTTTTTCAATTTGATATGTGTTTGAGATATAATGCCTTCGTATAAATTGTGTGTTATAGGTACTTCTTCAATGTAATATCCGTTCTTTTTGGAAAGTTTGCATCGAATCTCATTACCATTCACGAGGATACAAAGATGACCACTAATATTGAATTTGAAATAGATTTTAAGATCTTTTAAAATTGTTTAAAGTTTTCGAACTACTAAATACATCTTTGAAAACATTCATCGAGTTGTATAACACATGATCTAGTGTTTGACATACCTATTTTCTCAACCTAATGAAGTTGACTATATAGATGGATATTTCTTGAGCATGTTTTGTTAAGAAATTAATTTCATTCAACATGGGTAGAATATTACAAAGTGTAAAAATGTTTCCAAATCAATTAAGTGATAAAGAAAATATTTTTCCTTGTCAACTTCCATATGGTACTTAAACATGAAACCAACTAACAATGGATATTCATCAAAAATTCTACGTAAACTCATACATGGAAATCCATCTTGTATCAACATCTTTAAGAATTTTTTTACCATATATCACTCTAATTGTAAATTTTTGAAACTTTAGAAATATTTTTGGACTGCTTGACATATACACATGTAATTCGCAGATAAGCTCTTCCACTTTTGTGAAATTTTCAAATGTGCTAACTATTTTGTATACAAGATTCATCATATAAGCCTTCATGATGAATTGGAATCATATAAGGGTTAATTACTATTTATAGGTGAACACATAGACCATTTATATGACCATGTATTACTAATGCACCATTAGCACCAACACATACAAGTTTTGTAGCTATTTAATATTCATTTATCCCAACTACATCCTTCAAATTAGAAATAACCAATTTGTAAATATTTTCATAATTGCAGTTTTCCCTCATTTTATGAACAACTAGAAGACGAGGTTGCTTTGTGTGGTTCTCAAAAGTATAAACATGCATGCAAACCCAATATGTGGTATCCACTTGTTGTAACATCATCAATGAAAAGGGAGATAAAACTTGCATTCTTGACTTTCTCTTTCAAATCCTCCTTTTCAATCATCACAAGACATTTTTCCATTTCCCAAGCACTGGTATTAGACCAATGTGATTGTGGAAGGTTATGAAACCCATTAAAATTAAACAAATTCTTAAATAGGTCTGTCCATTTTTAGAATGAGGAATATAGTAGAGAACTATGTGTTTTTTACCTTAAGATTGACATTCATAGCTTTTTCAAAATTTGAATTAATTATTCCTCCTTTCTCCATAAGATTTTGACAATGTTTCTGCTCATTTTCATACTCCTTTGCATATCTTACATGCATACATTCTTTTGCAATTTTCCATCTATACATCTTTGTTATTTTTTTGTCATTTTCCTTAACTGTCACATATACTTTGCCACAATGTTTCTCAATTGTGTCCAAATTTAGTTACATTTTCTGTTCTTTTCCTAATTTCCAACCACAAATTGTACATCTACATTATTTTAGAGTATCATTACCATTTTTGTCTCTACAAGTTCAATGAATAGATATTTTATTTACTGGACTACCTTAAAAACCTTCTAACCGTCCAAATTAGTTTTCTTCCTTCGCACAAATTTCTTTATGGGAAGATTATTATGAATATCATCTTCTAATTGAATCTTTTCATTATAAATTTCATCTATTGGAGGCATTTGATAGTGAGGATTATCTTCCAGCTCTTGCATATCATCAACAACTATATCCGCATTTAATGAAATGTTAATTGTTTCTTTATGAGATATGTTTTTGTTAATCGTTTTATGTGGAATACAATTACCAATGGTGGTTTTTACATTCAAACATGATAAGGATTTGACTATGATAAAATATTTAAAATTTAAACTAAAGTCACAAAAATAAATAAAAAATTAATGATAATCATGTCACTCATGTTTTGCATAGATGCAAGTTGGGTCCATGATTTTTGGCGGTTAAAATAATTTAATATGTTACTTTTCCTTTTGAATTGATTTACCTTATTTTCATTATTCATAGAGTCCATTATACTTATCTAAGTGTAATTTAAAAATGGATCAATTTTTAGCAATATGTTTAAAAATTGCAAACAACGAGATAAACATAAATATTTGAATCTTGATAAAATGTGCTACAATCGGTAGCATAATGCATGCTATTGGTTAGTAGTATAGACTATGTTACCAATTCTAACATGCATCAGACTACCATTTGATAGGATACACTATGTTTTGGTCGGTAGCATAGTGTATGCTACCGATCGATAGGAAAGTTTATGTTGTCAACCAATAGCACAATTTATGTTGTCGACCAATAGCACAATGTATGTTATGGGACAAGCATATACTATGCTATTGGGTAGTAACATACCCTATGTTATTGTGTGGTAGTATATATTGTGTTACCATGTTCAGAACATTTGCGCCATTTTGCAACATAGGCAATTAAAAAGAATACCATAACGGTTAAAATACCTCAATCTTTGGAGGGTTGCAATATGCGATTGATCTCGATCGTTAATTCCCACTGGGACAATAGGTAGGGGAAAAGGAATTGCGAGGAATATTTGATTTGTACTTGATATTCAAAATTTTCATACAAAATGTAAATACGTAATTAGTATATATATGAATGTGAATGTGGACAATGTTGATTACACGCTAAAGGTGATTTGAATTAAAATTGTTGGCTATTGGTGTAAACGTTAGGCAACCCAACCCCTATACAAATTTCAAAAACCTGGAATATTCATGAATTAAAAATGTTTGCCACTAAAATTTATGTCAATGCAAAACTAATTATTGTTATTATATATTCAAGGATTATATCTAAACATTTCATTAGTACTTATAATGTTTAGAAAAAGGGCACGAACCTTATTTGTTAAATTTGATTAGCCTTCATTTGTTTTGTATATTGACAACACTTGGGCATTTTACCTTTTTGTAAATATGATAAATCATGTTATCTTCATGGAGAATTAGAATTCGGTGGTTTTTTTCATATAATCAAGGATTCAATTCAAACATTTCAGTATTACTTATAATTTTTGTAAAACTATGGAAATTTATATTGGGATATGTGGGTTTTGTTCATCCTCGTTTACTAATTCTCAAATCATGGTATATTTATATTGAGGTATGTCCACCTTGTTGATGTTCTCATAATAGTTCACAATAGAATATTTAAAAATTATTTTTAGAATCTCATCGTAAAAAATTGACACAAGTATTTTGTGTTAAATGGAAACTTATAAGAGTATTTATTGTATGGGTTGCCCTATATAAAAACTCCCATAACCTTCACGTTCAAGCCAAAATGCCCAAAAATTTCTAACAGGGTGTCTTTTTAAAAACACTTAAAATGGGAAACAACATACATGTCATGTAAACTGTATGAAAAAATTACTCAAATATATGTGGACAACTACAATTGTTTTATTTGACTGGAGGCTCTTTTATGAATACATCAAGTTATGCTAATCTAGTGATTTTCTATTAATATACATGCAAAAATTGTAAACTTGGAGATTAAATGTAAACTATTAAATGACTAAATTCCCATGTATTAATGATTACAAGAAATATTAAAAGACTGAAATATTTGAGACTCTACGATCCATAAATTGGTGATTTCTTACAATAAACATATCCTTTGCTTGTGAAAATGAATGAAAGATTCACTAAGTCTTTTTGTTAATCGGTATAATGTGCAAGAATTAAACATAACTATATTGTAAAATTGAGAAAAGGAGAGACAAAGGAGACAAGATTTATCGTGGAGAAACCTAATGTGGGAAAAAATCCAAAGTGAGTAAGAAAATTTACTTCCCTTCCACTATGTAATTCTCCAAAAGTATAAAGTACTACAACAATTAGCCTTCAAAAAGGATTCACACTCCTAATTATATGTGTTTTCTCATAACTTCTCAACAATTAAGAACTCACTCTCAATGAAAAAAAAAAATTCAACTTCTCCTCTTTACCCACACTAGAATTCAACCAAAATCACTTGCTAGAATGAAGAATTGAACTTGTATTTATAGTTGTTCTACCCAAGGACACATTGAAAGATGAAATGAATAGTTTTGGAAGCTCAAACATTTACAACTATTGAGATCACGAATTATAGAACCATTTTGGACAATGTAGACATTAAATCATGCAATTGGGTATATTTCTAGGCCCTAATCACATGCATTGCATTCATATGTTTCATAAGGAGAAAGTACTAATTGATCGCTATATTTGGCTTCTTAGTTTCCTTTCTCGTCTTTTTCTTTGCATAGTACACCCTCTTTCCCGCCTAACCCTCAATACTTCACCTTTTTTGGCTCTGGACACCAATTCCCGGCCCGGGATGCTAGCCCCAGTGCACCTCGTCCCCTCGGGTGCCCTAGACCTCTTTGTATCTTGTGTGCTCTTTTTGGGTCCTTTCTAGTTGTTGGGCATCCTTATCTCTTAGGGGTTGGCATTTTAGTGATCAATTATGAAATTCAAGAAAGGGAATCATATAAATACAATGTTATGGGATCAAATTAAAGGACCAAGCTCTAAGCATCTACTATCACCACCTAAGGTTACATCCACAAAGCATCTAAGAGCATCATTGCATCCATCTAGCACCATCTAAGGGACAAGGGTTGGTTATTTTGCATACACATATAGGAGGGAAGTTCATTTTTCCATGCACATATCTATTTAAATTTTCTACATCTAGCTACTTGCTCACTATCAAGTGTGACATGCACAAGAGCCACCTAGGGCACGATTTTCACTCACACACACAAAATTACATTAGGTCCGAGATGTAGTGTAGAGATCAGTCATAAGATCAATTTGTTAAAATTCAAAGACAATTTTACCCCCATTTTGCATTATTTTATTTTTATGATTTGATGTGTTTTAGGGTTTTGCAATTCATATCTTTATTGCAGGTTATCAATGACATCGAAAATCATTGTGCGACATTAAAACGACAAACAATGAAGGATTTTGATAACTCAACAACCTGCACAATTCATTTTATGAGCTTCTGCATAGACCCTAACGCCTAAAGAGGGATCCTAGTTCCCAGGCACCATAGTCTTGCTCCAGGCACCCAAGTCTAGGCTTCACCTGCATTCTTGTATTATTTTAGGTTTAGGTACGACCTCCCGTGTTCAAGTTTTACCACTCTTCTACCTTCGCACACTATCGGGAATATCACTAAATCAGCTAAGTATTCTAACTCTCCATTACACTTAGGGTTTCATTTACTTTTCTTATTTCTTGTGTCACTTCATGTACTTTACTACTTTATTTATCATTGTGACTCTGAAATAACCTATCTAGGGTTTAAACAAAAATCTTATTTTTGTTAAATCATTTGGTGAACCCATCCTCTTGAACACCTTTAGGGTCTTTATTTCATTATTGCTTACATTTTCTAAGATCCTCTCATCATGGATATTTCTATTCATGATTTCTTGCTCATCAACCCTGAATTAAGAGCTAAAATCATTACTCTCTTGGCTACTACTCATGTTCCTTCTGATATTCATCCAAATATAGTCTATAACACATTCATAGATGCATTTTCTTAGCACATCACTTTTCCATCTAATCCTCATGTTGATCTTGTTGCTTTTGACAATGATTGATGCAGGAGAATCGAGAGGGTTAGAGTTTCTTAGGGGCATTCAAGTTTATTGAGTTCATTTTATAACATCCAAGTCATATGGATGAGTGATTTTCTTGATTGTTTCAAATGTAAATATGAGTGTAAAAGTGAATGTGGTTGTAAATGTAAGAATTAAGTGTGTAGGGGTTAAAATTAGTTTCTTTCTAGCCTTATTAGGCTATAATGAGATGTAATAGAGTGAAATTAGGTTGGTAAATGAATGGAGATATTTTGGGGATGTGATTTCATCATATTCCAAGTTTAGATGTAGTTGAGCTCTCTAAGGAGCTAGAATAAACCAATTTTAGTGATCTAGTTAGAAATATAAGAGATCCTTCTATGAAGATCAATCATGGAATATGGAGAATCAAGATGTAATAGATGTTATTAATTAATGATAAAGGCATATACTAGTGTTATAGGTAAAAATTTTATGAAGTTTGTTTGAATTATTATCTTTGAATAGACTATATATTGTATATCCCGCTCTAGACCAGTGTGTTGAGAATTTTATAGTCATCTTAGAATATTTTCTAGGAATCTTTGAATGCATATACAATTGAAGGGATTAAAATGGGGTGTCTTCAAATTTTGCAGCTCTTGAAACCTCTGGTAATGTCTTGTAGCTTAAATTTTGTGCTCTCATGCCCTAACTAGGGAAATAAATATCTGAATTTTTAACCATCGAAAAAAACATGAAATTTAGTGGACATTTATGTTATGATGAGTCCTAAAGGTTTTTGAAGTATCAAGTTTCAATTCACACTAGTGGAAAATATATAGGAAGGTTTGTAGGTTGATTGTAATGCACATAATTGGGAGAAAAGGGATGCATGAGGGTCCAAATCTTAAAATCAAAGCTTTAAATTTAATGTGAAGCATCATGTAGGTAAACCAAATATGAATCAAACCAATTTCAGGTTATTCTACATGTCTAAAGTTATAATTTCATGTTTAGGAGCTATAAAGGGCCTAATTTGCATGGTACCCAAAGAAAGTGTTATTCCATAAAAGGAACATGAGATGAAACTTAGGTGTCTTCAAAAACTCCATAAAGTCTTTATATCACCCATTTTATTGTATTGTTGTTTCAAGAAAATTTGAGATTCATGAGCATTTGCATGTTGAGAGGGCTAGCAACCATTAAGGCCTAAAATAGAGAACTATGTTCAAATACAAGTGTATGACTAAACCAAGAGTTTAAACACCTTTTGATAGGGTATATAAGGTGCCTTAAGCATGACCAAGAAGGAATCTATATATTTGGATTGTATTTGGTATGTAGAGCCTGATTAGGTCTCATAGGATCTATCCATTGTACATGAGAATGCAAGCATGGAGAACTTGGTGGGTAACAGTATAAAATGAGATTAGGTAAGAAAAATTACATGGTGAATGTAGGTGATAAAAATGAGGTAGGAGACCCATGATACAAATAAGTACATGAAACTTATTCCATAATTTTATCTTTTTGTTGTTTAGGAGAGCAAGGTTAATAAAAGATGCATAGAACTAACAATGTTGGAAAGGTCTGTTATGCATACATAAGGAAAGCTAAAAGAGATCCTCATAAGGAAATGGATGATGGAGAAATCACTAGAGATGGAGTGTTGTAGAAGCCATGCATGGTAGAGGTAAGTTTCCATGACCAAGACTAAGAATATTTTGTATATCTTAGGAGAGTGTTGTATATCCCTTGCATCAATTTTGGTTTAAGAGTGAGCTCTATCGAGATAAGACATATTATATCAATTTGTAGTATTTAAGATTATTTAATTGATTGAGATAGAGTAAAATATTGATTGTTGAAAATATGGAAAAGGTAGAGAAACCATCATTGCCGGGTATTATGGATTTGCTTAAGGGAGAAGTGATGAGAAAGATTAATCACATGATGTATGAGATCAATGATCTAGGATCAAGGATGAAAAAATTAGAGGCAGTATATTCAGATGTGGAGAAATCAGCTGATAAAGATAATGATCAGAAGCATGGAGAATCATTGTTGCTAAGGAGATTCCTTCTACATCAACAAGCCAAAACTCGGGAGGCATCCCATAGGGAAGCGTATTCAGGACCAAATGTAAAATAGAGGTAAGTGTTGTAATGTTATTATAGATAATGGTAGCACATATAACATTGTTTCAGAGGAAATGGTCAGTAAGTTGGGCTTAAGAAGGTTAGTTCATCCTACACCTTATAGGGTAGCATGGGTGCAGAAAGATCATCAAATTTTAGTTAATCAATAATGTATGGTTCCATTTCAAATTGGTAGTCTAAGAGATGAGGTTTTATGTGATGTGATGCCTATGGATGTGTGTCATCTACTTTTAGGCAGGCCATGGAAATATGACAGAAGAGTAGTGTATAATGGAAGATTGAATAAGTGTTTTCTAATGAAAGATGGAAAAGAGCATGTTTTAGTGCCTTTGATGGATCAACATGCAAGTACTAAAAGGAGAAGCATGGTATTTGGCTTCAAGGAGTTTGTTGAGAAGACCAAGAATCGGTCTTAGCACTCATGAAGGAAGAAGAGAGAATAAGTGAGTCATTGGGAGAAGGAGAATGCAAGACAAATGTTGTCAAGCAAGAACAACAGTCAAGATACATTGAAAAGGATCATGAAGTATAGATGAAATCCCAAGAGAGGTTGAGAAATAATATGAGTTTATCAAGGAAAGAGAAGGATGACCAAGAAGGTCAGTTGAGTCACCTAGGTAAGAGTGACAGCAGTGAGTTCTCTCAAAGAAGAGAAGAAGAGGAAAGGACATGGGAGATAGTCCTTGAAGATCTTATGAAAGATCTAGAAGAAAAAGAGAGTAGGAAGACACAAGAAGGTGTCATGAGAGGAATGGAAACCAGTAGGTCATTTGAAGACCAAGATAGAGAAGATGGAGGACAGTTAGTCCTTGTGAGAAGACTAAACAAAGAAAGAGGTAGATTAGCAAGAGGAAATGAGGAGAAATTCAAAGAGATGAAGGATGATTTTCAAGAAAAAAAATAATGTCTTGATGAAAACATCATAAGTGATGAAGAACAACAAAGGAAGTTGAAGAAACAAGGCTTGCAAACAAGCCTAGGAAAAGAAACAAATGGAAAACAAGTTGGAAGCATGCAAGAAGCAACTAAGGAGGTAAAGAAGCCTCTGATTTTTTAATCTAACCTTGTGTTAGCATGTGTGAATGCAAGTTGTAGAGATCATTTGTCAAAAATGGTCATTGATGGACCAAGAACAAGTGAATTTAGTGAGAGATGGAACAATGAAATGTTCCTAAAGACCTCAAGAGGTTTGTAAATATCTTCTCTAAAGAAGTTGAATCATACATGATGAAGAACAATTACATTTAAGGAATGTTAGATTAAAAGGAGAAAGAAGACTTGAAGATACTCCTCCTAGAAGAAAACAAAGAGAATTAGGTGAAGAACATGGAATTTCAGTCAAAAAGTTTAGTTAGAAAAAGCATGCAGGTCATGATCGAAGGAGTCAAATTGGGCATGAATAGCAAAGTTAAAGATGGAAGGTGGGAAAACAATACCAACACCAGTTGTCAAATGGTCAATGAAAAAAAAAAAACTCTTGATGGAGTTCTTGAGGAAAAGTGACAGGATTTTAAAGAAGACTCAGCAAGCTATGGTAAAGAAAGGAGGTTTGACACCAGCACTATGTATGTACATGTTGACCATAGGTATGAATGTTGTGACAAGTATAAGAATATCATGAGAAGTTTTCCAAACCCACAAAGAACTATCATGAGTAGGCAAGTGCATTCAATAGGGGCAACTAGTCTAAAACTTGATCATTCCATCTTAAATCACCAAGAAGAATGGTAAGGGTAAATCAAGAGTACAATTAAGAACAAGAAGAGTTGGACTTTGGAATTAAACTTCAATTTTATGGAGGCATGAAGATCAGAGAAGGGATAGAAGATAATCTAACCAAATTCACACAATGAAGACATAAATTCAAGAAAGGATGCCAAGATTTGAAGCATCTTTGGAATCAACAATAAATTATGTATAAGAGCAAAGTGGAACAACTTGTATAACAAAAGCAAGCAAGTTATAAAAAATAGACATGGGTGACAAATAATTTTTGGAAGGGTCTAAACTCATTATTAATGGTTGTAAGAAGATCGAGTAAGCTTAGAAAAAATAAGAACTGCAATGGAATGATGAGTTGTCAAGGAGCTTTGAGCAAATCATGTGAAAAGTCAATAGCTAGTGAACAAGAATTTAATAAGATAATGGGAATTAGTACAGTAGTAAATGGTGAGAGTATTTTTTTAGTAATGAGGTACATTTTAGTCATTATAGCAAGGTCCTCATGTGAAGAAGACACCATGGATTAAGAAAAGCTCAAAATTACGAGAATCAAGTTAAGAACAAGGGTAAAACTGAGTTGAAAGATGCAATATTGAGATGGGTAATATATCAACTACTGTCTTAGGACATGGAATAGTTCAAGAGCATCATGTAAGTATAGAGTGTCTAAGAGAAGCCAAACCAAGTATACAAAAGGGTTTAATAGTTGGAAACAAGAAGGAAATCTCAAACAAGAAGAAAATCAGTTTGTAAGGAGACATGAGAACATAATGGATACTAAAGAAGCAAGAAATAATAACAAGTTGCAAGAAGACATCTAGGTTGGGACCATGAACCCATCAAAATAACTAATTATTCAGTTTGAATATTTCAATATGGTGAAGAAAATACAGACAACATGTAAGGAAGCCAAAAGTGACAGAGAACATAGGCAATTACTTGAACAAGTTTGGAAAGAACTCCAACCCCATCTAAAGAAAGTTGACAAATTTTGTTATGTTGTGTAACTAAAAATGGAAGTGAACCATTTGTAGAACAATGGATCAGACCAAGTTGTGTTTGATGATGAATCAAACCCAAACAAGGAAGGAAGGATTGCATCCCAATGCAAACAAAGCAAACTAATAAAGACAATCAAGAAGACAAAGTGGATGAAGAGTAAAAGCATATATAAGTTCGAGTAGTGGTGACCCATCAAGAAACACAATTAAGTGAAGATGAATAGGAAAAAGAAACAAGAAGAAATTATAAAACCAGAAAAAGAAAAGGAAAACACCGCATTTGAGCAAGAGCTCAAATTTTTCCCACCAGGGAATCTAATGCGAAGCATCAAGAGGGTTAGAATTTCTTAGGGAATTCAAGTTGATTGAGTTCATTTTACAACATCCAAGTCATATGGATGAGTTATTTTCTTGATTGGGTCAAATGTAAACGTGAAGTAAAAGTGAATGTGGTTGTAAATGTAAGAATTAGGTGTGTAGGGGTTGAAATAGTTGTTTTCCAGCCTTATTAGGCTATAATGAGATGTTATAGAGTGAAATTAAGTTGGTAAATGAATGGATAGATTTTTGGGGATGTGATTTCATTCTATGCAAGTTTAGATGTAGTTGAGATCTCTAAGGAACTAGAATAAACCAATTTTAGTGGTCTAGTTAGAAATATAAGATTACCTTCTATGAAGATCAATCGTGGAATACGGAGGATCAAGATGTAATAAAGGCTATTAATGAATGATGAAGGCATATATTGGTGTTGCGGGTAAAATTTTTATGAAGTTTGTTTGAATTATTGTCTTTGAATAGATCGTACATATCAGTACACCCCGCTCCAAGCCAAGTGTTGAGAATTTTACAGTCATCTTATAATAGTTTCTAGAATCTATGAATGCATATATAGTTGAAGGGATTCAAATGGGGTGTCTCCAAATTTTCTCGCTCTTGAAACCTCTCCAATAATGTCCTGTAGCTTAAATTTTTGCTCTCAGGCCCTAACTAGGGCATGAAATATCTAAATTTTTAACCATCGAAAAACATGAAATTTGGTGGAAATATATATTTCTATGAGGTCGAAAGGTTTGTGATGTCTAAAGTTTCAATTCGTAAGTGTGGAAAAGATACGGGAAGGTTTGCGGGTTGAGTGTGACTATGTGCGCAGAGATGGGAGAAAAAGGGATGCATTAGGGTGCAAATCTTCAAGTCAAAGCTTGAAATTCATTGTGAAGCATCATAGAGGTAAACCAAAGATGAATCAAACCATTTTCAGGTTATTCTACATCTTTAAAGGTGTCTTGTCATGTTTAGGATCTATAAAGGGCCTAATTTGCATGGTATAGTCCAAACAAAGTTTTATTCCATACAAATAAATAGGAGGTGAAACTTAGGTTTCTTCAAGAACTCCATAAAGGGTCTCTATATCACCCATTTGATTGTATGGTTGTTTCAGGAAAAGTTGAGATGCATGAGCATTTGCATGTTGAGAGGGCTAGTAACCATTGAGGCCTAAAATAGAGAACTATGTTGAAATACAAGTGTATGAATAAACCAAGAGTCTAAACACCTTATGATAGGCTAGATAAGGTGTCTTAAGCATGACCAAGAAGGAATATATAGATGTGGAGTGTATTTGGTATGTGGAGATTGATTAGGTCTCATAGGCTCTATCCATTGTACATGAGAATGAAAGTATGGAGAACTTGGTGGGTAACAGTATAAAATGAGATTAGGTATGCGAGAATTGCATGGAGAATGTAGGTGATGAACATGAGGTAGGGGACCCATGATACAAAGAAATACATGAAACGTATTCCATAATTTTATCTTTTTATTGTTTAGGGAGAGAAAGGTTAATAAAGGATGCATAAAAGTAATAATGTTGGCAAGGTCATTATGAATACATAAAGAAAGCTAAAAGAGATCCTCAGAGGGCAAGGGATGATGGAGAAAGAACTAGAGATGGAGTGCTCTAGAAGCCATGCATGGAAGAGGTAAGTGTCCATGACCAAGACAAAGAAGAGTTTGTATATCTTAGGAGAGTGTTGTATATCCCTTGCATCAATGATCCACCTTTATACATAATGATTCGCATCAATGATGTTGGTGTCAAATGAACTATAGTTGATAATGGATCTAATCTTAATTTGTGCACTTTATCATTCATTGAGGCTATCAACCTTTTACTTCTTATATTAGTCCTTCATCCATTTATCTTCATGCTTATGATGGTTTCATTCATCCATGCATAGGCCATATCACTTTACCCATCATTGTTGGGCCAAAAACCCTTCATACGGTTTTCTTTTTCATTGAATTTCCAATTCAATACAATTGATTACTTGGTAGACCATGGCTTCATGCCATGCAAGTAGTACCCTCTACAATACATCGATGTGTTAAATTCTTACATGAGGGTGTAGAGTATATATTTTCCAGGTGATCATGAACCATTCAAATATTGCACCCATGATTCAACCACTACCCTTCCTACTCCAACATCTCATTACTACTAATGACCCACAACCCATGGATTCTCTGGCTCACTTGCCACCACTTGAAGGTGTTATTTACATGTTAGACACTGTCCCATCCACATCATTTCCCCCTCCTACTTCTACAAATGTTATGGTACTTGTTAACGTGAAATCACAACACCCCCAAATGAGTTCTACAGGTCTACTTTTCTAAGGCAGGGTCATTTGGTGTGATTTGCATAACATGGGACCATCTCTCAAGCTGTGGGACTTGCGGACTTGAGATGGCCCTCCAGAGAAATCTGGCTTCTTCTTCCTGATCCTAATGCTAAACTACTCCTAATGTAGAAATGACATCTAACTACACCTATCCTAACAATGCCAAGGAGACAAGGAGAGAGAAAGTGCATAAAGAGGGAAATCCTACACTAACGAGGTGATAGCACCAAGAAAAGGGAAGTGTTGGTCACAATCTCAGCTGCCTGAAGTGGAGAGAGGTGAGCAGAGGAGAGGGTGGACAAGATGCACCACAGACCAAAGATAGATTTCACACAGAACACCACTTCAAAACCCATTAAACACAACTCCCATGACCTACAAAAACATCAGAATATGCACAATATACCCTACAAAAACGAGAGGCAAGGAGAGACAATAAAATAAACAAAGGATGGACATATGCATCACAAAACAAAATTTATTGCTCCAAAAATTCACACAGTACATCGTTAGTGGGAAAGAGGTAAGAGAATGCCATTACAGAGTCGTGAAAGGAGGTTCAGACTCCATTTTTGACCTTGGGGAAGAAAAGAAGAGGGGGTAGGGAAGAAGAATGAACAACCATTTACAATGAGCTAAGCTCTCACTTTTATAGATCAAGTGAAGAGAGAAGAGGAAAAAGAGACAGGAAATCTGATTGGAAACTCCACCACCAGCCATCAATGCTCCTACAAATCCGCCTACAATCTGTCCATTTTGGTTCCCCATGTTTGTTTGTCGTGTTAGAGAAGGAAAGATGACAGACCAAAATCTCAATATTCGGGTAGTGGAATCCATCGGATCCCGCACTAATGGAGTGGAAGACATTTTAGACTTTCCGCCCATCAAGGCTCGCTTAAAGTAATATTCTATGTTTCCATGGCGTAGTGGAGGTCGAGATCTTTCCAAAAAGTGTAATATTTTCAATATATCAAGCCCCGAGTCGAAATGTATGCCCCTTCAAAGCTTTTGTTGAGTCCGTACAAATGGATGGGAAAACAATTTAAAAAAATGGGTCCCCTTTAATATGGGACACGTGACAGCCAGATTAGGGAAAAATCAGGTTTGCGGGTCCGTAATTTATCCTTTTCCCTTTCCTCTGATTCCCACTTTGGCTTTGACTTGGGTTCAAAATTTGAATTTTTCCTTTGCCTCATTCTGGAATGCAAGCTCGTAGGTCCGAAACGTTTTCCCTTCATATTTTCTCTATGTACGGGGTTGTCTTGACCAAATTTGTCGGGGGGTGAATTTGGGATAACAGGACTTTATCGGGGGCCTATCCAAACATTGGATGTCATTCCACCTACTTCCCTCTCTCATGTGCAACCACCATTGACATGTTCTCATGAATGATTCTTATTGGGAACATATCACATTTCATAATACCCTGCTCCAATACTATATGTACACATGATGGCTTTACTCAGCCAAGGTTTGCATTCGATGACCTCTATCCTCTGCCTCATGATCCCCATATTTATCATGGTTTTATCCACATTATTTTTTCTTATGGTCTTCGTGTCTTTCACCTCACAGTAGTTTCTTGAATGTGCTCCTTTCACTTCTCCACTTACATTTGGGAAATCTTGGATTGACTACATTGGGGGCACTTTAGACCCTAATTATACAAATATTTCATTTCCTATGTCGTTTGGTCATATTTTTATTTATAATGATTAATTCCTTGGCTATTCAAAAATATTACTCGATGGTATGCACATGGTTGTCCATTACCTCCTTTAACTGATAAATAAAATGTTATGGGCATATACAATTTACGCCTTAATGGCTCTTTACTTAATCAACTTGATATTATTACTTACCAAATCTCTAAAGCTTCTCCATTTTGCTTTAACCATGATAACGATGATCTCCTAGACGATGTTACATGATCGTACTCTTCCTCATACAGTGTGGGGAATCACCCTTATCTTCCTCCCTCATAACACCATTATGAGTTTAGCACTTCTATTATCACACTTCAAGCTTCCTACTTCACATCTCTATAAATTCATCATGCACATGTTGATACACTATCTATATCATCATTACTTGGATGATGCACTCTCGTGCTCTGGTTCAAAATCAATTGTTGGGGAATATTATATACATGAACCTCACACACTAAACACTACACACTACACACTACACAATGCATACTTTTACATGCTTGACGTCTTTCTCTCACAACTTCTACCACATACTATGTGCATTATTCACGGTATGTCACTCTTGCATCTAGTTTTACACGTTGTGCTCATTACCCTATGACGCACTCTAGTGTTGTAGATCATACTCGACTACTGAGGGTTTCATCTAAAATGAACCTCACATCATTTCACTCAAGCTCACTACACTCTACGATCATATCTTTCTAGCGTACATGATCAAACCATTTCCTAACGATGCACTCTTATTTTATGGTTCATTATTGGTCATTGAGGGTCATTTATAAATGAACTCATCTCGCTCATGTATACATACACACTCGGGGGCATGTGGTTCCTATCACACTCTATTGCATTCCATTCCATCTCATCCATATCATACTACATATCTTGGTTGCATTTACTCTTGCTTACTTGATGCTTACATGTACACTTTTTACACATGTTAGATAGATACATTGTATGTCATTATCTTTTCTATATACACATGTGCATTCACTTTCTTTCTAGTTGTGATCGCAGACTTTACACAAATCATTACACGTAGCATGGATGCTTGGAACTATACCTTTTACTAGTCCCGAGAGGCTCTGGGGCATCCACTTTCATACACATTACATGTTCTATTGTTTCATTCTATACTACTTCCTATTTACTAGCACACTACTATATCGGATTGTACACGCTTTGACATACTTTATATCTTTCTAACATGTTAATGGGTGATTCATGTGTACCATTTGTCTTGCAGAACTATTTGCCACCATGGTTATCTGATGATTTGCTTACTATAAATTGTCTCTATTTTTTTTTGTATGTCATTATTTATGGGATTTTATCTATGTCTTTTCCTAATCACTTGCTTGTATGATTTTGGCTACTTATTACCGATTGTCTTGCGACATTGTGAGCGATGTCCCATAATTGCAACCCACTTTTTGCAGTCTTCATTGTCTTCTTTCTTGCTAGATTACACTTTGTTTTATATATGTTTGCTTATATTGTTTGCATTAACATTTGTTTCATAGTCATTGTTTACACGTGCCTTGGTTTCTACCAAGAAAATTTCTCTCCTACATACCAAAGATTATCGGTTTAGCATGGGGTACTCTTTTGGACCACATCCTTTTAGCGACATCGCATGCACCCCAAACAAGGGGGGCATATATTGGGTGAATCAATCACCCCATTCAATAGTCTATAGTCACAATTCAACATAGATTCAACACAGTCTAAAGTCTTAGACAAGGCTCAAAATCAGACTTGGGTCCTTATTCCAACACAAACACTAGTGCCCAGATATAAAATTGGGTGCCTAGGGTTGTTGTCCTTTCTTGGGTTCCTATGACCAAGGGAAGATACATAGTTTTTCTCATATCAACATAGATGTCAAAAGTTCATAGAGCAGTTGATTAGTATAGACATAGTCCTCCAACAATTAGTACATAGTTTATCTTCATTTTTTTGATCGAAATGGATCAAACTTGAACAAGACAGATCACACCATCTAAAATGGTGTATAAATTTTAGGAAGCAATCAAAGGATGGAGAATGACACTAGAAATTTTTCCCTACACCATTTCTTTCATGGCATGAGATCACCTAAAAATCTTGCACTTGGCATGAGATCACTCGAAAAAATAGTTATTCTATAACACATTTAGGATCCTTTCTATCTCTTCCACTCATCACGAATCAGGTGCACATGTTCCTTTCTATATTTTTAAGCATCTTTCACACTTTTGACATGGATTTCATACATTTGGATCGAAACTTTTCTATATATACACATATTTGACTACTTTTTCATTCTTATCTTTTGCAGGTCCATCCTTATGGGAAGTAGTAGTCACATCAATCACACTTCAAGCATGACATCAACAATAGGTACAACATGACATCTACACATACACTTTCACCCCTAGGGTCATCATCACTTTTTACTTCCTCTTCTCTAGCTTCCACGCTTCACTTTTTATCACTCCATGCTTTTTCTTGTCTCTTCACATGCTCTTCATCATCAATCTACATGGTTATCAGGTACACATCTCTATCTACTTTATGTTACCAAGTTTTTGGTCAACAAGATAAAGTGGGGAGAAATGTAGACACTAAATCACACGCTTGGGCTAATCACATGCATTACATTCATATGTTTCTTAATGGATAAAATTAATAATTGATCACTAAATTTGGCTTCTTAGTTTCCTCTTTGGTCTCCTTCTTGGCATAGCACACCCTATTGCTTAGTCTAACCCTTGATACTTCACCTTTTCTAGATCTAGACACCAAGCACCCAACCAGACGTCAACACCCAAGTGCCCTTGTTCCCTCTGGGCACCCTAGACCTATTTGTATCTTACTCACTCCTTTTGGGTCCTTTCTAGTTGTTGGGAATCCTTATCTCTTAGGGGTCGGCCTTTTAGTGATCAATTACAAAATTCAAGCAAGGGAATCATATAAATACAATGTTATGGGATCAAATTAAAGGACCAAGCTCTAAGCATCTACTATCACCACCTAAGGTTACATCCACAAAGCATCTAAGAGCATCATTGCATCCATCTAGCACCATCTAAGGGACAAGGGTTGGTTATTTTGCATACACGTATAGGAGGGGAAGTTCATTTTTCCATGCACACATCTATTTACATTTTCTACATCTAGCTACTTGCTCACTATCAAGTGCGACATGCACAAGAGCCACCTAGGGCACGATTTCGACACACACACACACATATAACTACATTGGGTCTGAGATGTACCGCATCATTCGGTTGTAATATTACTTTGTTAACAACCGAGGACAATCTGACCCCATTTTGCATTATTTTATTTTTAGGATTTTATATGTTTTGGGGTTTTGCATGTCATATCTTTATTATAGGTTATTAGTGACATCGATGATCACTATGTGACATTAGAAGCGACAGAAAGTGAAGGAGTGTGACAAATCGGTGACCTTGTGTAATTCATTTTCGAGCCCTGCACACATACCCCGACACCTTGAAAGGTATCCTAGCACCTAGGTGCCACAATATAGCTCTGGCACCTGGTCCAGGGCTTTTCTGCATTCCCGCATTTTTTAAGGTTCGAGTACAACCTCCTGTGTTCCAATTTTCCCAGTATTCTACCTTCACACACCGCCAGAATATTTGCAAAATTAGATAAGTATGCTAACTCTCTGTTACACTTAGGGTTTCATTTACTTTGTTTTTTTGTCACTTCATGTACTTTATTGCTTTATTTATCATTGTGACTTTGAAATAGCCTATCTAGGGTTTAAACAAAAATCTTATTATGTTAAATCGAGATAAGACCATCATTGAACATAGACTCAGCCGTTACGTAACCATCACCTAAAAATTCCTGAATAAAACAAAGTGTTGATGCGAAACATCATTCAAAGGTGTCTAGATCGCCCCCTAGCCTAACCGGACCATCTCCACAAGAAAGAATAAGCTGAGAATTTGTAGAGAAACTATCAAATATGGATAATACATAGAATTGGGTATTTTTAGATCCATTTTTGGATCATACCTCCCTAATTTGAGGCTTTTAAGTCCCTAAAATCTTCAAGGATTGATAAAGTGAGGAAATTTCTTTCCCACATCCTCTCGGAATACAAATTGACTTTGGTAGGTAATCAACCTTTCAACCCAATCAACCACCTATCTTGTACCCCTCTCTATGTTGTCCTCTCTTTTTCTACAAAACCACATCTTCCTCCAATGCTAGTTAAATTTCTGGAGCAAGATCCTCAATAGATGGAAGCAATACTCCCTCTTCTTCTTCATCTAACATGGAGGGCTCAAAGAGACGTAAATTTTCAACATTCACAACTGAGTAAATCCTCATATAAGGAGGCAAATCCAAGCAAAACCATTCTTACCCACTTGTTCTAGAATCTCAAATGGTTCATACCGAAGAGGATTTAGTTTCGATCTTTTTCCTATAGCCTATTCCCACTCAATTACAATTATACATTGTCTCCAAGGAAGGAATGCTCAGTCCTATGTTGATCATGTCGTGCTTTGTACTTAGCCTGTGACTCTGCCAACCTCTCCTATAGTTAAAGGTGTATCTACTTGAATTTTCTCAATGAAATTATCACCTTGTGGACCTCCGAGTTCCGCTTTTCCATTTTATCTACATGGTAATATCAAAACAAAATCAAAAGAACTCTTAGGAAAATAACCAAAACATGTTTTAAAAGGAGTTTTACTAGTCAAAGCATGAACTTCCCTATTATAAGAATGTTGGATATACACCACGTTCTCATCCCAAGTCATCAAATGTTTCTGTTGTACCCTCTCAAGAGCTGGACCAAGGTACGGTTTACCACTTTATTGCTCCCATTTTTCAATGTATGAAAAGTGGTAGACCTCTTCAACTTCGTTTCCATTTTTCTACAAAGTAGACTAAAATTTTCCTACGAACCGTGAGTCCCTATCGACATGATAGAATAAGGAAAACCAAAGTGAACCCACACGTTATAAATAAATAAATTATTCGCATCACTAGTCTCAATGGTATTCTTATGCAAGCAATTAGAATATACATCTTGCTACAAATTTAACTAGCAATTGTGCACACACATTTTTTTGCTTTGTATTGATTTTCGATGTAAAAATTGTGCATTATTTCTTTTTGTATTTTTAATAAAATAATAAAAACTACAAGTACTTGTGAAAATATTGAAAGAAATGAAGAGGATTCACCAGCAATGTGACGCAAGAATTGATAACGGAGTTCGGCGCTTGAGGCCTATGTCTCTGGGTCCGGTTGAATGGGACCGATCTATTAAAATCTTGAAAATAATTCTTTACAAAGAATTCTACAAAATTCTGACCTTCTCACAGTCTTCCTCTCAAAAAATAATAGGGGTTGCTTTTTACATCTCCTTCAAACTCCACTCCTAGCTCAAGATATGAGCATTACAATATTACTACACAGTCCCCGAATGCCATACAAATAGAATATCACCCCTTTTATATTGTTTCTACACCTCCTAGCATGCCGGCTGGGTGCTTATCATTTTACTCAGCCCACCCGAGTTCCATTCTCCTCCCTTGCTTTTTGGTCATATCCTTTGGGATCATTATCCCACATTTGGCGCATGTAAACTTGGTCAAGGCTTTATATGGTAGGTGGGCGCGGATTTTGAGTGGCTTAAGAGCCGCCTAAGCCTATGTGGAGGGCACTTTACTTGGGGCACATTGCATTGGGGATGGCGCATTGTTTAATTTTAGGCGCCAACAATCCCATCCTATGTGCATGGTACAGTGGACAGTTTACAATATGCGTGGAACATGGAATATAGGTAATGCGTTGAATAGTTTGAGAAATATGCGTGGAAAATTGCAAATAGGTAATTAGGCGTGGGTAATTTAAATAATACATGCCCAATGTCCCACATGCATGGCACAAAAGGAAATATAGAGGTTTATATACACAAGTTGGTTTAATGATTAAATGAGAAGGAGGCCAAGGCACCCCTCCATAATCGAGTGTGTCGAACCTGGCTGAGGGCCCCCAGCCAGTAAATAGCGGGGTCCATTTGTCCGAGAACGAGTGTCCAAGACCGGCGTTCCAAAACCCATTTTTTTAGTACGTCACACAATTCGTCCACGTGTCGCAATATGATCGAAACACTTGGTGAGCGTGCACACATCCAACCTGCACAAAACTCCAAATTTCGCCAGTTGCCCAAAAATTTCAGCGGGCTATAACTTTTGCAAATGAGCTCCATTTCCTGCAAACAAGATGTCGTCGAGTCATATAATTTTTCCCCATGCTTTAAAAATGACTGCAACAATTTTTGAGAAGATCTTAGATCGGTGTTTCTCTGTGAGGATCCTCTGGATCATTCCTCCCCACTAAGAAACTTTTGGACCCCAAAAGTCAACCTAATTGGTGAATAGGTGAGGGTATTTCTCCCTCACCTTTCTAGGTTTCCATCCATTTTGCCTTGTTTGGATGCATGCCTTTGAACCCAACACGAAGATACTCAATATCACCCCTTCGTGAAGTTCTTACTTTCCTGTCCAAAATGATGTCTTCCTGCAACTCATCAAGATACTCAGGAGCAAAATCATCAATGGAAGGCATAATGTTAGAATCATCATGATCAATAATCATAGGCGGTTCATACAATCTTAAATTCTCAACATTTACAACTGAGTAGATTTGCATATATGGAGGTAAATCTAACCGGAAAGCGTTGTTACCAATTTTTTCCAATATTTGGAACGGACCATACCGTATAGGTTTCAATTTTTTACCTTCACCTGTCAGTCTTTCCTTGCTGATGTGAAGCCAAACTGAATCACCAACTTTGAACTTGTGATCAGTTCTATGTTTATCATGCCTAGCTTTGTACTTAGCCTGGCTTTTCTCCAATTGTTCATGGACATACTGATGAACCTGTTGTATTCTCTACACAAATATTTTAGCCTTGTCAGAATCACTTGCACCATTAACAACAGTTTCATGTCCATAATATATATCTAATGGAGAATTAGGCAGATATCCATAACAAGTCTCAAATGGAGACTTTAAAGTAGAAGAATGTAAGGCACGATTATAAGCATGTTGCACATAATAAAGATGTTCATCCCATAATTTAGGATGTTTGTTACTATAGCCCTAAGTAATTGTACCACCGTGCGGTTTACAACCTCTGTTTGACCATCGATCCCGTGGATGAAAAGCAGTGCTCTTTTTCAGTTTTGTGTCCATTAACCCCCACAATGTTGACCAAAATTCCCCAAGAAATCTAGAATCCCGATCAGATATGATTGAAGTAGGTAAACCAAAATGAACCCAAACAAACTGAAAGAATAAATGTGCAGTTCCCTCACCAGTTATTTGTTTAGTACATGGAACCAACACACACATTTTGCTAAATCTGTCCACTACCACATATAAGTAATCATGTTTTCTCCGTGTCATGGGCAAGCCTCCTACAAAGTCCATGGAAACACTTTCCCAAGGCCGTGTTGGAACAGGAAGAGGAGTGTAAAGTCCTAATTTCCTGTTACTTGGCTTGCTTGTGGCACAAAGAACACATCCCTTAATATATCGGTTTACATGTTCATGCATTCTAGGCCAATAGCAATATTTTTGTAAATGTGCAACTGTCTTACTAACACCAAAATGCCCTGAAATAAGAGAAGTATGTGCTTCCCTAATCATATGCACACGCTCATTTTCTGGAATACAAAGTTTTCCAGAATGATATAACAATCCTTCATGCAAATGATAATCTTTTTCTCCTACTTGTTTCCCACTTACTAAATCCTCATACACTTCTCTAAAATCAACATCATTTGCATATTGTTCCTTGTAACTAACATGAGCCAAAGAACTATGTTGTAAAAGGATAGATGCTACTACCACTGGTGGTCTGGATAACATGTCGGCAACCTTGTTTTGAATACCTTTTTTATACCTAATTACAAGATGAAATTGTTGCAAAAATCCCATCCACCTGAAATGTCTAGACTGCTGCAATTTGGTTTGTGTTTGTAAATATTGAAGCGGTTGATGGTCAGTATGGATAATTGTTTCTTTTCCCATTAAATAATGCTTCCATTTTTTAACACTTTGAACCAAAGCATACAACTCTTTATCATAAGTTGGATAGTTTCTTACCGCACTTGTAAAGGTTTCTGAATGGTAACACACTGGTCGTTTGTTCTACATCAAAACTGCCCCCATTGCGTAGTCACTAGCATCCGTCTCAATCTCAAATGAATGTTGTAAATCCGGAAGTGCCAAGATCGGAGCGGTACTTATCTTCTCTTTCAGTGTATCAAATGCTTTTTGTTGTTTTCCTCCCCACTGAAAGACCTGTTTAATACTTGTCAAAGCATGCAAAGGAGATGCAATATATGAGAAGTTAGCAATAAATTTCCTCCAGTACTGAACTGCACCTAGAAAACTTCTAACTTCCGTCACATTTGTGGGTCTAGGCCATTTCACAATAACCTCTATTTTTGCAGGATCAATTTTCAATTCTCCATTTCCTACAATATACCCCAAGTAAATTAAAGATGTTTTTCCAAATTCACATTTTGACATCTTCAAATACAATTTCTCTTTCCTTAGTGCATCTAAGACTTTCTGGATGTGTTTAATATGTTCATCCCATGATTTACTGAAAATAAGAATATCATCTAAGTAGACAATAACGAAATTATCAATGAATGGTCTAAAAATTTCATTCATAACTCTCATGAATGTTGCCGGTGCATTGCACAAACCAAAAGGCATCACTAACCATTCAAACAATCCCTGTTTCGTTTTAAAAGCAGTTTTCCAAACATCACCTTCTGCAATTCTTACTTGGTGATAACCACTTCTTAAGTCTAACTTAGTGAAATAAATTGCATTCCTTAATTGATCCAGTAAATCATCTATTCTAGGAAGAGGGTAACGATTCTTTATAGTAATCTTGTTTAAAGCACGGAAATCAACACACATTCGCCAAGTGCCATCCTTCTTAGGAACCAATATAATTGGTGAACCACATGGGGATGTACTTGGATGAATTATACCTTGAGCCAAAAGTTCCATTACCTGTCTCTTGATTTCCTCGTTCTCTACTACTGACAACCTGTACATTCCGATATTGGGAAGAGGTGCATCCTGAAGCAACTGTATCTCATGTTGAACCCCTCTTTTGGGAGGTAGACCTTGTGGATCCTGAAAAACATCATCAAAATGAGAAACAATTTCTACCAATTCATCCTTATGTTTTAGATCGCAAGTCTCAAAAGCCATCTCATTTTCTTTTTCCTTGGCTTTGACCACCATGAGCACAAAACTTTTGCTTGAGTTTACAAGCCTTTTCATTTGACCTGCAGTTACCAAGGATAGATTATTCTTTTCACGGTGAGCTCGAATAATAAACTCAATTCCATCCTTTACAAGCAAATATTTATTTTCTTCCCTATAGAAAATTGCTTTACGATCATATAAATAAGGACTTCCCAAAACCACCCCACAGATATCCAAAGGAACTACATCCAATTCAACCTCATCAATAAACTTGTCTGTAATGGCAAATCTGAAAGTACAAGTTTTAGTTACCTGCAGTTTTGCATCATCACAAACCCAGCCCAAAGGATAAGGCTTGGGATGTGGTGTAGTTTTGAGTCCTAGTTTTTTAACAACCTCCTCAGAAATTAGATTAGCTTGAGATCCACTATCAAAAAGAGTATCAATTTTCGTATGCTTTGAAATTACTCTAATGTGGAAAAGCTCATTTCTTTTCTTATCGTCAGGTGTAGTTTGTTTACTAGAAGAAGATGCAACATCTGTAGTGCTATTGTTGGAAATTGAAAGAGTTGATTTACCTTGTAAACCCATAGCTGTGATTTTGGTTTCATCACCTGAATCAGAACCAAGATCATGCACTACGGTGTTTGTTTTCTTTTCTTTTCCTTTCTTAACCATCCATTTAGGCTTCTTTTCAGGATGTAATTTCCAACATTTAGACTCATCATGGTTTTTTTACAATGATTACAAAATGGTTTTTCATCTTCCTTCTTAACAGTAGAGTTTGTTTTATGCTTACCCTTTCCTTTTCCTTGTTCTTTCGAACCTTTTCCTTCAGATTGCTTGTTCTTCTGATTAAAAGAAGAGAAAGAGGACTCCTTTGTCATTTTCCCTCGTGCTTCCAGATGGGTTGCTTGAACACATACTGCATCAAGATTAGTAGGACCTAAAACAAGTATCATATGCCTTAGATAACTATGCAATCCACCAATATATTTGAGCAGTGTTTCTTCTGTGTTTAGGGAAATTCCCAGAATTAGAGCCCTTTTCCTAAATTCTTGTGTGTATTCTTGAACACTTTGTCCCTTAGTTTGTCTTAATGTTTGCCAATCCATCATAGCTTGTTGCTTATAACCAAGAGGATAAAATTGTTGCCTAAGATTTGAAACAAATTCAGACCAAGAAGTGATTTCTATACCTTTGTTTTCTTCCACTTCCTGAAGCTTACTCTCCCACCAAATGAGTGTTGTTCCACCCATCCGAAGAGTTTCCAGATGAATCTTTGCTTCATCATCAACAATTCTCTGAACCCTGCAATATACTTCTATTTGCTTGACCCAGTTATCCAACTTCTCTGCATTTAGCTCTCCAGTATACATAGGCAATTCAAACTTGATATCTAACTTTAATGAAAGAAAATCAGATTTTAAAGAGTCTCTTTTTGGAATGTCAGAACTAGAGCTTTCTTCTTTCTTACCTTCTCTAGTCCCCTTTTCCCTTTTCCTATCTTGGTACATTTCTTCCACCATTTCCTTCATCTGTTGGAAGGATTGACGAAAGTTTTGTTCCACTTCCTCTCGATCCGCCATTGTAGGACTTCGAGATCGTCTGGTACCAATTTTGGGATCTCCTTCAACTAATTCTCCTTCACCCTTCTTAGATCGAGACCTTGTTAACATCCAACACACAACTTGCAATCCAAAACACGTTAAACTGAACCAAAAATCAGTCAAAACCAGCTCTGATACCAATGATCTGAAAACCAAATTTAACTAGCAATTGTGCACACACATTTTTTGCTTTGTATTGATTTTCGATGTAAAAATTGTGCATTATTTCTTTTTGTATTTTTAATAAAAGAATAAAAACTGCAAGTACTGTGTAAATATTGAAAGAAATGAAGAGGATTCACCAGCAATGTGACGCAAGAATTGATAACGGAGTTCGGCGCTTGAGGCCTACGTCTCCGGGTCCGGTTGAATGGGACCGATCTATTAAAATCTTGAAAATAATTCTTTACAAAGAATTCTACAAAATTCTGACCTTCTCACAGTCTTCCTCTGTCGAAAATAACAGGGGTTGCTTTTTACATCTCCTTCAAACTCCACTCCTAGCTCAAGATATGAGCATTACAATATTACTACACAGTCCCCAAATGCCATACAAATAGAATATCACCCCTTTTATATTGTTTCTACACCTCCTAGCATGCCGGCTGGGCGCTTATCATTTTACACGGCCCACCCGAGTTCCATTCTCCTCCCTTGCTTTTTGGTCATATCCTTTGGGATCATTATCCCACATTTGGCGCATGTAAACTTGGTCAAGGCTTTATATGGTAGGTGGGCGGGATTTTGAGTGGCTTAAGAGCCACCTAAGCCTATGTGGAGGGCACTTTACTTGGGGCGCATTGCATTGGGGATGGCGCATTGTTTAATTTTAGGCGCCAACAATCCCATCCTATGTGCATGGTACAGTGGACAGTTTACAATATGCGTGGAACATGGAATATAGGTAATGCGTTGAATAGTTTGAGAAATATGCGTGGAAAATTGCAAATAGGTAATTAGGCGTGGGTAATTTAAATAATACATGCCCAATGTCCCACATGCATGGCGCAAAAGGAAATATAGAGGTTTATATACACAAGTTGGTTTAATGATTAAATGAGAAGGAGGCCAAGGCACCCCTCCATAATCGAGTGTGTCGAACCTGGCTGAGGGCCCCCAGCCAGTAAATAGCGGGGTCCATTTGTCCGAGAACGAGTGTCCAAGACCGGCGTTCCAAAACCCATTTTTTTAGTACGTCACACAATTCGTCCACGTGTCGCAATATGATCGAAACACTTGGCGAGCGTGCACACGTCCAACCTGCACAAAACTCCAAATTTCACCAGTTGCCCAAAAATTTCAGCGGGCTATAACTTTTGCAAACGAGCTCCGTTTCCTGCAAACAAGATGTCATCGGAGTCGTATAATTTTTCCCCACACTTTAAAAATGACTCGCAAACAATTTCGAGAAGATCTTAGATCGGTGTTTCTCTCTGTGAGGATCCTCTGGACATATAGTTCCTTTTCATATGGACAATAATTGATAATTGCACCATGAAACAATTCAAAGTGATAACATATGGGCCTACCTCCTAAAGAAGGACAACCCCCATAACATAGTCACTGGCATTGGTTTCCACTTCAAATGGTAGCTACAAGTTAGGTAATGCCAAAATTAGAGCATGACTAATCTTATGTTTAAATTTCTCAAAATAAATTTGTTGTTTCTTACCCCAATCAAAATCCTTACCCCTTCTATCATTAAATGTAGTGGCACTGCTATGGATGAAAATTTCTTAATGAGCTTCCTCGGATACTAAATTGCACCAAAAATCTCACGGTCTTTGTCAAAATGGATGGTGGAGGACAATCCTGAATAGCCTATATCTTATCCAAATCAATCCTTAGCTCTCCATATCCAACTACAAGTCCCAAAATACAAGTGATTGTTATACAAACTCACACTTCTTTTCGTTCAACACAAGTTGGTTCTCCTTAAGAATTTGTAAAACTTGACGCAAATGGTCAATATGTTCCTCAAAAGTTATGCTAAAAACCATAATGTCATCTAAGTAAACAATAACAAAGGAATCAATAAATGGCCTCATTACCTCATTCATCAATCTCACGAAGGTTGTTGGTGCATTGCTAGCTTGAATCGTAACACCAACCATTTCTTATAACCTTTGCCTTGAATTGAATGTTGTTTGCTAGATGTCCTCTTCCTTGATCCGTACTTGATTATACCCAGACTTCAAATCAAGCTTAGTAAAGTATTTAACATGTTTTAATTGATCTAATAAATCATCAATGCAATGAAGAGGGCACCTATTCTTGATGGTGATTTTAATTAAAGCTCTATAATAAACACATATTCTCCATGAACCATCTTTCTTAGGTACTAAAACAATAGGATAACCACATGGAGAAGTGTTAGGATGGATTATACCTTGTTTAATCAAATATTGCAACTGTTATTTTACCTCATTGACATCTTTCAAAGATTTCATGTATAATCCCAAGTTTGGAAGCGACTATCGGGTAGCAAATGGATCTCGTGCTCAATTTCCCTAACTAGGGAAGCCATGTAGGTTCTTGAAATACCTTCATGAATTGTTGAACCAACTATGTTATATGTGTCTGCTCTTTGTTAAAAAACATGTTATAAGTGGTTTTAGATGCAACAATCTCATCCTCTGGCATATCCCTCAAAATAAGTAATGCAAATTTACCACTAGCATTAATAAGCTTTCGGGCTTCAGTGACACTTACCAAAGAGATATTTGAATCTCCTGAAAAGGCTGAAATGATGTAGCTCTTACCATCCTTCACCAAGCAGTACTGGTTGGCTCTCCTCATGAAGATAACATCCCTGATATACAAATATGGGTTGCCAAATACTACACCACACACATCAAGGGGAACAACATCCACAGTGACTTCATCAATAAACTTATTATCAATACCAAAAGTGATCTTACATTGCTTAGTAACCTTGATGTCTACACCTTTCTTTACCCAACCCAAAGAATATGGACTTGGGTGATTGTAATTTTCCAACTTTAACCTATCCACTAGCTCTTTACTAACCAAATTATCTTGAGAACGTGTATCAAAAAGAACATCCACCTTAGTTTTCTTCACTTGAATTTTTAAATGAAAAATATTAGTTAGTTCCTTTTCCTAAATAACATTGTTACTATTTAAACATACCTTTTTGTGGATAGAGGTACATCATATAGTCCCATCCACCTCTTCACCGCAAATTACTTCCTCTCCTTGAGGGTAGCCATGGCCTTCTTCTTATTTTTCTTATTCTTAAAGGGATATAATTATGGGTGGAGCTTCCAAAATTTTCCTCAGAATGAGTGTCAACATCACAATGCCCATAATGAACTTTAGTATCCTTTTTAGAAATTGAAGTAGCATTTTTCTTACCCTTTCATTTTCCTTTATCCTTTTCTTGGTGTCACCTTGTTTTCTTGAAGCATGCTTTGAGAGGTAGATGAACTCTTCTTCTTATCCATATATAATTATTGAGCTTGTGAAAAGCCTCGCCTAAGTCCATCGGCTTGCCAAGAGAATTGGTCTTCTCAAGTGACTATGGAGTCCACCAATATACTTCATCAACAAGTCCCGTCTACTACATATTTTCCCATCTGGATAGCTTTCTTTCAAAACTCACTAGTGTACTCTTGCACATTCTGGCCTTGCTTCTTCCTGAAATACTGCCAATACATGGACCTCTCTTCCTCATAACAAATAGGATAAAACTGCTTTTTGATTAGCTTTTTAAAATCATCCCACTTAGTAATCGAAGGAAGCTTCTTAACAACCAATGAATGAACATAACTTTCAAACCAAGTTAAACCATGATTGGTCAATTTTAATCGAGCAAAGGAAATCTACTGACTCTCATTAATTTGATGCAAACTGAAATATACCTCAAGTTGGGCTAGCCAATGGTCTAGCTTCCCAGATTCATGTATCCATCATAAGTTTAAATCTTTACATTCACCTCTACTTTAAATGGGGGAGGTGTAGGGATGGAATGGAGTTGATATTCTTCGTACTCACGAGCATCTTCTTCATGGGATTCTAGTGTCTTGTTTGGAACACCAAGTTTCTCCATGAGTAACCCCATGATGGAATCCAATTTCCTTATGGAAAAGGAAATATTGCCCACATCCTTAGATAGATTTGCCACATTTTATTCCAACTTATAGAAACAATCTTCTCCAGCCTCTTCCACATCATCTTTATGAGCCGTGTCTCTGCTTCCTTGCTTCCACTTCCTTGTGGAAATATATGATTCAAACGGAATAATAATACCTTCACGGATTTCTTTTCCCTTCCAAGTTAGGGGCATATAACTGCAATCTCAACACAAGTTAGCCACACAAAAATTGAAATCTTAAGTGCTAGATATCAATCTTATTCGTAAAGTGTTGATTTATTACAATAAACAGATCCTTTGCTTGTGAAAATGAATGAAATATTCACTAAGTTTTTTGTTAACTAGTATAATGTAAAAGAATTAAACACAACTATATTACAAAATTGAGAAAAATAGAGACAAGGGAGACAATATTTATCCTAAAGAAACCCAATGTAGGAAAAACACGAGTGGCTAAGCAAATTTGCTTCCCTTCCACTATGTAATTTTCCAAAAATACAAAGTATTATAATAATTGGCCTTCAAGAAGGATTCACACTTCTCTTAATTGTATTTATTAGCTCTTAACTTCTCAACAACAAAGAACTCATTCTCAATGAATAAAACAAGAAAGAAATCTAACTTCTCCTCTTTTCTCACACTAGAATTCACCCAAAATCACTTACTAGAATGAAGAATTGAACTTGTATTTATAGTTTCTCTACCCAAGGATGCATGAAAAGATAAAACGAATAATTTTGGAATCTTAAACATTTGTAATCGTTGAGATCCCAAATTCTCGGAACATTTGTGGAAAGGACTACCATTGAACACAAAAACGATGGTTACGCAACCGCCACTCTATGAAGAGTGATGGTTACATAACCGTTAAGGAGGTTGCATAACGTTCACCTAAAAATCTCATGAACGGAATAATGATGGTCTAAAACTTCATTCGAAGGTGTTTGGATCACCCCCATCCTGACTAGACCATCTCCAAAAGAAAGAATAAGTTGAGAATCTGTAGAGCAAGTATTAAATATGGAGAACACATATAATTGGGTATTTTTAGATCCATTTTTGGATCACTATGTGTTTGACGAGTTTTCCATTCATGTTCCAAATTAATGAAATGGTATACAAGAAAAGAAGACAATCTAAAATATGAGAGGGTTTAAGGTTACCTCCAATGTATGATGATGATGAATGATGAGATACGTGCATAAATATCCTTTCCGCAACGAGCTTGATAACTTGCACGACACAAAGGAAAACTAGAAAATAAAAATATTAGTATATTATATGGTGGGTTGCCTAAAAATTCAGTCCCAAGAAGTGATGAACTTCCTACGGAGGATGTCAACCCACTTTTCTTAAAAATATTGATCGAAAATAAGAGATGAATATCATGCAAAATACAACAAAACAGAAATATTCATATGTATGATAAATAAAAGATCGATAACATATAATGATAAATTAAGATAAATAAATTCAAACTAGACAGGGTTGATGGTGACCCAAGACAATGATGAATACTTTAATAGATAATATCAAAAGATGTGAAAAAGTAGATAAGGAACAAAGTGTTACACGCTAGAGATGTCCTAAATCTGGTATGTAGCATGCTAAGAAATAGAAAGGGTACAAATTACGGGTAGGTAGATGAAAATATAATTGATGTTGATCGTCGATGTGGACCGAAGGAAGATCTCGGGATAGTTGACATCAAATGAAGGCATAAATGAGATATCTGGATGTCGAGATAGGTAGATCACATAGATAGAAAGATCTAGATGTTTGCAGAGGCTAGGAAATTGATGGCAAAAATAGAGAATACAAGAAAAATAGTTGATGCAGATTGGGTCGATGGTGAATAGGGCATAATAAACGATGACCGGGGTTGATTAGGGTTTGGTGAAGGTCGATGGGTGACAAAGGGATTATAAGAAAGATATAAGAGTGGTTGAGGTGATGTCGATCTCTAAGATGACGAATGTCTACAAAGCTAATGAAGAAAAGATGAAACAAACTAAGTCTCTAAACAAGCTCCAAGATTTAGATCTTCAAAAATGATAAGAAAGAGCTCCAAGATAGCTTCAAGATGTATATGACAACTTACAAGAAGAGAAAGAAAAAGATTGCAAGAAGATAGAATCTCCAAAATTTCATCCTCTTTGAGGAGGGGGTAGTGATATATTTATAGGGTCACTAACGACTCGATAGGGTCACCGTTGAATGCGGACAATAGTTGATTTGGGTGATGGGGATGATGCACAACTTTATACAAGAGGCCTTATTATGGTTAGATTAGTGTCACGAGTTAATTTGGTTCATTAGGGTTGTATAGGGATAAAAAAAAGTGATTGGATGGTTGAAATCATTAAATGAGGGTAGGTGATAAGTCTAGGGAGGATAAATGGGGTGTTTTATTTAAGATAATAGATGTGTTTAGGAATGATTAAATGTAATTAAGGGTGAATAATGAGAGATAAAACAATGATGGGATGGGATAAAATTAAGATAGGAAAATAGGAAATTAAGAGGAATAAATCTGATTTAGGAGGGAAAAGGGATTTTGAATAGGATATGGGTGTGAGTGTGCATGATGATGATGAAGGGGTGAGAAAACACGAGATGGGGGATAAGTGAACCAAATTTTGGTGTCTACATTTTCCCCTTTTTGTCAAGTGGTTTGTGTTAAGAAAGTCACGAGATAAAAACTAGAAGTGATAGAAGATGGTTGAGGTGTTCCCCCTCAAACTAGGGATCAATGACACGAAAGGGAAATCGATTACTAGGTTGATAGAGATATATAGAGGAATGGAGGAAAGAGTGGAAAGAATGAGAAAGTAAGAGGAAAGATATGCCCGAGTGGAGAGTGATACGACCATTGATAAAAATAAATATAAATATGGCAGGAATCCTAGAATCACATCGGTAGGGAACATAACACAACCTCAATGGAGGTGACGTTAATGTCTTACAAACCCCTAAGTCGGGAAGATCATTGCATTATGGCACTAATCCTAGAGACACATCGGTAAGGAACATAATATGGCCTCAACGAGGCGACATTAATGTCCTACGGACCCGTGAGTCAAAAATATCACTACATAATGGATGAAATCCAATGGGAATCCACTCGAGATGGATGTGTAAGCTATGATACTAATGGGTCAAAGGAAGACATCAAAAGTATGCACAAAAATGCAAATATGGTCAACACAATGGTCTAACAGATACAGGAAAAAGAGTATGCACTATCCTTCAAATATGAGGAAGTGAGCAAGTACACATCCTAGTGGGACAGAAAGGAAAAAAATGGTCACAAAGGTGGGCTTGAGATGAGATATGGCACCAGAGAGGGACACAGGAGATGGCCACAGAGTGTGATTCTAGATATGATGAAGGATGTGCTAGAAGATAGGTAGATAGGCAAAGAATGACCAAATAAGCTACGCAAGGAAAGGAATGGTGTTTTATGGGTGACACACAAGTCTGAAGTGGAAGAAAAGATAATTTGGATAAAAAATTATGACGAGATAGGATATGGTTGGGAATGATGTGATGGATTTAGATTTTAAATGATGTGATGGATTTAGATGTTGGATTTATTTAGATTAGATATTGTGTTGGTTTGGATTAGATGTGGATAGATGTGTTATATTAAAAATGAAAATGGTGTAACTTAGATTTTAGATTCATATATGGAAATGATGTGATAGATTTATATTTTAGATGATGTGATGGATTTAGATATGACGTATTTATATTAGATAATGTGTTGATTCGATTATCTCATTGAATAATGTGATGGATTTAGATTAGATATTATGTGGATTATATGTGGGTGTAGATGTATCGATGGGATTGATATGAGATGAGATGATATGATTGGGTTGGATTGAATGTGACATGACGAGAACATAGATCAAAATGGAAATTCATGTTCAATGTGAGTGAGTGTGATACGATAGGATTGTTAGATTGAAAGGTATGAATAGAACGCGACCTTGTTATGGTGATCCAAAGATAAGAAGTACACTTGCATCCTAGTAAGGAGTGATGGAGATTTGATAGTCAAAGGCAAATACAAATAAATAATATTAACACAAATAACAATTACTCTATATTATATTCAACCAATACATAGAAAATGGCTATTATATAGCCAAGGAAATAGAAAACTAACGTCCTATAAAATAGGATGTATTACAAACAAAAATCCTGTTAATAACATTACGGGTATAATGTTGTTCTAACAATATAACAAATTACTAATTTCTATCCTATTAACATTTACCAAAAGTAAATATATGAATCCATGTATAGCACTAACATTGGTTTTCCTAACATTCCCCCCGTTGTGTTTACATGGGAAGAAACAAATTTGAAAAAATGGAAACAAAATCATATTCCTCCGCATGATTTTAGGTTTCTATATTGTTGGCTTGGATTTTGGTATTTGGATCTTGCTACACATGACTAATCTGCTTCACCATAGTTAATCCCATACCGGATGATCACACTTCCATCGATTCACCTACATACGTGAACTCAACAGTTCTCGCTTTCACTTCCAGTGAACGCTCTTTCACCGGTCGATTGATGTTATAAGTACAAGAGTCAAAGAATCTCAACAATCAAAGGATCACTTCAGTTTAGTTTCCCTCCTATACAACTGTTCTCAAAATCTAAAATGCACATTTTCCTCATTTCAATCATAATAGGGGAAGGAAATCACACTCCATTTTATTCTGCACACCCCACACAACTAAAAAATGCTATTTAAATGTGCCACCAAATCGGAAAGCACCTGTGCAGTAGGTGACTGACGAGAGGTCATTGGTGGTATCCTTCAACCTATGTTGCCTCCGTCCTCCATCTTTCTACTAATATCTCAACTGAATATTGCTTTGAGGCTCATTTGAGAATCCCCCTCAAGTTCAACTCAAATGTCATATTCCATCGAAAATGCGTCCGGCTAAAAGTGAGGCAATTTTTTTTTGTTTTTACAATATTTGACAATACTGACACAATGACTCTTTGACTACAACTAACTCAATTAACCTAGACAATATACTTGATACAAAATTATTACGAAATGACGAAGGACCCTATAAAAATAAACTACATTAAAACATGGCCAAATATATTGAATTAAAACTTAAACGTTTTAAGACTCTAATACATGATAAAACAATAACAACTAAAAAGACTTTTATTTGACTCAAATAAATATAAAAGACTAAAGACTCAATGACCAATTATAATCTAAAAACTAAACTATAATGACTCAATTTTCTAATATAGAGGGAGGCTATTATTAGAATCACACATACTAGGAAAAAATATCCTAATTGAAAATTTTAAGACTAAAATAACTACATATTTTGACATACATCTATGGAATTTGAATGTAGAACTACATGTAATACATGTGTAATCCGTCCAGTGCGTCGATCTCGGCTATTCAATGTAAATTCGTGGATCTGAGTCACTTGCAGGTGATAGCTGAGTCTTCGTGTCCACCAAATAAGATCTGATCTGGGGAGAAAAATAATCATTGATACTGATTAAATCAGTTGGGACGACGACTTGACATAGACGCAGTCTTGAAAGGCTTGAAACCGACCATGGATAAGAATTCAAAGATTCAAAGGCATACTGAGATAGATAACCATTAGCGAGCTGTAAATTGTATGCAATACAAATCTAGGTTTGTGCATGGATTGTGTGATTCCAAAACCAAAAGATAGACGAGCAGTTGGATACAAAGCTGCGCAGATCAATCTCAAAGAGGATTCCCACTCTAATAGACTCGGCAAATGAATATTAGAGTCCACGCCACTAATGATCTCTACATAATGCAAAGTGAATATAGAAGTAGCAAAACCGATAGTAGCGTATAAATTAGATAACAAATTTGTGTACTTATGAACTCATGGATCGTATATAATGCTAACAAAGAATAGTGTATACTTAAAAATTCACTAAATATCTTCTACTAGACTCTCATTGCTTCTTCTTGCGCCTGCTCTGATACCAAATCTGGAGATTTGGACAACCGAAGGCAAATACAAAGCAATAATATTAACACAAATAATAATCACTCTATATTATATTCAACCATTACATAGCAAGTGGTTATTATATAGTCAAGGAAATACAAAACTAATGTCCTATAAAATAGGATGTATTACAAACAAAAATTTATTAATAACATTACAGGTATAATTTGTTTATAACAATATAACAAATTACTAATTAATATCCTATTAACATTTACCAAAAGTAAATATATGAATCCATGTATAGCACTAACATAGGTTTTCCTAACATGCACGTAGGATAGATGCTTTGGGACTAGATTAGAGGTAAAACATGAGAAGGAACATGAACAAAGCAATGCACTTGCAACCATATGGGCAGGTGTTAACACATAATTAATGATAGTTAGTCACATATAAGATCATGAGGGAAGGATGGAAGGTGTATGTATATACTTGTTGTAGACACGACAAGGGGTTTAGCGTGTATCTTGTATGGGGGAAATATTCTCCTTAGGTGGTTTTCCTAGGTATATGCCCTAGCTCTTAGCATTATTGCGCAAACTGATCAATGCGGAAAGATTGCTTTTGAGGGAAATTTGGTCGATGCAAGAAGCTTTCTTAGGATGTTTGATTTTTAGATTGCTTGCATTTTAATTTTGATATTTAGAAAGTTGATAAATGTGCAAGAATTCTTTACTGTCATGATATAATAAGCTAGCCATCCTTCAAGGGAGTGGTCTACAATTAGGAATTTTTACTTATAATTCTTTATTTTTTTTTTAGATGGCAAGATGAGATATGTGATAGTTGTCCTTCGAGGGATCAGTCTATACTTTTGATATTATTTGATTTATATGAATAGTTGTCCTTCGAGGGAGCATTTTGTATTTTGGATAATATAGATTTATGAGCATCCGTGATTTATTTTTTTGACTTCCATAAATGAGAGAGGATAACCAAGTAGACCACTTAGGGAGGGAAATAATGTGTACAAGCTACACATGTGGACCTTTATCATGATTCTAGTAGGTAGATAAGAAGGATATGGATGTAACGATTGTGGAGTTTATGCCTAAAGGAGGAAATTTTCCATAAGGAATATGCTATGAGTAGAGTCATGGTGCCCATATTCAAGGTCATAGATAGGATAGTGATGGAAGACCACATGATTCCAAATCATTACGATGGAAGATGGAAATAGGATCATTAATGCAAATAAGATCACATTGGTAGGTGTGTTAATAGTAGAAAGGCCACAAGTGTAAGGCATTGAGTGGTTCTATCTCTGGTTTACTATCAAGGAGGCTAAATGATAGGCATTGGACCCATACTTATGAGTGATAATGTATGGTCCAATCCAGTTTGGAGAAAACTTTCCACATTGGCTCCTTTCCAAAGTAGTGACATTCTGATTTTCTTTTAAGAAAAGGTCACCAATGTTAAAGTCACGTTCTTTGATGTGTTTGTTATAGGCTCATTTGATACATTCTTGATATATATGATGATGTTGGAGGGCGATTAGGTGAGGTTCGTCTAACAAGCTTCAAGCTATGCTAGATGTTTTTGGTGAAAGTCCTCTTCAGAGAAAAATCGCGAAGAGAAACACATAAGTATGGGATTTGAACTTCGAGAGGGAGAACGTCTTCATAGCCATATATAAGAGAGAAGGGAGTAGCACCCATAGGAGTGTGGGTGTTATTTCGATAGGCCCAAAGAGCGAAGGGGATATGAAGGTGTCAATCCCGACCCACCTTATCAAAAGTTTTGGCAAGAATGTTGCAAAGAGTTTTGTTAGTAGATTTAGCTTACTGTAGCTTATGGATAATATGGAGAAGAGAAGCTAAGCTTGATATTGAAGGTGTCACAAATATTCTTAAGATATTTTTTTTGAAGGACTTTCCGTTGTCCATGATGATTTTGTGAGGAATGTTGAAGTGACAGATGATGTGTTGATAGATAAAATTGATGATTTTATTAGCTTTGGTTAATGCGAGTGGAATGGCTTCCACCCATTTAGTGAAATATTCAATAGTGGTGAGGATGGAATGATGATGTTGAGAAGAATGTGGATTAATGAGACCAATGAGGTTGAGTACCCATTGTGGATCTTGAGCTATTTGTAAGGCTTGTCTAGGAATTTGGATGAGATTGGAATGTTGTTGGCACTTGACGCAGTTTTAACATATTCATAATAGTCTTGATTGAGGTTGGGCCAATAGTAGCCCATCCAAAGAACACATTTGGTGATGGAAAAAATGCTAAATTTTCCACCACATATGTCGTCATGGACTTCTTGTATGGCTCGGATAGATTCATGGTATTTAAGGCATCATAATAAAATGCCATCAAACCCACATTTATAGAGGATACCACCAAGGATAACATAGCGGTTGGTGCATTGAAGGAATGACCTCCTACCATTTTTGGATAGGTTGGAGGGAATTTTGGATTGAGACAAATAATCAAATAACTAGGTATACTAGAGATTAGATTGATTGGTTCCAATAAGATTGATACAAGGAAGCTCATTGGTATGTGATGGTTGATCAATGTGAAGGAAAACAAGTAAAAGATTGGATTCTTCTATTATCTAAGGGATGATTGATGCAAGGGATGCCATGGTACCTACAAAGTGGGTAGATGAATGAGGAATGGTTTGGATAGTGTATTGATCAAAGGCTTTGAGGGGAAAATTGATGATATGCTTGTATTTCGATGGACTTCATTTTTACATTGATAGACTCCTTTTATATGATTGATGATAAGCTAGGAATCACCATAGATTTCAAGGATTTGGACAATGAGCATGATAGTGGTTTGGAGGCCCAAGATGAGGGATTCATACTCAGCCATGTTATTGGTGCATTCAAAATTGATTTTGTAAGTGATGAGGATAGGATTCTCCCAATGAGGAATAATGATGACACCAACACCTCCCCCTTAATGACACTTAGAAACTGTTGGCCGTTCAAACGTGCACCCATATCGTGGATCTAGAAGAATCGAGTCGTTTGTGACAACAATGGAACCATCTCCAAGTTGTGGGACCTTGCGTTCTTGAGACAGATCTCTGAAGAAGGTCGGTTCCTCTGTCTCTTTGTATTACTCTGCTACTCCACAGTGTTGAAAGGGAAAACTAAGCTAATAATGCCAAGGGACCAAGGATAGAAGGATAACATGAAAGGAAACTACACTAAAAGGTGATAGCACCAAGAAAAGAGGGATGAACACTATCTGTTCTAAGTGAAAATGAAGGGAAATGCATGAAAGAAGGATAGGCACATGTAGCATGACTAAAACGTATTTACCATATTAGTTTCATGGAACATAACTAAATAAGGAGTTACAAGGGACGTAGAATGACACAACAAGCACACAATGTAAAAGAAAGGAAAGAAGAAATAATATAAACACACTTAGGATAGAGAATAGTCACAAAACGATGCTTCCATTACTTCCGAAATGCATAGAGCTATTACAATGGTGAAAGAGGCCGATATCCACATGCACAAGCTAGATCTAGAGGTCTGCGACTCAAAATACAGAAAATATGAAATCCTTAGCAAAAGCGTAAGGATCCAAAATGTCCAACATAACAAATGAGCCCAGCTCTTACATTTATAGATGAATTCATGGAAGAAGAAGAGAAGGAGGGAAAATCTGAATTTGAAATGCAACCACCAACAAGAAGCATTCAATGTCTGTAAATCCTCCTGAAAATATGTCAAATGCACTTCCCAAGTTTGTTTGGCATGTTGAAGAAGGAAGGAGGGCGAATCAGATCAAATCAGGTGGTTGGAGCAATGATATTTTCTCATTAATGTCCAAAATTCATTTTCCCATTTCTCACCTACCAGATCTCGCCAAGAATTTGAATTTGAATGTCCAACACTTTAGCCTATATCAGTAGCTATCGATTGAGACTAGGTGCGCACCGATCGGAGCTCTGTAGAAAAATATATGGTCATGAAATTTTATCAAAGTCATATGCACACACAACACACATGGCACGCACGTAATGGCTGAAAGGATGACCAACTATGTAAATGTTTTTCATCTTTGCCACGTGTCACTCATTGATTTGTTGCAAAGATTCGGCGCCCTTTTGACGCACTTTGATTGGTTGTGTGTGGCACACTCAAGCATGTTAGAGAATGATGTTGCACAAAAATGTGCAAAAGATAGCGTAAAAATATGCACGCAGAAGAATGAGGTGTGGGAAGGAGGTAGAAGAGAGGCGATGCACACATTCGGGAAATGAGGAAATTGATGAGTAGAGAAAGCATAGTCAAGGCACAATTATTACAAGATAATGTGCGGGGCACATGAGAGGGCCAGGGACTTAGCTAATTGCACAGGATGAAATAGTTGCTAAGGAGAAGGTGAATGTGCAGAAGATGCACATAGGGGAAGAGTGGAACAAATAGGAAAAGGAAAATGGAAAGGGGAGAAGGGGAAACGTGTAAGGACGCATGAGGAATATGTGACCAAGGGAATGTACCAAGTGAACTTGAGCATGTGCAACCTTGCAATGAAGAGCTTAGAGCCAAATATGTATACAAGTTGTCCAAATAACTAGGAGAATTATTTGGATAACAGTTTTGGTGACTTTTCGGGCCATCTACCTACTAGATGAAGGAGATCAATAGCCTAGAGAATCCATTTGGTATGGAGTTTACTATGTAATCATGAAATTTTGATTTGTAGCTTTGAAGAAGTGCCCCTGAAGTCACTTGAAGGATCATTTCTTGACTCCATTATGAATCCTGAAAATTGACGAAAGAAGACCTGCATTCTGAAGCAAAGGAAGAGTGTGTGCAAGAAGCACACGAGAAGACAAAATTGTTTACAAACAAACAATGTGCACACGGTGCACTTGAAGGAATGAAACTACTCTAATATATAAAAAAATGATGCGGTAAACTTAATGGAAAGGTTTGAGATAGATCCCATTTACGTGATTTACACAAATACTCCATCAAGATGAGCTAACTCGAAAGAGTTAGTCTCTTTACGAAATGATGATATATGGGCCACTCCAAAGTACTATCATCACCAATCCTGGCACTATGATAATTCTTCACCGGAACTCCTCGTCTTATGATTATTTACTAATGCCACACCTTTAGTTTGGTGGATGTAATCTGAAACAAAACAACAACATAACACAAGAATACTATCGACTATGATAAGACGAAATGATGAAAAATCTGAAATATCAAAGTAAATTATAATATTAACATGAAATTGTTACAATCTCACCCATGAGGTACTTCAAGTGTTATTGACTTCACTTGCCTTTCACCAAGACTATGGGAGAAACTTTACAATTACACCTCTTAATGGCTTCTTCAACACACCTTTAAGCTGATGGCTTCCTTCGCACACTTCCTACAATATTTCTCACTACTTCCTTCTATGCTAAATGAGGGGGGTGGCCTCTCTATTTATAGAACTTCCAGGCTTATCCATCTTATCTCTAAGATAGGATAAGAAATCCACTCTGACGAATCATATTCCATACCTTAACTCTTATCTGTACATGTAAGCTTATCTTTTAAGATAAGATAAACCTTATCATTTTACATGGGTTCCACATTTTTAGACTTTTTACAAATAAAATACACAAAATATTTATGACCTTACTCCTTGTCCTTATTACCAATATAATATTTCTAATTCCTAATCATGTAGACCCTACTTCTCTAATTACCCAAACTTTGACATTTTAACATTACCGGACCACTTACGACAAATATTTACTTTTTACAACATTCCTATTGTACTTTGGTATTACCGTACTCACTCCACATTATTGCAGCACCGTGTTGACGGTGCCGTTATCTTCTATCGATGCTACTACTAATTATACTTAACAACATCCTATTCCTAATACATACATTAATGAAATAGAAATTATGGAGAAAAATTTTAGTGTCGACATCTTCCCCTTCTAGCTTCTACTCCGTCCCTGGAGTAGACTATTCTAGTGCTTTGGAAAATCTTGAACTTGTCGTGGTTGACCCATTTCGTAATAGGAGTGCCATCCAATTCCTCCAGTCAGTACGTACCATTTTCATGCACAGCTGCTATTTTGTAGGGCCCCATCCATTTTGGAAGAAATTTTCTCTGTCTTCTTTTTTTGTATCTGGAATCATATACTAGAACCAAGTCATTCACATGAAATGGAGACCAACGGATCTTTTGATCAAAGTATTCCTTCTGCTTCATTTTCTTCTTATGGCTTGTATCCTTTGCTATTTCCCTCATTTCCTCTAGCAAATGAAGATGTACCAACCTTTCTTTTACTGAATCACTTTCATCCATCCTTTCATTTTTCATAACTCTCACAGTGGGAATATCAAACTCAATAGGAAGAACTGGATCAATGCCATAGGCCAATAACCGAAATGGGAGTATCCTATTGCTGACTTTGATGTTGCCCTATATGCCCACAATCTTTGCATGAATCCTTTTATCCCACTTATGTACCTACAAGGCTGCATCTTTTGCTAGAATTTGACACAACACAAAATTTGTTCATTCCATCTCCCATTTGTGCTTGGCTTGTATGTTGTTGTCTTCCCATGTTAATAGAAAACTTATTGACTAGGGCTTCTACCACCTCATTAATGAAGTGGCTTCCTTGATCTGTTACAATTTCTAATGGACAACTAAATCTGGTGACAATGCGTTCATATATGAACCTTGCCACTTCATCCATGGAAGTTGTTTTCAATGGCCTAGCTTGAACCCACTTGGTTAAATAATCTGTGGCAACTACAATATACTTATTTTGGCGTGAGGTAGTTGGAAGTGGACCTCTGAATGTCTATTCCCCACTTTTCAAAGGGACCAAGTGGAAGAATATGGCATAATGGAGTGATGAAGTCTTACGGTTACCATGTGTTTGAAAAATATCACATGTCTTACAATAATTATAACAATCTTTAAAAGAGTGGGCGAATGATAACTTTGCATCCAAGATCCTTCTTGTTGTAAGTTGTCCAGAGAAGTACCCTCCACATGTACCATTGTGGAATTCTTCTGCAGTTCCTTCCCTTGATCACGTCTAACTTGCCCTCTTGTATCTTGTCCATCGAGTCCTATTCGAAATAATACTCCATGCGAAATAGAATATGGACGATCGACTTGAGTAATCTTTCTCTTAGTCTTTTCATTGGCACCATCAAGAAACTTGAATTCATTCGAGATAATTCCAAATATCTATGTATTCACTAGGGATTGTGTCGAGGATAACAATGCTTTGCATCGGAAATCATCATCATCACAAGATGATCCTAAACCATCATAGGCTCGAGAGAGTGCATCTGCGTTGACATGCTTCTTTCTGGCCTATCTATAATATCAAATTCAAATTCTTGTAGCAAAATTATCCATCTTGCTATCCTCCCCGATGGGTTAGGCTTATTTACAATATATTTTAGAGCACGATGATGCTTTACAACTAGAAATTTTTGCCCTAGCAAGTAATTTCTAAACTTCTTTACAAAAAAAAATGATAGCGAGAGCCTCTTTTTGATTCAATATAATTTACCTCAAGACCTTTGCTCATTTGTGCTGCTCCTAAAGTAAATTGGATGTTCATTCCCATTTTCATCCTTTTGGCTCAAAGTACTTCCTAGTGCTGCATCTGAGGCATCGGTGTACACAATGAATGGCTTGCTCCAATCTGGATTCTTCAAAACAGGTGAAGACACCAGGGCTTCCTTCAGTTGTCCAAAAGCTTCATGCGCCTTATTTCCTGGTTCATAAGTAACATCCTTCTTCAAGAACTGGGTTAGTGGCTGTGCAATCTTTGAGAAATTCTTGATGAACCTTCTATAGTAACCCACATGACCTAAAAATGATCTCAACTTACTTCTATTCATAGGAAATGGTAAATCTTTGATTTTGAAACTTTATCGGATCGTACCAATACCATCTCTGGATCTGACATGCCCTAACAAAATGCCTTTAGAACATCCAAAGACACACTTTGTAGAGTTTAGTGAGGCTTGTGCTTCATCTAACCTTTGAAATGATGTCTCCATCTTGGTGCGGGTGGTCCAACTTGCTCCCATAGATGTAAAAATCATCTAGAAATACTCGATGAAGGTCCCGATGTAGGGTTCGAACACCTATTCATCAAATGTTGGAATGTTCTTTGGAGCATTACACAACCCAAAGGCATAACTCTATAAGCAAACGCGTTCCCCAGGAGTGGTGAGCGTGGTCTTGACTAATCTTTCTACGCTATACGAACTTGGTTGTAGCCACTATATCCATCAAAAAACTATAACACTCTGGCAATAGCTACTTCCCAAGATCTGATCGAAAATGGAAGAGGGTAATGATCCTTCTTTGTTGCCTTATTGAACTTCTGTAATCAACACAAATGCATAGCTTCCCATTCTTTTTATTGAGATCACAATGGGAGAAACCCATTCTGAATTCTCCATAGCAAATATGAATCTGCATCAAGCAACTTATCTATTTCTTCTTTTACAGTCTTGGAAAAATTAGGATTCATTCTATATGGCATTTGCTTTATGGGCTTAGCACCATCTACCAACTCAATAGAATGTTCTACCCAACTTACTTGACAGAGTTCCTTGTAATCAAAAGTGAATATGTGTATGTACCTTTGAAAGAGCTGGAGGTAGGATTCCTTCTCACTCTCCATCACAACATCACCAATCTTTATTTGTTGGAGACGATCATCAACTTCTTCTTCAGATAATTTTATGGGGTCATAAGTTGGTGTGACTGGAAGGATATCCATGAATGAAACATCAACCTCACTTTCTTCATCTTCAGTGTCCACTTCTCTGGTACTAGAGTAATCAAGGATGTCCAATCATCAGTTTCATCACTTGAATCCACAGGTTCTACCTTATGATATCGAGGGATCACGTTTATCTTCACTCTCTCTCTACCACGTCCAAGTGTCATGAAACCTTCATTCCAGTAGTTTCTTGCATGAACTCTCCTTAGCCATGGTCTTCCCGGCCAATGTTGGAGTGCATAGCAATACCATTTTCATCACTGAAAGTCTACCACACATACGACACCCATAATAGATATTGCCACATTTGAAACTACACCTTTTGGTTTAGTTTTCCTTTATTTAATGACCTTAACATAAGTGTTGAAGGGCGATCAATTTTAAACCCAACATATTCATTACTGGACTCGGTCATTACATTAAGCTGCAGACACCTCCATCAACTAAGACATCATGAATTGAAATACCATTACATAATACCTCGGCTTGTGGAGCATAGGGATCCGCCTCTTGCCTCCAAAACAGGGACCTCAACCTCCTTCCTTCGTTGAGCATTGAGTCCACTTCAGCAACTCCCCTCTTCTCGGAAGACATAGCCAAGAGTTGACCATATGTAATATTTGCGAGGCCTTTTGGACGGATCTTCCCGAGGATGGAGTATGGTCCTTGCCCTGTGAAATCGAAAATCCTGCGCACACCCACTTTCTTCTCTATGTTTCTTATTAGTTTCTCCTTTCATCTTCTTAGGATCATTTCCATCTTGATTATCTTTTTCTTTCTTTTTTTTTTTTACAAACACATCTACTTTATTATTTCTGCTCTTATCTACTACATCAAAAGAATTCACAAGGTACTTTTCCTTATCATTATCTCCTTTACCAGATGTAGAAGCTCTATCTAGACAATTATACTTATAATGACCCTTTTTATAACAACCATAACATACAACTTTAGAAATATTTCTTTTTGGACCTCTATCTCCTCCCTGAGAACTAAATTCTTTTCCTTGAAGAAGATTAATAGTTAACCGACCCATCTTTTTGAGCAGATCTTCATACTCAGTAGATGTACTAGGAGAAATATTTGTGCTCACCGTAGGGAGTGGTTGTGGATTACGGACCAAAGGTGCTTGGTGTAGGCTCTACTTTAGCAACAATTTCTTTGGGCTCCTCTTCCATGCTTTCTTCTTGCCTTCTTGCAATCTCCTTTGCTTGTTCAATGGTAGCAGGGCGGTCATACTTCACTCGTTGTCTGATCTCGGCTTCATCCCAAAATGAAGTGCTTACAGAGGAGATTATCCATGTCGTTCATCAACCCATCTGCTAATCCTTCCTTCCGGATCTAGGCATCGAGCTTCCTCCTTAGCTCTAGAACACGAGCATGATAATCCCTTATCTTCTCCTTCTCTCCTTGGGATAGCTTTGTGATCTCGATCATGAGATCTACATATTTCATTGTTCACCAAATTCTTGAAAAACTTTCGGTTAATAAATCCCATGAATTTTTCACATTATCACCTAGTGTTTGAACCACCTAAGTCTTTGAACCATCCAAAAAGGTAGGAAAAATTCAGCCCATTGTTCCCTTCTTATGAGGCCATTACCAATACAAGATCATTTAAACTCTTGAATGAAAGAGGAAGCATCTTCATTAGATTGGGCTGAAAAAATAGGAATCTTCCCCATTTTCAAAAGTAACCACCGTAAAATACCAAAGTACAACAAGACTTATGTGCACAAATAATTGGAATCACTATACTACAAAGTGACTTTACACCTTTCTACAATAAAATATAAATGACCACGGTAAACTATGGTAAAACTTGACTTACTACTATTCACAATGAAAAGTGAAATTCTTTACGGTAAATACTTTCACGGTAAAAATCGTGACTTTCTTGTGGTAAACACTATTCACAGAAAATGACTTTAATGGTAGTGAAAAAATGACTTTACCATGGTAAGCTACTATGCATGGGTAAATACTATTCACTCGGATCTTTGACCCGAGACCACGGGAAAGTCCTCGGCAACGGAACCAAAATGTCATCACCAATCCGGCACTATGATAATTCTTCACCAAGAACTCCTCGTCTTATGATTATTTACTAATGCACATGACCTTTAGTTTGGTGGATGTAATCTGAAACAAAACAACAACATAACACAAGAATACCATCGACTATGATAAGACGGAATGATGACAAATCTGAAATATCAAAGTAAATTATAATATTAACATGAAATTGTTACAATCTCACGATGAGGTACTTAAGTGTTATTGACTTCACTTGCCTTTCACGAAGACTATGGGAGAAACTTTACAATTACACCTCTTAATGGCTTCTTGACACACCTTTAAACTAATGGCTTCCTTCGCACACTTCCTACAATATTTCTCACTACTTCCTTCTATGCTAAATGAGGGGTTTGGCCTCTCTATTTATAGAACTTCCGGCTTATCCATCTTATCTCTAAGATAGGATAAGAAATCCACTCTGACGAATCATATTCCATACCTTAACTCTTATCTATACATGTAAGCTTATCTTTTAAGATAAGATAAACCTTATCATTTTACATGGGTTCCACATTTTTAGACTTTTTACAAATAAAATACACAAAATATTTATGACCTCACTCCTTGTCCTTATTACCAATATAATATTTCTAATTCCTAATCATGTAGACCCTACTTCTCTAATTACCCAAACTTTGACATTTTAACATTACCGGACCACTTACGACAAATATTTACTTTTTACAACATTCCTATTGTACTTTGACTATTACCGTACTCTACATTATTGGCAGCGGCACCATCTTGTGGCGGCGCGTTATCTTCTATCGGAGACGCTACTACTAATTATACTTAACAACATCCTATTCTAATACATACATTAATGAAATAGAAATTATGGAGGAAAATTTTAGTGTCAATGGCACCTCCATCAAGATGAGACATCAAAATTTGAATAGCACCCTATTTTAGCTCTGTCGGCATCCCATTTCAAGACCAAGTCCCCAACTTTGAAATTTTGAGGCCTAGCCTTTCTGTCAAACCACCTTTTCATTGCTTGTTGATGTTGTTCTAGCTTGATCATGGCATAGAGTTCCTTGACTCTTCAAGATTAACCAGCTCTATCATTCGAATTATCTCTAGTTTGCACCTTTGAATTCTAGCTGTTGGCAAAGCACCAATGAGTTCAACTCTAGCGTCAAAGGAAGGGTAGCCTCCTTTCCATAGACAAGCTTGTAAGGCGAAGTTCCTATTGCCTTTTTAATTGTGATTCTATCTGCCCAAAGTGCGCACGAGACCTTTGTATGCCACTGTCTTTGGCTGATGTTCATTGTGTGTTTTATGATCCTAATCAAGTTCCTTGTTTGTTAACTCTTCCATTGCTTTGGGGGTAATAGTTGGAAGAAGTCTTCAGATAGATTCCAAGATTTAGAGCCCAATCATTGATTTTGGTGCCAAGGAAGGATTTTGCATTATCATAGATAATGGTTTGAGGAATACCAAACCTTGTGACTATACCTTCGAGAAAGTCAAGGATGACTAACTCGGTTGATTCCTTGAGCGCAACAACTTTTTCCATCTGGTGAAGTAATTCATAGCTGTCAACACCCATTTGTGTCTAGCACTTAAAGGTGGATTGATCATGCCTATGAAGTCGATACCCCATTGCACAAAAGGATTATCCACTTGGATTGGTCGGAGGGAAGCACTATCAATCTCTTCTTTCCTATAAATAAAATGCATTCCTTACATTTTGTGACCCACTTGTGTGCATATGCAAATAGAGTAATAAAAAGATACCTACCATTATGATCTTCATTGTTGTAGTTTTGGAAAAGAAGTGTCCACCAGAGAATCCATCATGAAATTATGCTAACACTTTTTCAGTCTGCACACCATTGATACATCTTAACAACACATGCCATCAAGATTCTTTTTAAAGAGAAGTCCATCAATCAAAACATAAGGGATAGATTGTAACCTCGATGTCTTCTCTTTTCCTTGTTTAATCCAAGAGGGTATGTTCCCTTGAAAGGAATGTGATCATGTCCTTCATCCAGTCACATGAGGTAAGATCATATATTTTGTTTAAGTTCTACACGCGGAGATCCTCATCCAAAATAATGAAGTCTCATATTCATTTTGTGTGTCCTCAACAATCTTTTTTGAGAGTGCACTACGCTCTTACCAGCTTTTGTGACTTTGATAGTCACATCATATTCCATGATTTTGGTCACCCATCATGCTCTCTTTATTCACTAATTTTTGCTCCCATGATGAAGTCTCAGATAGAAGAGTGGGAGACTAACACCTTGATATGATTTATGGTGAGCATACTTTTGAATTTCTTGAGCACACATATGATGGTGAAGACCTTCTTTCTCTATGTGACTATATTTTAATTCATAATCCTTTAGCATCTGGATGAAGAAATCCACTTGGTTGTTTCTAGCCCTTGTTCATTTTCTTGTGTTAGGACAAAAAAACACTTACATCATCAGCACCATATAAGCATAAAGGATGAAATCCTTGGAATAATCTGGTTGATGAGTGTTGGCACATGCGCAAGCAATCTCTTACTTGATTTTGTTAAAGATTTCCTTTCCTTCTGCTGTCCATCTGAAAGCTATGTCCTTCTTGAGCATGAGGGTGATGGGCCAAACCAGTCTTGCAAAGTTAGGAATAAAACGCCTAACAAAATTGATCTTACCGAGGAAGGACTGCAAGGCCTTTTTGTGTGCCAGCTAGGGAAAGAGAAAGGATGGCTGAAATGCACTCAGATCAATTGTGATGCCATCCTTTGAAACCACATGGCCCAAAAGCTTTCCCTACAGCCACCGCAAAATTACACTTCTTGGGGTTAAGAGACACCCCATACTTTTTGCACCTCTCAAATACTTTCTCCATGTGCGTCATATGATCCTTGCTCTACTTTGAGAAGATTGTTATGTCATCAAGGTAAACCAAGATGAACTCATTGATGTAACCTTTAAAGGCAATATCCATGGCACTGAAATGTTGTGCTTACATTTGATAGACCAAAGGGCATCTTCTGATATGCATATGTTCCCCACTTGGTTGTAAATTCCATTTTGAATTGATCCTCTTCCTTGACCAGATATGATTGAAACCTGAATACCCATCTAACATTGAGAATCTTTGCATCTGGCCAAGTTCTTAAAATCTGCTCCATTGAAGGAAAAGGATAATGATCCTTTAAAGATGCCTTGTTCAAATATCTGAAATCAACACAGAGTCTGATTTCACCATTATTCTTGCAAAGAACTAGATTCACAACCCAAGTAGAGTACTTGATGGAAAAATAATTTTCACCTCAATGAGTTTGGATAATTCCTTTCTCATGAGGGGCTCTATCTTTGGATTGATCTAGTGGTCTTACTTGCTTTTGTCTGATGGGCTTGATACCAAGATCAAGGTCAATGGAGTGTTGAGAAACACTTGGATCAAAACCTTTGAGGTCTTCATACTCCCATGAGAATATATCACTGTATTTTTGACAGAGAGAGATGAAGGCCTTCTTTTTCATCATGTGCACAAGTCTTATTGAGCAACAACTCCTTTCCACACGCAATAGTGATTGGGAGTAGTATTCTTCTTGCGTGGCATGCATATACTTTTCTTCACCCTTGAACTCATCATCAGGGATAAACATTTTCTCTAAGGTGACCAACCCTTTAGGTAGCTTATTTGACTTCAGTTGAATCACTTGGTCACCATAGCTATCATGTAAGTCAAGCTTGCATACTTGATGAGAACTCAACTTCATTTTGGATGAACTAGACAATTTGTGCATCACTTTCAAACACTTTCCAACTGGTGTTGTTATCTAGAATGGATGGTCTAATCACCATCTTAATGTGTTGAGTGTTTCCTTTGACAAAGTTCTCAAGCAGAGAGAACTATGAACCAAGCGCTGCCATTTGATCAGCTTCCTTATTAATTTTGTATGGTACCTGCCTACATATTTAGAGCATCAAAGCTCTCAAGGAGGTCCCAAACTCTATGTTTATAAGCTTTTAGAAGCTTATTATTTTCCTAGCACTTGTTGGTGACTTGGTGGATAACCAATTATGTGTCCCCAAAGATCTCATGATGCCTTAATCTTCTTCTTTTCAAAGAATAAATAGACCATGCAGTAGTGCCTCATACTCCACCACATTATTATAACATGTAAACTATAATCATATGAGCAAAAAGAACTTCTCATCCTCAGGAGAAATGAGAACGACTCCTATTCTCGCGTGCCATTTCTACTTCTGGAACCATCAAAGTATAATTTCCATAGACTAGGGTTCAACTTTGTCTTTCTTGAGTATGCACAGAAACATAACTTCTTCTTCAATAATGCAATAAGTACTAATCCTAGTTTCATAAGCTTCTAGTTCTTTGGCATATGGGTCAAATTTATGGTGCCTCTCCGCCCACTCATCAAGCACTAGATCAGGAATAGAAGGTGGAAGAGGCTTCTCTCAGAATTGAAGGTTGTTCTTGGATTAAGAAATTGGCTTGGAGAGGGATGGGACATATGACTCTACATGATAGGAAAATATTGGCTCAACTTGTATGGTAAACTGGGTACCATACCTTTTCTTGAGTAACATATGAGACCAATCAAAAGACAAGTAACCACCCACTTTTGCAGTAAACTCTCTTGATAGACATAGGGTAAAACAAAGGAGGTAGGTCAATGATAAACACATCTTGAGTTATGGTGAGGCTTGGACATGCATGAAGGTTAACTCAAGATCCTTGATGATTCCTAAGGTAGTAACAGTTGATCCATCAAGTTGCAGGACTCCTTTAGACAAGGGGTATACTTTAGACCTAAGACATCAATTATCTTCTTGGGCATAACAGAAGTACTAGCTGCCCGAGTCTATCATGCAATTATGCACTAGGTGTTTTCCTATGATCAAGGACATATAAAAGGGTGGGGTTTTAACACTATTACTTACTTGTTTCTCCTTTTTGACAAATATTGATAGAAGCGTGTGGTTTGTGAATAACTCGATCAAGCACGAGTTGGGACAGACCTCATGCAAAGTGATCCCATTGAGATGGAATGGTTAGGGCATCCACATTGTGACATTTATATTTGTCTTCTTCATCTGGTCCACAATATTAAATGGAAGACCCACTGATTTGTGCATTTGGGGTACAATGACATCCTTTTTTGATTGTTTAGGCATGGAAGTAGGGGATTTAGCCGAAAGATGAGGCTTGACCTACCAAAGGAGGGGCGTGCGCTACTTCAGGGAGGAGCTTTGTATGGTACCTCTTGTGTAGGACTTGAGAACTTTTATTACCGATATATTGGATTCATCTCTCTACTACTTGAGGGTCGGATTGTGTTGTTGGGACCGTGACCTACACGGAAGACTCTAGCATTATTTTCTTGTATCTTGTGTTATTCATAAACTTGGGCGTGTGTGCATTTACTTTTGTTTCATTTGTAACTTGGTTGATTACACAAGAGGTCCTCATGCAAGAACTTCATATTAGAATCAAGAGGAACTTCATGCCCCTCTTGGTTCACTACTTCAAGTGCACTTGTTAAAGGCTCACATGTGGAAGCATTCTGGATCATAGGCTTGCTTATGCACGCACAACATTGGCATAGTGATATTGATTATGAGGCATGTTGCAAGGGAAACACCATTTTGACTCTTACACCAAATTGTTTCGAATCGATTAAGCACCGACTTACACTTTGGGTGTTGGGAGAGAAGGCATGGGAGGAATAATTGCAAGGGCAGATGTGCACTAACATTCCATCTGTCATTATGTTGGTTGGGTGTGTATCTTTGGTTTCCATATTGATTCTCGCCAAGGTCATTTCCTTTGGTTATGTGCCCGATTAAACTTCGCCTTTATAGGCTTGCACATGTTTTTCTCCAATGATATGACCTTGTTTGATAAATTTCTAATCGAGGTATTCAATTTTCATCTTCTTTCTGTCATGTTTCAGAGAGTAGGATGTTAATGCAATAGGTTGTAACTCTTTGCTCAGAACATGAATAGGGGCCACAAAAGGCTAGAGCACTTGTGATATTTTTTGGAATAAGGGCATAGGCGGTCTAGGAGCTATCTTTCCTACCTGAATAAGACTATTTTCCACCCTTACTGCAATATTATAAGCAGCTGGTAAAGTCCTACCTCCCATGGATTGAATCATGACTGAGATATCGATGTTCAACGCCATCAGATAATACAAGAAAATCATGTTGGGTATGTAGGTCTTACCACAAGAGGGATTATGTCCCAAGTCTTTTGAAATATGATGTTGAAATCATTCATCTACTCGTTGGGTGCCCTCCTTGTTGTTGTCATGGGCCACTAAAGATAGGTGATCTGACTTATCTTCAAAATAATTGCAAAGAGTTTTACCCATCTAATTCCAAGTGGCGATAGATCTAATTCTTAAGCCTCGATACCATTGAGTGTTTTTCCTTTAAAAGAGGTTGTAAGTAGTCCTTTTTGCTACATCATCATGCATGATCAAATAGAGTGAACATATGTTTGCTACATCTTGGATATGCTCCTAAGGGGTGACTTGATTCTCACCAGTAAAGTATGGAATACTTTTGAGCATGTCATTTGGCATATCATGTTACATGCCAAAACTAGGGACTTCCTCCGGTGAAGTTAGCAAAGTCCTTAGTGGAGGAGGTGGTTGATGTGCCATTGTAGGGTGTGCAAATTTTTTGTTATGAGGAGGAGTTGAATGGGCATGCCACCTTAGAAACAGAGAGATGCACGCATGGGATTTCTCCGAATGAACTCTTCTCGGGATAGTTGAGGTACTCAAAGGAATCTTTAGTTGTTGCACTTTCTCTGTATGCACTCTTCTCATGAAAGGCACTCAAGGCTGCTGAAATAGAGATCTATAAATGTTGGGAGTCACCAAATGTGTTAAAATGAGCCTCAAAGGATGGAAATACTAAGTTCACAAACCATAACTTAGCAATATGAAATTTAAGCTTTCATTATTGGTCCCACCGGGCATGCCAAACTATTGGTCATTCAAACGTGCACCTATATCTTGGATCTGGAAGAATCGAGTCATTTGAGACAACAATGGAACTATCTCCAAGTTGTGGGACCTTGCGTGCTTGAGATGGATTTCCGAGAAGGTCGGTTCCTCTATCTATTTCTACTACTACTACTACTCCTAGTGTTGAAAGGAAAACTAAGCTAATAATGCCAAGGGACTAAGGATAAAAGGATAACATGAAAGGAAACTACACTAAAAGGTGATAGCACCAGAAAAAGAGGGATGAACACTATCTGTTCTGAGTGAAAATGAAGGGAAATGCGTGAAATAAGGCTAGGCACATGTAGCACAACTAAAACATATTTACTGCAGATCAGTTTCATGGAACACAACTAAATAAGGAGCTACAAGGGATGTAAAATGACACAACATAAAATAAAGGCAAGAAGAAATAATATAAACATGCTCAGACAGAGAATAGTCACAAAATGATGCTTCCATTACTTCCAAAAATACACATGAGTTATTATAATGGTGAAAGAGGTTGATATCCATACGTTCGAGCGCATCTAGAAGTTTGCGACTCAAAATATAGAAAATATGAAATCCTTAGAAAAATACGTAAGGATCCAAAAATGTCCAACATAACAAATGAGCCCAGCTCTTACATTTATAGATGAATTCATGGAAGAAGAAGAGAAGGAGGAAAATTCCAATTTGAAATGAAACCACCAACAAGAAGCATTTAATGCCTGCAAATCCTCCTAAAAATCTGTCAAATGCACTTCCCCAAGTTTGTTTGGCGTGTTGAAGAAGGAAGGAGGGTGAATCAGATCAAATCGGGTGGTTGGAGCAATTAGATCTGCTCATTAATGTCCAGAAAGTCATTTTCCTATTTCTCACCGTTGGTCGTCAAAAGGACTTCAAGAAGAGCAACAGTCAGGGGACAAGAAGTCCCTCCTCTTTAATGGGAGAGGTTCCCTTATTCAGAAACGAACCTATTTACACATATACAAAGCATGGTTTTACTATGGAACTTGGATATTATGAAAGTGTTTTCTAAAAGGATCATCAATCACAAAAGGACTGAGGAATGAAAATGCGAGAATGAGCAGAAAGGCACCATTCAGAATTATAGATGACAGAGTAATTCCTTATGCATGCGAGGGTACAGTGAATTGGAATAAGATCATTTGTATCACATTAATAAGATGAAATTTGAAAAGACACAAAGTTCTGTAAATAACATCTGCAAGAATACAAAGCTTCTTAGCATAATACAGACAAATGATCTAACAAGATTAAATGAATAGCTTGAGAATAAAGGAAACCAGATAGACAAAGAATGAAAAATCCTTCTGTATTGATTTCTTTATGATTTATTTACACTTTCAAAAATAAGCCAAGTTCTTCCTCCTTCAAAATGGTGAGGAGAGGCCATTATATAGTTTACAAATTAGTTACTCTTGGTAACTACTTCTTTTAACTAATGTTTAGTTAAAGGGCTGCAAATCGCAATACCCCAACTAATTACAACAAATCCAAGAGGAAAAGGGGGAAGAGAAGAGAAGAATTAGGAGAAGAAGACAGGTGCTCATGACTGGGAGGGACCCACCGACTTTAAGATCCGTTGTTTGAATCTCTTCAATGCCTCTGCTATGTCTCTGCCTCGTGGGACTGATGTGTTGGCAGTAGACTGAGTCCAAAATCCGAGGCACTTCTCCATTTCTTTGTCGAATTCGACATGAGTATGATAATCCTTGTTCACTTCCTCTATAGCCAATTGAAGAGAGCAGATCTCCTTCATCTTTTCCTTGGAAATGGAACTCTCCTTAAATAGATCACCTTTGACAAAAGCTCTGAATTGAGCTTTGATTTCTTGTAAGGAGAGAGGCACACCAAGTCTCATCATGAAGATGGCAATGTATATCTTTGAAGGCAGATATAACTAGTGTTTTGAAGGCCTCACCCTTCTGCCAGCTATTTCTTAATTCTCCCAAAGCCTCCTCCAGGACCTTGATCTTCCATTCCACGTTGTAGACCCAGGACTTTGACAAATTATCCTTTGTATCTTCAAAGACCTTGCTTGCCAATAAAATGTTTTCATCTGTTTGTCCCATGAGGCGGAGGTCTACTATGCAACTGCTCCAAAGTTTAAGTTCTTTATCTATGATCCCAATAGTGGAGGAGAGCTTCTGTTGCAAGTTGTTCACCTTCCCGTGGAGTTTGAAAGCTTCATCAATGAAGTTCAATCCTGCAACAAGCATATCATCCACCATGGCCTCCATAGCTCTGCCATAGATGGAATACTTGTGCATATCTTTGATACTCTGTACTTCATCTTGGCTCAGAATTACAGGTGGTGGAAGAGTAGTCAATGGGGTAGGATCCAAAACTTTGTCCTTGGACAAAAGGGATTTGATGAAACTTGTAAGAATCTGGGCTTGTTCTTCCAACTGTTCTATGGTTTGTTGCCCTTTCTCTACCCTCCCAATGACTCTGGTGACAGTTTCCTGAAGATTGTGGATCTCACCTTCAGGGGTAGATTCTCCCATGGGAATTCTTGAGAGCTCAAGATCAGATGCTTGCAAATCTTGCTCTGGCTTGTCTACCTTAGGCTTGGCTATCTCCAGGAATTGTTGACCTTGAGCGTCAGACACTATCCTGGAGGTAATTCTGGCTTTTTTGGCGTGAGTAGGAGGAGTAGTGCCTAACAAGGCCACCACAGCATCAAAATTTGGTCCTAAGATCCGGAGGGAAGACTTTCTCTTCCTACTGTCGACAAGAGGTTGCACCCATGCAAAAGAGGAGGAGGAAGAAGCAGGTGGGGCAAGAGGACCAAGAGACAGAGAACTCATGGCACCCAAGGTTTGTACTGCTGTTGCCTCGAGTTGAGATATGAGTGGAGCGCTTGGGGCTCCTGGTGCAGAGGAATCAACAGTGCTTGGAAGTTCAGTGCTCTGGACTTCTTTGTCCTTATCCATTGGGGCTTCAGGGGCGCTTGCAGGAGCTGGCACTTCACTCTCTTCACTTTCACTGAGAACAATAATGTTCTCTGGTCCCGAAGGCAATTCTGCATGCTTCCTCAGGGGGTCTTCCTCCACAGGCTCCTTTTAACTTCTTTGACTTTCTTCTGATACACCTGGGTGGATGAGGAAGGAGTAGAGACTGCAGGTCCTTGAGTTGACGAGGCAGGAGGGGTTTGCACAGGTGCTTCTGATCTAGGTGTCGATGCTTCCCTCCTTGGTGTTGAAGCATCCTTGGAGGAGGATTCCCCTGAGTGCCTCCTAAGCTCACGGACTTTCCTATCAAACCAGATCTTGGTCCTGACTAAGACCGGAGCTAGGATTTCAGCCAAATCATCCTTCTCCTTTTAAACCAATCCAAGTCCTCCAAGGGAGTGTGTTTGACCACATTTCATACTCATATGAGTACAGGTCAGAATTATCATCTTGAAGCCCTTCAGGAACTTGGTACAAGCCGAGTTCTTGAATCAACTATAGAGAAAACCTGCCATAATGCCTCCTTCTTGCTTCAAAATCATCAACACAACATTTCCCCCAATAATCCTCTCGTGTCCGCCTCTATGATGATAAGTGATCTTGATGTTCTCGCTCAATAAAATTTTCAAGTCAAAACAAGTTCTTGGCTTAAGAAATGGACATTAATGGGAGCTAGGCCCATTTCTATATTTTGTGCATCCAGGGCTGTTTTGCAGGTGTAATTTCCCAAAGAGATGGGGAAGTGCAAGCCAGTAATTTTCTTATCTCTGCAGGTTCTATGCAATTTGTCCAATTGCCTGCACACTTCTATCAAGGCCATTTTGTCATTGCAGAACATAGGAAGCTTGAGAGGAGTGCTCTCATAGCCTGCAAGCCTTATATAAGAAAACTTTCTAAATTGATGAAATAAGCACCGTAGTGCGATATCAGACTCATGGCTTCATCAGAAAATCTTCGTTGTGTCGCTCTCAAGAAGTCGGACAATGTACATGGTGAAAGCGTCATTCACCCTTCGGAAATTGTGATTGCTGGTTTCCAGGGTGAATTATGGGCAGTAGGCATACACGGGGTCATCCTTGTGAGCATCGATGTATGAGAAACCAAACCATTGCCTCGATGCTGCTAGAGTATACATCAGGTATGAAGTCATATAGAATTTCTTTGTTTGTTGTACATTAGACAGCTACTCCGCTAGGTTCATACTGATGATCTCTACCCAGTTGATACTCTGAGTCCCTTCGCACACCATGTTGATAAGTGGGCACATCCAAAAATGGAACTCATTGGTAGAGGGTAAGCCCATAACCGAGCCAGTAGGATTATAAAGTCCGACAACTCCTCATTGAAATCTACATGAAAAAGAGTCTTGGATAGATGAGACACCCCTTTTTAGGGTTCTTAAGCCAGGACTTCACCACCCGCGCCTTATATTTTTCACTATCCTGATCAAAAAGGGCTTGTGCCTGGTTCTGAGAAATGACTATAGCATTGTCCATTTCTGGAATTCTTAGGGCAGTGCCAATGGCGACAGTGCAGTGTCAAGTTTGGCAATGAGCTCCCCATGCACGTTGGCCAACTCACTCGAGTCGGGGTTGAAATGAGCACCGCAGGAGAGCATTGTATCTGCGCATTGCACTGAGATAGGAAACCACCTTGCAAAAGCCAAACCACTGTCATGGATCATTTGTGCCATAGGTGAAGGGTTTGCATCTGTCATCCTTGCCCAAAAATCCCCAAAATCAAGGTGGTGAACTTCACTGTCCCCGATATCGGGAACGGCAGACTCGAGTGGTGAAATTTGTTCCTGCCCTTGGAATTTGATCTTCATGTTGATAGTAACTCGGAGAGCAAAGCTGCAAGCTAGACTTGGGATGGAATTACAGGGGGAATGGATACGCGCGCAGAATTTTGGTTGCAAGGGTTCGAGCAATAGATAGCATGAAAGCAGTGTGCAAAAACGCATAGGGGGAAGCTCATTATATAGCCATTTAGGAGAGAGAAAGATAATAAATGTGCATTAAATACACATCTACCAAATTGAAAAGCAAGATATTCGGGTAGAGCGGGAAAAATTAGCACGAATGGCACTTGGTTCATTTGGGACACGAGGGACGCGAAAGCGCGAAGTACGCGGTTCGGCCGATTTGGGCGATGCGGGGAAAAGACGCACAAATGTTCTTGGGACATTGGGACAAAAGTACGCGAATACGTGATTCGGCCGAATCAGATGAAAAGGGAACAACGGGTCCGGGTGAACTTGGGACATTTGGGACAAAAAGTTCCGACGGGCCCGAAAAGAACGGACTTCGGGTAAACCGGCCGATCGGGGAACAGAGAGCCCGAATGAACCTGGGACACGCGGGACAAAAATGTCCGACAGGCCCGAAAAACACACAAAATGACCCAAAAATGTAGATTTTCCCATTTCTTTTTTTCACACACTACCAGATAACAGAAAAGACACTTAACCTCAAAATTTTAATTTTCAACTTCTTAAAAGCAGGGGAATTTTGAGTGGACAACAACTGGCTCCTTCTGGGGATGACTTGGCATGAATTCAAAGAATGAGACAAGGCAAGAATTTAGACAAACTCGGGAAGTAGACCAGTACCTTATCCATTGGGCCATGGAGTCAAAAGCAAACCAATACAGAAGACAACACCCCAAACAAACAACACACAAAAACAAGGGAAGGAAAGGAGAACACACACACTATACAGAATATACAAAGGACTCCCTAATCACCTAAGACTTAAATAGTTTCAGGTACTGCCCACTATAAGGAAGTGGGAGAGAAGAACCATCCATATAATCAAGGTAAAAAGAATTCTCACCAGCAAAGTGCCTGATCTTAAAAGGTCCGAGCCAAAGGGAATCAAACTTGCCATGGCTGCCATGAGGTTCATGCCTTTTATCCCACAACAAAATAGTGTCTCCAACTTTGAAATCCCTGAGCCTAGCTTTCTTATCAAACAAGACCTTTACTTTCTGTTGGTGAGCAGATATCCTATCAGCAACTTCCAATCTGTCCTCATTCAATTTGTAGAGGTACATGATCCTCTTATCCAAAGAATCATTGAAACTGGTATCTTCAATGGCCTTCATTAGATGCAAGGCTGGTAGCTCCACTGTTACTGGCAATTGAGCTTCTACTCCATATACTACCTGAAAAGGAGACATCCCAATGGCTCTCTTAGGTGTGATCCTATCTGCCCAAAGGGCATCATAGAGTTTCTTGTGCCAGTTTCGTTGGGACTCATTAACTAGTTTCCTTATTATAGCCACCATATTTTTGTTTGTTGATTCGGCTTGTCCATTCCCCTGAGGATAGTAATATGAGGAATGAGCTAGGGAGATGCCATATCCATAGCAAAAATCCATCATCTCGGTTGAAGAAAAGTTTGAAGCATTATCTGTCACATCTTGTTTGGCACACCATACCTTACCAAGATGTTTTCTTTGATAAAACTGCATACTACTTCTGAAGTAGTACTCTTTACTGGAATGGCTTCTACCCATTTGGTGAAATAATCTGTGGCAGTTAATACATGGGTATGACCAGCACTAGAAGAGGGATTAAGTGTTCCAATGAAATCTAAACCCCATTGCTGAAAAGGTTCTTCGATCACAACTGGTTTAAGGGGCAAGGAGGCCAACTTGGGTCTACCCACGAAAGTCTGACAAGCCTCACATTTATCAACCCATTTTGATGCATCCTTGAACAAGGTGGGCTAGTAATATCCCCCACGAAGAATCTTGTGAGCAGTAACAGTTGATGAGTAGTGCCCTCCACATGCCTGATCATGAAAAGCTGAGAGTAGCTTCTTCTGTTGTTCCTTGTCCACACATTTCAAAAACCTTCCATCTAACCCACGCTTAAACAAGGCATTTTCCCACAACACATATTGAACTGACCTTAGTTTAACAGCCCTCTTTTCTTTGGTAGTCAAATGAGAGGGGCATTCCCCATAGGTGAGAAAATGTGTGATATCAGCATACCATTCATCGATTGAGCCAAGAAACAAAACGGTAGGAAGATCAACTTCATCCTCCAATAACTCATGTCCAGCTCCCTCAGCGATGAGTTCACACAAGCCTTTTCCATGAACGAGCTTAGTTGGTCTGATGTCAATGTCATATTCTTGACCTTGCCACCCGGGCCCCTCTCTTGATCCGAACTCTCGTTGTGTGAGAATCGACTTGATAGTTGTATCCGTACGAAGACCGTGGAGTGAGAATTAAGAATGTAAAACGAAACTCGCTTAACAGCTTTAACCACTACAAAAGCATGTTTCTCCATTATGGTGTATCTTAGCTCATGATTTTTTAGAATGTAGCTCATGAATGCAATTGGGAGTTCATGATCATTAGAATCTTTTTGAGTCAGAACAGCGGCCAGGGTGTTAACTGTGGCATAGCAATAGATAATGAAATCTTTGTTGAAATTGGGACATGCTAACACAGGAGTCTTAGCAATAGCCTTTTTAATACCTTCAAAAGCCTCTTTCCCTTCAGAGACCAACCAAACGTCTGTTTTCCTTTCATCATTTGAGAGATATTCAAAGTTAGCTCTCGAAAATCGTGGATGAATCTCCTCGTAAAGTTAATCTTACCAAAGAAAGAGTGCACTCCTTTCTTGCTAGTTGGAAGAGGAATTTGCTGAATAGCTTGAACTCGCTCAGGATCAATTCGTATACCATCCTTGGAGACAACGTGCCCCAATAATTTCCCCTCCGTGACACAAAAATAGATTTCTTAGGATTTAAAGAGATCCCATGTTCTCTACATTTTAGCAAAAACTGCTTTCTAGATGTTGGAAATGATCTGCCCTTGCTTTAGAAAATACAATCAAGTCATCAAGGTATACGATGATACACTTCCCTTTCAAACTTCCAAAGGCTAAGTCCATAGCTCTCTGAAAAGTAGCACCGGCATTAATGAGCCCAAAAGGCATCCTTTTGTAAGCAAAGGTACCCCAAGGAGTAGTGAAAGTCGTTTTGTGTTGATCTGTGGTATTAACTTCTACCCGGTTATATCCTAAGAAGCCATCAAGCATGATAACATTTCGATCCTTCTATCGCTTGCAAGACCTGATCCATCATAGGTAAGGGATAATTATCTTTTAAGGAAGCTTGATTTAGATTCCTGAAGTCAACACAGATACGAATCTCACCATTTTTCTTTCTAACAGGCACAATATTGGCAATCCATGTTGAATGATGGATAGGAAAAATGATTTTAGCCTTTAATAACTTCTGTATTTCCTGAAAGATGGTGTCAGCTATCTTAGGATTGTATTGCCTCTGCTTCTATTTAAAAGGCTTAATCCCAGGTTTGAGAGGGATAAAATGTTGCATCTCCTTTGGTTGAAAGGCTTTTAAGTCTTCATAGGAATAAGCAAGGACATCTTTATACTTTTTCAAAAGACTAATTACCTTCTTCTTTTCTTCTGGGTGCAACATTTTCCAATGTTCACGAGTTTAGGATCAGTAGAACTCCCAATATTAATTTTTTCATATTCAGCTGATTGTTGAGGTCCAGTAGAAGCTTTAAACTTTACATACCTATCGTGTTTGTCAAATAGTTCTTCTAAACTCACCAATCCTTTTGGAATCTTGTTTCCTTTGAGTTTGATACATCCATCCTGATCCGCTTCTTCTTCTTTGGCGGCTTCTTTGTCAAAGGGCACACTTTCACGAGGCAAATTATCGCTTCCTTCAAAGTACAACTGTTCAAAATTATCCTTGAGTTCTAAGAAAGAAAGCAAGTGTTGATCGTCATTGAAAACTTGCCAGTTACTTGTATTATCAGGTACACTGGGTCTATGGATCATCTCGATGGTGAACTTATCTTGAGAAAAGTCAGGATGAGGTATAAGCAGTGACCCTGAGACTGCTAGTGAATCAGCCCTGGTATTCTCTTCCCTAGGCATTGCTTCGATGGAGAAAGCGTCAAGAAATTCAATGGAGTCCCAAACCTGATTCCTGTAATGTTTCAACCTTCTATTCTTTACCTGGAAGAGGTTCCTAACTTGCTTGACAATCAATTCCGCATCCCCACGAGCTAGAAGATTCTTCACACCTTGTTCTTTTGCCACCTGGAGTCCAAGAATGAGAGCTTCATACTCTGTTGTATTATTGGTATTTTCAAATTGCAACTTGAATGAGAAAGGATGAATGCTTCCTTCAGGTGACACCAATATGACACCAGCTCCAGAACCAGCTGAAGAACAACTTCCATCAAACTCTAATATCCAAACACCATTAGGATCTTTAGGTGACACTTTGGGGAGTTGGATTTCTTCTGGAGACATAATCATGTAGTTGCCATGACCCATATCCTCATAGAGTATTTGTGCTTTGGGATCATCAGTTTTTTGTACAATATACTCAGACTGCTTCTCAGGCAGTAGCTTCTTCATTTGCCCATTAACAGGTATGAGGGCATGTGACCAATCCATTTGAATTTCTCCACCCACATCCTTACAGAAATTTCTGCTTAGCAGCATCCCATATGAAGGAGGAATGTCTACTACTAGGATAGTAGCCAAAACTTTCTTCTCAGGCAAAGTAGCAAAAGCCACTTGTGCATCCTTAATTCTTCCGACCAAGGGCACTTCCTTACTCTCCATGGAATAACAAGATCCGTAAGTGCGTGTGAGAGTCAAGCCTAAGGCATGAGCTACTTTGGCAGGCATTACATTGTCTGATGCTCCTGAGTCTATGACGCAATTACTGAGCCTATGGCCAGCTATAAGGAGTGTTACATAGAATGGTTTGATTTTGTCATTGGGTGAGGTGACAACGGCTACCAGATTAGGCTGTGGTGCAGAAGAAGGAGTGGGTAAAAGGCCTTTAGAGGTAGTTTTAGAATGGGAATTGACAAAGTGAATCATTTTAGCAAAAGCCTTGGGATGGGTTTGATAATATTCAACCTCTGAGATTTGAACCTTAGTCTTTTTAGTGATCAATAATATCAAAGACCTGTATGGGACGGGTTATCATCGCTTGAGATCCTAGTTTTATCAATTTTAGGGGAAAAAGAAGTAACTTTAGTAGCATAATTGACAGGACTCACCTTTGGTGTAGATGAAATGGGGATAGGAGATCCTCTTTTTGTAATTACAGGATAGTTGTCAACCGCTATTTAGATTTTTGGTGGGCTGCATCACTTTCTCCTCTCGATTTGTCTCTCTCTCGAGTCATGACAAAGCGTATGATTCACTATTCATGTCTCGCTACTACTTCATCATAATCATCTCCTTCATCAATGCCTTCAGTGGTGAAGAAATTAACTCGAGATCCCTCAAGTTCATCTGTTTCATCATCAACCTCTTCAACAAATTCCTCACAATCTTCATTAACCTCCTCATCCTTTAGTTCTTCAACTTCACAGTCAGCATTGACAGGAACTTTAATAGGAGGTCCTTCAAGCACTAGCCTTGTTTGAGAAGCGGGCAAATGATTTCTCGGGCTGAAAATTCCTCCTCGGAACGTCTCAGACATAGTGGAGTATGGCTGAGCCAATTGTTTCTTAATGGCGATGAGATCATTTGCAAGTTTTTGTACCAATGGATCAGTATTAGGTCCAGGAGTGGAAGAGGAGGAAGAAGCAGACTTAGATTTAGAAGGGTCTCTCCTCAACTTCCCTGACATGATTAAATCATCTTCAACACTAACAGCAAGAGTTTGATCCTCGGCCAATGTTGTGAGATTAGCCCTTCTCAGTGCATAACTAACTTCAGGCAATTGGGCGTTTAGGAAGAAGCATTTTTGAATTTGATCTACAGGTTGAGTATTTGGTGGAATTTTGTTAATCAACCTGTTGAATCGAGCCACAAATTCTCTCATGGGCTCTTGTGATTCCTTCTTTATTTGAGAAATTTGGGCTAACAAAGCATGCACGTCTTCCACCGGTTTAAAACGGTTTTCAAACCTAGTTCTCATTGTGTTCCAGCTAGTGATAGCTCCGGCCGGAAGGTGATAGAACCAATCAGCAGCATTATCTTGTAAAGTCTCAACAAAAAGCCTTACGGAGACATCTTCATGTTCAACTCCCAGAACTCCGCATGCAACTATGAAGGCTACGATGTGTTCATCAGATGTACTTTACCATCGTCCCTCAATTTAGGAAAGTTCTTCCTCGGTCTATCAATCTAGCTTACCTCTGGTAACTCATGCAAAGGCTGAGGAAGGGCAAGAGGCCCAACACGATGACCCCAAGGCAATGGTACCGCCATTCTTGGAAAAATGGCTTGAAGAGGAACTGAAACACCAGCAAGAATCAGAGCTCGAAGATTAGGACTGATTTGTTCTGAAGGAATACCACCCGTAGGGATTCTATTTTTGACAGGAGGAGTGCTTGTTGAACGAGCTCTTATATTTCTTCGTGCTGAAGGGAAAGGAAACCCCTGCTGTTCCAAAAGTTGAAACTGAGAATCTTCAATACCAAGGGCCCTTCTCCCTCGAGTAAAATGTGGAGTCGCCAGATCAAAAGATGATCGATAAATGATTATAGAACTGGAATATGATTCCCCAGTGGAGTCGCCAAAAACATTGGTCGTCAAAAAGGACTTCAAGAAGAGCAACAGTCAGGGGACAAGAAGTCCCTCCTCTTTAATGGGAGAGGTTCCCTTATTCAGAAACGAACCTATTTACACATATACAAAGCATGATTTTACTATGGAACTTGGATATTATGAAAGTGTTTTCTAAAAGGATCATCAATCACAAAAGGATTGAGGAATGAAAATGCGAGAATGAGCAGAAAGGCACCATTCAGAATTATAGATGACAGAGTAATTCCTTATGCATGCGAGGGTACAACGAATTGGAATAAGATCATTTGTATCACATTAATAAGATGAAATTTGAAAAGACACAAAGTTCTATAAATAACATCTGCAAGAATACAAAGCTTCTTAGCATAATACAGACAAATGATCTAACAAGATTAAATGAATAGCTTGAGAATAAAGGAAACCAGATAGACAAAGAATGAAAAATCCTTCTGTATTGATTTCTTTATGATTTATTTACACTTTCAAAAATAAGCCAAGTTCTTCCTCCTTCAAAATGGCGAGGAGAGGCCATTATATAGTTTACAAATTAGTTACTCTTGGTAACTACTTCTTTTAACTAATGTTTAGTTAAAGGGCTACAAATCGCAATACCCCAACTAATTACAACAAATCCGAGAGGAAAAGGGGGAAGAGAAGAGAAGAATTAGGAGAAGAAGACAGGTGCTCATGACTGGGAGGGACCCACCGACTTTAAGATCCACTGTCTGAATCTCTTCAACGCCTCGCTATGTCTCTCCTCGTGGGACTGATGTGTCATGTGAGATCGAGTCCAAAATCCAGGCACTTCTCCATTTCTTTATCGAATTCGACATGAGTATGATAATCCTTGTTCGCTTCCTCTATAGCCGATTGAAGAGAGCAGATCTCCTTCATCTTTTCCTTGGAAATGGAACTCTCCTTAAATAGATCACCTTTGACAAAAGCTCTGAATTGAGCTTTGATTTCTTGTAAGGAGAGAGGCACACCAGAAGTCTCATCATGAAGATGGCAATGTATATCTTTGAAGGCAGATATAACTAGTGTTTTGAAGGCCTCACCCTTCTGCCAGCTATTTCTTAATTCTCCCAAAGCCTCCTCCAGGACCTTGATCTTCCATTGGATTCCACGCAGTAGAGCCCAGACTTTGACAAATTATCCTTTGTATCTTCAAAGACCTTGCTTGCCAATAAAATGTTTTCATCTGTTTGTCCCATGAGGCGGAGGTCTACTATGCAACTGCTCCAAAGTTTAAGTTCTTTATCTATGATCCTAATAGTGGAGGAGAGCTTCTGTTGTAAGTTGTTCACCTTCCCGTGGAGTTTGAAAGCTTCATCAATGAAGTTCAATCCTACAACAAGCATATCATCCACCATGGCCTCCATAGCTCTGCCATAGACGGAATACTTGTGCATATCTTTTATACTCTGTACTTCATCTTGGCTCAGAATTACAGGTGGTGGAAGAGTAGTCAATGGGGTAGGATCCAAAACTTTGTCCTTGGACAAAAGGGATTTGATGAAACTTGTAAGAATCTGGGCTTGTTCTTCCAACTGTTCTATGGTTTGCTGCCCTTTCTCTACCCTCCCAATGACTCTGGTGACAGTTTCCTGAAGATTGTGGATCTCACCTTCAGGGGTAGATTCTCCCATGGGAATTCTTGAGAGCTCAAGATCAGACGCTTGCAAATCTTGCTCTGGCTTATCTACCTTAGGCTTGGCTATCTCCAGGAATTGTTGACCTTGAGCGTCAGACACTATCCTGGAGGTAATTCTGGCTTTTTTGGCATGAGTAGGAGGAGTAGTGCCTAACAAGGCCGCCACAACATCAAAATTTGGTCCTGAGATCCGGGAGGAAGACTTTCTCTTCCTACTGTCGACAAGAGGCTCGCACTTCATGCAAAAGAGGAGGAGGAAGAAGTAGGTGGGGCAAGAGGACCAAGAGACAGAGAACTCATGGCACCCAAGGTTTGTAGACTTGATGTTACCTCGAGTTGAGATATGAGTGGAGCGCTTGGGGCTCTCCGTGCAGAGGAATCAACAGGCTTGGAAGTTCAAGGCTCACTGACTTCTTTGTCCTTATCCATTGGGGCTTCAGGGGCACTTACAGGAGCTAGCACTTCACTCTCTTCACTTTCACTGAGAACAATAATGTTCTCTGGTCCCAAAGGAAATTCGGCATGCTTCCTCAGGGGGTCTTCCTCCACAGCTCCTTTTTAACTTCTTTGACTTTCTTCTGATACACCTGGGTGGATGAGGAAGGAGTAGAGACTGCAGGTCCTTGAGTTGACGAGGCAGGAGGGGTTTGCACAGGTGCTTCTGATCTGGGTGTCGATGCTTCCCTCCTTGGTGTTGAAGCATCCTTGGAGGAGGATTCCCCTGAGTGCCTCCTAAGCTCACGGACTTTCCTATCAAACCAGATCTTGGTCCTGACTAAGACCGAGCTAGGATTTCAGCCAAATCATCCTTCTCCTTTTTAAACCAATCCAAGTCCTCCAAGGGAGTGTGTTTGACCACATTGTCATACTCATATGAGTACAGTCAGAATTATCATCTTGAAGCCCTTCAGGAACTTGGTACAAGTTGAGTTCTTGAATCAACAGTAGAAAACCTACCGTAATGCCTCCTTCTTGCTTCAAAATCATCAACACAGTCAGCCCAATAATCCTCTGTGTCTGCCCTATGATGATAAGTGATCTTGATGTTCTGCTCAATAAAATTTTTCAAGTCAAAGCAAGTTCTGGGCCTGAAGAAATGGACAGTAATGGGAGCTAGGGCCCTTTCTATATTTTGTGCATCCAGGGCTGTTTTGCAGGTGTAATTTCCCAAAGAGATGGGGAAGTGCAAACCAGTAATTTTCTTGTCTCTGCAGGTTCTATGCAATTTGTCCAATTGCCTGCACACTTCTATCAAGGCCATTTTGTCATTGCAGAACATAGGAAGCTTGAGAGGAGTGCTCTCATAGCCTGCAAGCCTTATATAGGAAAACTTTCTAAATTGGATAAAATAAGCACCGTAGTGCGATATCAGACTCATGGCTTCATCAGAAAATCTTCTCGTTGTGTCACTCTCAAGAAGCTAGACAATGTACATGGTGAAAGCGTCATTCACCCTTCGGAAATTGTATTGCTAGTTTCAAGGTGAATCATGGGCGTAGGCAAACACAGGGGTCATCCTCAGTGAGCATCGATGTATGAGAAACCAAATTGTTGCCTCGATGCTCGCTAGAGTATACATCGTGTATGAAGTCATATAGAATTTCTTTGTTTGTTGTACATTAGATAGATAAAACTGTTTTCGCTCTCACTAGGTTCATACTTTTGATGATCTCTACCCGAGTTGATACTCGAGTCCCTTCGCACACCATGTTGATAAGTGGGCACATCCAAAAATGGAACTCATTAGTAGAGGGTAAGCCCATAATCCGAGCCAAGGGATTATAAAGTCCGACAAACTCTCATTGAAATCTGCATGGAAAAGAGTCTTGGATAGACGAGATGCCCCTTTTTTAGGGTTCTTAAGCCAGGACTTCGCCACCCGCACCTTATATTTTTCACTATCCTAATCAAAAAGGGACTATGTGCTTGATTCTGAGAAATGACTATAAGATTGTCCATTTCTCGAATTCTTAGGGCAGCTCCAATGGCAACAACGCATCAAGTTTGGATCGATAAAGTAATGAGCTCCCATGCACGTTGGCCAACTCACTCGAGTCGGGGTTGAAATGAGCACCACAGAGAGCACTGTATCTACGCATTGCACTGAGATAGGAAACCACCGGCAAAATCCAAACCACTGTCATGGATCATTTGTGCCATAGGTGAAGGGTTTGCATCGGTCATCCTTGCCCAAAAATCCCCAAAATCAAGGTGGCGAACTTCATTGTCCCCGATATCGGGAACGGCAGACTCGAGTGGTGAAATTTGTTCCTACCCCTGGAATTTGATCTTCATGTTGATAGTAACTCGGAGAGCAAAGCTGCAAGCTAGACTTTGGATGGAATCACAGGGGAATGGATACGCGCGCATGAATTTTTGTTGCAGTAAGGGTTTGAGCAATAGATAACATGAAAGCAGTGTGTAAAAACACATAGGGGGAGCTCGTTATATAGCCGTTTAGGAGAGAGAAAGACAATAAATGCACATTAAATACACATCTACCAAATTGAAAAGCAAGATATTCAGGTAGAGCGGGAAAAATTAGCACGAATGGCACTTGGTTCATTTGGGACACGAGGGACGCGAAAGCGCGAAGTACATGGTTCGGCCGATTCGGGCGATGCGGGGAAAAGATGCACAAATGTTCTTGGGACATGCGGGATGAAAGTACGCGGAATACGCGATTCGGCCGAATCGGACGAAAAGGGAACAACGGTCCGGGCGAACTTGGGACATTTGGGACAAAAAGTTCCGACGGGCCCAAAAGAACGAACTTCGGGTAAACCGGCCGATCGGGGAACAGAGAGCCCGAATGAACCTGGGACATGCGGGACAAAAATGTCCGACAGGCCCGAAAAACACACAAAATGACCCAAAAACGCATATTTTCCCCAAAAAAAAATTTAACACACTACCAGATAACAAAAAGACACTTAACCTCAAAATTTTAATTTTAATTTCTTAAAAGCAAGGGAATTTTGAGTGGACAACACTCACCTACCAGATCTGCTAAGAATTTAAATTTGAATGTCCAACACTATAGCCTATATCAAAGTTTCTATCGATTGAGACTAGGTGCACACCGATCGAGCTTTGAAAAAGAAAAGATATGGTTGTCAAAAAAATTTCAAAGTCATATACGCACACAAGACATGTGGCACGTGTGTAATGGCCGAAAGGATGACCAACTCAGCATAAATGTTTTGTCGTCTCTGCTCTCGCCAGTGTCACTCATTGATTCCTTACAAGATTCGGCTGCTGACATGCTTTGACCGGTTGTGGTGTGGCACACTCAAGCTCATCAAAAATGACGTGGCATGAAAAGGCATAAAGGAGAGAAAAAAAATGTGTGTGTGTAAGAATGAGGCATGAGAAGGGGACAGAAGGGAGGCATGCATAACATGCGTGGGGAAATGTTGGAAACTTGTGAGCGGAGAACGTATAGTCAAGGCACAATTATTACAAGATAATGTGCAGGGCGCGTGAGAGGCCCAAGGACTTAGTTGATTGGATGGGACGAAATAGCTTGCTAAGGAGAAGGTGAATGTGCAAAAGATACGCGCAAGGGAAGAGTGGAAGAAAGAGGAAAAGGAAAATGGAAAGGGGAGAAGGGGAAGTGTGCAAGGGCGCATGAGGAATCTATGACCAAGGGAATGTGCCAAGTGAATATGAGCGTGCACAACCTTGCAATGAAGAGCTCAGAGTCGAATATGTATACAAGTTGTCCAAATAACTAGGAGAGTTATTTGGATAACATAATTGTTAAAGAACAATGTCATTTTGAGGGGATAATACTCATGATCAATTGTATTTATGGATTCGTTAGGAATTTTCTCGTGAGGGAGTTGATTATTAGGAAGAGGGGCTTCGGAAATTTAATCAAAGATATGTTGACCCTTGATTGATTTTTGGGAGATGAACTTTAGGTAAAACTTAGTCATGAACATGATCCATAGAGTGATGCAATCATTGTGATAAGTTTTGGAATGCATGGTTTTAAGGGGATTAAAACTAGTGATAACGTAAGTCTTTTGATATAGAAGGTAGTGGCAAAGTTTTGAAGTGGAAAAGAAGAGAACGCAACACAACTTTTCAGCCTCGATATAGCGAGTTTCGTAGTCATTAAGAGTATAAATGACACAATAGATAGGTTGTTCCCTGTCGTGCTCATCGTGGTGTGTCAACATGGCAACTAGAGTATGGTCATGGCGAGAGATGTAGAGATAAAATTGATCCCTCTCGCATGAAGGCATGAGCACAAGTGGTGATAGAAGATATTGCTTGAGTTCATCAAAGGCCTTTTGGCAATTGACATCCCACTTAAAATGGGTGTCTTTTTTAAGGAGATGATGAAAAGGTTGGAAACGATCGGAAAGTTACAAGATGAAGCAGTGAACTCGATTGAATTCAACCTTGGAGACTACTGAAAGTTGGTTAAGGTTAATAGGGGAGACATCTCAAGGATGTCCTTTATCTTAAGCGGGTCAACTTTAATACCCCTAATAGAAATGATGAAGCCAAGGAGTTTTCCAATTATAACTCTAAACACACACTTGGTTGGATTGAGATGAAGGAAGAATCAAATAAGGCACATAAAGAGGATTTCAAGGACAAAGTAAGATGGTCCTATCGATGTTTGATTCACCCAAGATGTCATTGACATAATCCTCTTTGGTTTTGTGGATTAGGTCATGGCACATTGATAGGTGGCTCTTGTGTTTTTCAAACCAAAGGACATAACGCGATAATAGAAGGTTCCCAAGAAGTGATAAAGGATGTATTATGTTGGTCTTCTCGGTGTGATAAGGATATGATTATAACAAGAAAAACCATCCATAATAGAAAGCATTTATGGCCGGCAAGTTAGGTCGATAAGATGATCTATGTTAGGAAGGGTGTTGGGGTTAATCACATAAGTTGTCATGAGATATATTATTCAGTGTCTAAGCATACAAGCAATAAATACGGAAATAAACTAAAAGAAAAATACACAAGATATAACGTGGTTCACCCAGTGTGGGCTACATCCACCAAGAAATAGCCAATATATTATTCAAAGCTTCACAGAGGATATACAATGAAGATCTACAATCTTCCACACCTCTCCTAGATGTACAATACTTTCTTCCTCACAAGCTTCTCTTTTTCTCTCTCTAATAATTCCTTCTTATAATTCTTCTAATTCTTTTCAATCTTACTTCTAACCCTATCTTTCTAGCTTATATAAGCATATATAAACTTAGGGCACTTTAGTTATGCAATTACAACCATTAGATAAACTTTATAACAAAGGTTAGATCTAAATCCCGTGATTTAAATAAAACAATCACGCACAAGAAATTGATGTCGGTTACCCTAACTAATGTCATGCGGTTCCTCCTTTACTTGACCGATACCGGTCCCTGGTGACCGACGCGACCATCTTGTGTATTCCAAAGTTAATAAATCATGCTAATGTGAAGCAATTAAGCTCCACAACTCAACAATCTCCCACTTGGAGATAAATTATTACACTGTACCATACAACTCCATTCTTGGATCCTTTCCTTGGCTGTTTGTTTCTCCCTCTTCAAGTCTCAAACTCGAAGACCAAAAAAAATTGGAGTGTAGCTCCAACTTCTCCTTTGCCAATGGCTTCATTAGCATATCCGCAAGGTTTCTTATTTGTATGAATTTTCTCTAGTTTCATCTTCCCATCCTCCAACACCTATCATATGAAGTGATATCTCAACTAAATGTGTTTCGTTCTTGAATGAAATGTTGAGTTATTTTCCGATGAATCACACTTTGACTATCACTGTACAATCTGCAATCCTCTTGCTCTCCTTTCCCAACTCTTCCATGAACCTTCTCATCCATATCATCTCTTTGCTAGCCTCTGTAGCTACAACATATTCAGCCTTTATAGTAGACAAGGCCACAACCTTCTATAATCTAGAAATCTAGCTAATTTTCATCCCACCTACTGTGAATACATATCCAGTGGTGCTTCTCCTACCATCCAAATCTCCATCCATATCTAAATCAACATAGCCACATAAAGAAATATCTGACCCTCCATAGCATAATTACATGTTGGATGTCCCTCTCAAATACCTGAGAATCCATTGGACTTCTTTCCAATGCTCTTTACCTAGATTGGCCATAAATCTACTCACAACTCTCACTACTGTGCAATGTCTGTCTAGTACAAACCATAACATACATAAGACTTCCAATTGTTGAAGCATATGGAACTCGTGCCATGTACTTGACCTCCTCATGTGATGTAGGACACTAATCTTTTCTCAATTTGAAGTGTCCAGCCATAGGTGTACTTACAGATTTTGAATTCTACATATTAAACCTTTCCAACACCTTATTGATATAATGTTCCTGAGATAAATACAATTTCTTGTTTATTCATGTCTCTGTGAATTTTCATGTCAAGGATTTTCTTTGTAGCTCCCAAATCCTTCATTGCAAATGTATGAGCTAATTTTTCTTTAAGCTCACCAATGTCCTACATATTAGATCCTACAATAAGCATATCATCCACATACAATAACAAAAATAATATAGCTTCCATTTTCAAGCTTCTTGAAATAAACACAATGGTCAAATTCACATCTCATATAACCATGCTCATGCATAAAACTATAAAACCTTATATACCATTTCCTTGGAGCTTTCTTGAGCCCATACAAGCTATTTTTTTTCAATCTACACACAAGTTTCTCCTTACCCTTGACTTCATAATCATATGGAGGAAAGGATGTTATGATGTATATCTCTCCAAGGAAAGTCATGCCGATATGTGGCACACATCCCCTTATCTTATTATATCATTCATTTATGATTTATTATGCTTAGGAGGTTCGGCCTCAAACTTAGAACAAAATAACATTAGGAATGGTATATATAACTTACAAGGTTGTAGTTAATCATCTCTCCATTGAGTATTAGTGTTTTGTATGCTCATGGTTACCCCCAAATGGTATTGAGGTTGCCCTCAAAGTGGCAACCCCTTTTAATGAGCATTTGTCATTCATTTATCAAATTTACCAAGGTGTCTCATCATTTATTTTGTTGTATATGTCTATTTATACAATTAATATCCTTAACTCTTTGGTATCAAAGCACTCCTAAAGATTCATATAAAATTAGGATAAAACCCACAAAAAAATCAAATATATCTTGAAGAGGGTATTGAGATTTTTTCCCATTTTTATTGTCATTAATTTGGAAACACTCTAAGTCAAAATATCTGAAAATTTCAGCTCCATTAATCTAAATTGTTGATGATATTGGTGTTTTAGGTTTTTTTAATAAATTTGCTTTTCAAGAAGCAAATTGTGGTATTTTTAGGTGAATTTATATTTTCAGAAAGCTCTTCAAATTTCAATAAGATGGTTCATTTGTGTTTTTATCCCCCATATAGTGAAATATTTTCAAAATTCCTAAACCCTAATCATGATCACGAGAAGATAACAAATTTTTATGGAAATGGTGAGACTGGATGCTAAAAATTTCAGGACATAAAATTTAAGAATATCTATTTCTCTATATTTCATCAAGGTAGGTTTTCACATTATCTTAGCATGGTTCATGGAATTTTCAGTCGAGTTAAAAACAAAAGGGGATTGGTCTTGGGAGGAAATGGAACAACTTTTTTATGGATATATACCATGACCACAAAGAGGAAGAAGAGTTAAAGGAAGATGATGGGGAAGATTATATTGAAGAATCAAGAGAGAAAGAAGATGAAGAGGAAGGTGAAGAAGATTCATTCCACCATCCGATGATGGCGCAACATATACATATATTGAAAGAATCAAACGCAGAAAAGAAGTTGAAGAAGACTATGAAGAAGAGGAAGAAAATAAGATTGAGATTGCGATAAGAAGATATTATAGCTCCCAATGAAGGAAGATAATTATTTCCAAGTTTCATGGATGAATTCAAGGAATAAGATAATTGTTTCCATAAATTCCCTAACAACAAGTATAACTTCATCAACTAATGATGAGGCTCAACATCTACATATTCAAGAAAGTAATATCAAAGAATCTCAAGTGAATGGTAAGAAAATTCAAGTCTAAGATTTAAAACTTACCATGGACAAATATACTTACATTCAGATTTTTTTGCCTTATATATGGAATGGTTTGAGATATTGTTCTTGGGTATCCTTGGTTAGAGACATTGTGGACAAGGATTAAATTAATATGAAAAATAAGTTTATGAAGATTTGGTACAAAAACAAGAAGGTCACTTTATAGGATATCGTGGTTTAATGTAAATCAAAGAAAAGTCAATATAGACCATGAGGATGATTTAGAATATGGAGAAGAAGGGAATAAGGATGATTCAAAAGGGAACATTGTGAAGAAAAAGAATAAATGATGATTCATCTACTCAAGAGAAAAATAAAATATCAAATGCAAAGGTGGAAGAAGAAAAGAAAGTTCTAAATAAGTTGATAAGGTTTTCTAGGATACTTAGAAATCCACGTCAACATGATTTCTATTGAGAGAAAAAAATCATGGAGATATCCCGGGGAAGATCATATTTCCAACCACATATCCTATACATGTAATTGGAGGAATAATCACTTTATTTATACATAGTATCAATGGAGCAACAATTATGAAGCATGGAATCCTTATTATGGTTATCCTTATTATGGTTATACATGGAATCCTTATTATGGTTATGCATATTGAATTCTTATGTTGGTTATTATGCATGGAATCCATTATGATAAACTATGGTCACGAATGGAATCAAATTAGCCCAACGGAAGACATATAATACATGTTGATATTAGTTCAGATATGTATCATCTTACCAGAGATCACATATGGATGGATGATCGATCATGGTGTAAAGTTCCAGCTAAAAATTTACAACACACTCATTACATGGTTTCTTCTTATTTTTTTGGGGACAAAACATGTCAATAGGGAAGGAATGCTTCAACCTAGGGAAAGGATGAAATTATGATGTATTAATATTGATGGAGATGCCGACATGTGGAACACATCCCCTTTCTTATTATATCATTCATTTATGTTTATTATTAAACTTAGAGGTCGGATTTGGGCCTTTTGGCCATATGTTAGAATGGTATATATAGCTTCTTAGAATTTAGTTAATCATCATTTTAAACATTTGAGTCTTATTATATGGTTTTAAAAACCCCCTCAAGTGGCAAATATTCTAATTGCATATTGAGATCATTTTTGAAATATTGTGTTATTTGGTGTTCTATCTTCTCTCTTTCCATATTTAATTATACAAGTAATTTCATTTACAATAACTTTAAACGAAGCACAATTAACTATGGTTATAAATCTCTTCCTCCAAATCATCAAACTTGTGAAGAAAGTCATCTTGACATCAAGTTTCTCTAAATGTAAATCTTCTATACAATAAAATCAATACAAAGAATCCTCACCTTACATAATGATAAGTCATTTTTACTACCTAGGAGAAAATATCTCACCAAAGTCAATAATTACTTTTGTGCAAATCCTTTTACCACAAGCCTTGTCTTATATCTTTTTATCCACCCTCTTTTCATTGATCCTATAAACCATTTGTTCTTGCAATGTGTTCTCTTACCTGCTAGAAACTTAACCAAATCCCATGTTTGGTTCTGTTTCAAGGAGTCCATCTCCTCATCCATGCCATGCTCCCACTTCTTGTGGGTTTCATCATGCATTACTTCTTCAAAACTCTCTGGTTCACCACTATCAGTCAATAATAAATAAGATAAGGAAGGTGAAAATATTTTTGGAGGTCTACTTACCCTTTGTGACCTTCTCACTGAGATTTGGGGTGTCAGAGGCTCAATCTTCTCATTTTGCAAATTTGTATCAATCTTAGACAAAGGACCAAGTCTATCACCTCCTGCCATTACATTGATTCTACTAATCGGCCGTGTTGTTGTTCCGATAGCTAATATCGGTCACCAGTGATGTCGACTTCTTTTAGAATCGACATCGGTTCGGCGAGGTGACCACGACCAATGGTCAGAGGGTCAACCGACACCAAGTATTGTGTAAACATGTAGGTGTCAATTTTAAATCTAAGAATGAATTTTCATCCACAAAATTCTTCTACTAGTTCATCTTTGGGTACCAAAACTTGATCCTTGTACATTCTCTTTTCATTCCATTCAATGTCACGACTCCTAACAATCTTAGAATCTTCTAAATCCCAAAAATAGAATCTGAAATCACTAGAGCCATAACCAATAAAAGTACATCTCTTGGATTTAGCATCCAACTTCTTTCTATTTTCTTTATCAACATGCACAAAATCTTATGAACCAAATACTCTAAGAAAAGAAAGATCTACCTCTTTTCCAATCCAAGCTTCTTTTAGTATTCCACCATCTAGTGCACTTAAAGGCCCATGGTTAATTAAATAAACCATCATGTCTACTACTTCTGCCCAAAACTTAAGGGTAATCCAACATGTATCCTCATGCTTCTTGCACATTCCATGATTTTCTTGTTCATTCTTTCAACAACACCATTCTCTGTGGTGTTCTAGGAACCGTTCTTTCTCTACGTATTCCATTCACTGAATAATAATCATTAAAAACATTTTGCATACTCACCACCACCATTATCAGATCTAAGGCATTTTAACTTTGAATTTGATTCATTTTCCACAAGGGCTTTCCATCTTTTAAAAGTCTCAAAAACATCATATTTACGTTTAATACAATAAACCCATACCTTTCTTGTGGCATCATCAATGAAAGTCACATAATATTGGGATCCTCCATGAGAAGCTACCTGGCTGGTCCCCACACATCTAAGTGCACAAGCTCCAATTTTTCTCCTTCTTTTTGTTGCCCCAACTTTGAGAAATCTCACTCTCTTTTGCTTTCCAAATATACAATGCTCACAAAAATCAAGATCTACATCTTTCAAATCTGATAACTTACCCTTAGCCTTTAAGATCTGCATTCCTTTTTTACTCATATGGCCTAGCCATTATGCCACATGCTTACATCTGAATCTGAAGTAGATAGAATAGAAAAGGAATCAATAATACAGGTAGACAAATACAATTTTCCTACCTTCTTTCCTCTTGCTACAACAAGAGATCCCTTGGTAACCTTCCAAGAGTCGATCTGTGAATGTAACCATGCAACCAGATTCACCTAGTTGTCCTGCAAAATTAGATTTCTCTTAAGGCTTGGCACATGCCTCACATCTTTCAATATCCATGTATTTCCATTCTATAATTTTAGATGAACTTATCCTTTACCAATAATATTGCATGGTTCATCATCTCCTAAATAAACATGCCCAAAATTACCCTGACATAATTTCTAAAATAACCCTTATTAGGGGTAGCATGGAAAGAAGCTCTTGAATCTAAAACCCATGATTCAATTTTATTATCCAAGGAGAGAATAAGGGCATCTTGCATTACCTCATAAGATGTAACATTTGCCTCTTTACCTTTCTCTAGTACATTCTCTTTGTTTTCCTTGAACCAACAATCCTTCTTTGCATGTCCTTTCTTTCCACAATTCCAACAGGTTATTCCTTTACCTCTGGATTTAGATCTGCCATTCTTAGACTTTGATTTCCCATTATTCTTACTCTTGGATCTCTCCTTCTTCTTCCTCTACTTTCTACATTCAAAGCATTTCTAGATGATAATTCTCTTGTACTTTTCTTGTATTTCTTCATTCAGGATTATACTAACCACATCATCAAACTTTAAAATATTATTAGTAGAGACGTTGTATTACTAACAACCATTACCAAGTTATCCCAACTATCTGAAAAAAAGAGCATAAGAATAAAAGTTCTTTCACTTCATCATCAAACAAAATATTCAACTTATTTTAATTGATTTACAATAGACCGAAATCATTCAAATGACTTGATGTAGATTCACCTTCTTGCATCTTAGAATTAAATAATTTCTTCATCAAATAAACTTTATTTGAAGCACTAGGTTTTTCATATAAATTAGCTAAAGATTTCATCAACTCTACCATGGTTGTTTCTTTAGTAATATTCAAAGCCACAGATGTTGTCATGCTCAATCTTATAGATCCCAGAGCCTTTCTGTCAAGAATTTTCCATTCTTCATCAGTCATCTTTGTAGGTCTTTCCTTCTCATCCAATGATAAGTATAGATCTTTCTGATATAGATAATCTTCCACCTGCATCTTCCATAATTGATAATTACAGCCATCAAATTTCTCAACTTTGTATTTTCCATCTTCTTCCATTGTTGTAGCTCCCACTCAATCAAAAATCCCTCTGTGAGTAAATTTGTCAACACACAAAACCCTCAAACAAAAAATCTTTGATACTAGTTGTTAGGGTTAATCACACCAATTGTATAGATATATATATCAAATCTAAGCATACAAGCAATAAATATGGAAATAAAACTAAGAAGAACAATACACAAGATATAACGTGGTTCACCCAATGTGGGCTACGTCCACCAAGAAACAACCAATATATTATCAAAGCTTCACAGAGGATATACAATGAAGATCTACAATCTTCCACACCTCTCTCATGATGTACAATACTTTCTTCCTCACAAGCTTCTCTTTCTCTCTCTCCAAGAATTCCTTCTTACAATTCTTCTAATTCTTTTCAATATTACTTCTAACCCTATCTTTCTAGCTTATATAAGCATATACAAACTTAGGGAAACTTTAGCTATGCTATTACAACCATTAGATCAACTTTATATCAAAGGTTAGATCTAATTCCCGTGAGTTAAATAAAACAATCACGCACATAGGTAACCGATGTTGGTTACCCTAACCGATGTTGGTTCCTCCTTGCCTTGACCGATACCGGTCCCAGTGGCCGACTGGGTCCCCAATTGACCGATGTGTGAAGCAATTAAGATTGACTCATATCAGTGCATTCCAACAAGTTAAGCATGCTAATGTGTAATTTAAGATCCACAACTCAACAAAGGGGGAAGTCATCCTTAGGGCAAGGGAGATTTAAATCTCAAAAATTTCAGTGCAAAGTGAAAATATTCCCGCAGGCTTTTGCATATGGTTACAATGTTAGAAACTTCATTGCGGATAATCGATAGGATGGATGAAGTTAGAAGAAATAATACGTTATAATTCTTCTTTAACAAAGAGGGCTATGCGAGGATGCATGTGACATATATTTTGCTTAATTGGTTTGGTGTTAGGGATGATGACAATATTATGGAGAATGATATTAGGATCAAGGCTCCATGTTAAATGAGTACGACCACGTGAAGGATCGATATGCTTGAGAGGAAAGTTGTGAAGGCTTCTAGCTCATGTGATCAAGATATTGGTTGAATTTGAGGATGTGGGGATTTTTCAAGTCCCTATATTGATATCGATGGAGAATTAATCTTAGAAGAAGGTGGATGTGTTTTAGGAGATAAGGCCATATGAAAATTAAAATCCTCCATGCCCATATTGGAAAGAATAATGTCATCTTCGTTGCAGGAAATAATGCTGGTAGGGAATCCTCCTCTACCATGTTGGGGAATTTAAGAGGAAGGGACCTAGTTTCACCTTTAGCTTAATAGGTGACTCTAAGCAACATAGGATAATTAATTATGCTTTGTATATAGTTTTTATTATATAATGTTATATGGTTTTATTAACCATATTTGGCTTATTATATTCATGGGTATAATTGTTATGTTGTTATAACAATTATGTCATTATTCATTTGTGCTTCCTAGATGTATTTTGGAAGCTACTGTATTTTAGTTTGTTGTTGCATAGTTGCAACTCCATATTTGTTTGTATCCAGGCTATCCAATATGTATAAATATTATAGCCTGACACTATTGTATTTTGATTTATTTGATTAATATAATTCTACAGGCTTCCGTCCCTATTCTACATTTGGTACCAGAGCTGAGAATCTAGACCTGTGAGGTAGAGAAGGTGTGGAAAGAGAGAGCAGAAGAGATAAAGGAGATTGGAGAAAGAATTTGCAACAACACCGAGAGCCTCGCAAACCTCCTAAAACTTCCCAGCCCCCTTCCCATCCCCTCCTCCCCTCATCATTCTCAGTGTTTGGAATAAAAAAATTTTTTTGCACTAGTGCACCCCGCACTGAGAAAATTTTGTTTGAGATGTAAAAAAAAAAATCCCCATTAGGGGTTTTGTCACTAAATTTAGAGGTGCCTATTAACCACAACTAATAATGGTAGTAGAACCACCAATTTTTGAGAGGATTTTTTTATGCTAGTAGACCTTTGCATCCATCATCCATTCCACCAAGTTACATCGGGCCAGCTTTGATTTTGGCCATCTTCCACGAGGTCTCGAGTTGCATTGTTTTTTGTAAACACAAACGGCAAAGCTTTATGGAGTTCGTTGAATGTATAGTATCGGGTTCTAAACATTATTAGCCCACAAAGGAAGGTTTGAGGCCTCAAATCGAGCTTCAATTTCAAAATGAACAAAATGAGTAGTTGTATTGATCATGCTACTTCTTCATTTGAATTGATGCGATTCTCCTTCAAACACCAAAGGCCGAGTTGAGCTATCAACATTTCTTCAAAATCATGACGAGTTGAGAGAGAGTTAATAAGGTGACCTACAACACACTAATCATGGCTTCCTTAAGCGAGCCCACCACCACTGAGTTGTTTATTAGTGTGGATCATTCCACTTTCAAACTTGCAACACCATGACCAAGTCACCCTCCTCATGAACCTCAAACCCTACACATGCAAACAAAGAGGCATCATTCAATCTCCAACATCAACGTAAAAAAAATCAAAAAAAAAATGTAAGACATGTGGAAAAATCAAAATAAAATAATCGACCAAATAATACAAAGTCAATATCAATCAAATCAAAACAAAATGGCATTTGAATCTTTTAAAAGGAGATCTTTCATTTTAAGAGAAACCCTAAACCTTGTCCTCCACACATGCATGTCACATGAGTTCCACATGGAGCCTCCAAATCTCTCCAGTCACCATTTTTAAAAGGTTAGTAGTTTTCATTTTTAATTTAAAACTTTATTCCTTCATTTCTATACCAAGCGCTCATAGAGCTAGTCAAGTCAAGTAGAGGGAAAGCTTTTGGGATAGGAGGTTTGGGGTTTGACCCCACCCCAACACAAAAAATTTGAATTTTGAAATTTAGATTTTTTGAAATTTGGAGAAACCACAAGTTTGGAGTAGGCACTTTCAGAACTTAGCAAAAAAACTCCCAGAAACTTAGTTTAAATTAAACAAAAACCCTCTAAAATTTTAGTGAGAAAAACCCTAATATAGGGCAAAAAATTTTTCTCCTAATAGGCCTATTTTTTTATTCCGAGAAACATTTTCCAAAAGGGGGTACTACATTAAAAATCCATTTTAAGCAAGTTTTTTATGGTTTTTTGCTCACAAAGTCATTTTGGGCTCCAGAGGCCACCAAGGCCCGAAAAACAAAAAAAATGCCTACCATTCAATTTTTTTCAAAAAATTTGAATGTAATTATATGCTTCAATATATTGTACTAATTTGCAAGTTGCCATAGTCAACCACAAACTTTGTAACTACTCAAAAACTAGCAGAATATTGTAATAAAAAAAAAAAATTTGGTTCTAAAACACTCACGAGATCCTAGATCTCATTCACAACGTTTCGGTATATATATAGGCTCTGGAAGCACTTACAGGTAAAGTCATCATGACTACTACTGCACTTAACACCTAATATAGCTATAACAACAACATCTGGCATCGACCCTTTAAATCGATGGGGAGTAATAAGGTCACAGTGCACACACTATGAGCCATCCCATCCATCTATGAATGATTGCACGACATAAATCTGGACTAAGAAATTATCCAAGTATATAGCGAAGTTACGCACATGTATGAGGATATTTCTTTGAGCCGTGTCAATAATCACATAGACCCCTTTCAATATTGTCTTGGTACCACGTATTGAATTCTTTCACGTACGTTAACGCCTCTTTCACGTACTCACCGGTATATAGAAAGGGTGAGCTTCTTCCACGTACCACCGGGTATATCGAAGGGCACGTATATAGAAAGGTTCGGTATATCGATCGATGGTATATATAGATTGGGAGACCTTATACCTTGAGTGATAAGAGCCTAACCCTATCAATGATTTTCTACAAAATGGGCACCAATGCCCCCAAATTTTTTCTTCCAGATTCACAACTACTCAGAGGAAACAACTATGTTCATGGAAGACAAAAATCAAGACACAACTTGAGTTTGAAGAGATCTGGCCTGTTGTGAATGGTACTCTGACTAGATCAACTAACTAATACAACACAACAATGATAGTTTGATAAAGCAGATCAAAAGGCCAAACTCATCATCTTGTTTGGAGTGTCCGATGATGTGCAACCCCACATTCGAGATGCCAAAACAACCAAAGAAGCGTGGGATAAATTGAGCACAATATATGAGGCCAAAAACAAGAATGTCATACTAAATTTACAGAGTCAATTACACACACTGAAGTTCAAGAAAATGAGAAAATCAAGCTTTCTTAAGAAGAGTTGCAGAGTTGAGGGCTTCACTTCTAGCCCTGGAGAAGCGGTCATAGATGATGCTCTCATTCCCATTGTTCTAAGAGCACTCCCTCTCTTACCACATTTTTGTAACAACACTAAACTTTTCAGATACGACAGTTAGTTTTGACAAGCTGGTAAACCTACTACAAAAGAGGAAGCCATGCATAACAAGGATGATGAAGAGGAGCAGCACTTTCTTCTCATCAAAAATGGAAAGGAAAAGGTAAAGGAAAACCTAATTCCTATCAAAATTCCCAACATCAAAATCAATATCAACATCAAGGGGACAAACAATAGAAGAAGCAATGTCCAATCTGTAAAAGAGGACATGAGTTGAAAGATTGTTGGTATAATACATACAAAAAAGGTTCATCAAGTAATCTGACCTCAACACCAACAATCTCACAAGGGACATACAAACTACAATCAAGGGCAAAAAAGGGGAACTGGAAAAGAAGACCCCATCAATAAGGAAATATTGTTGAACAAGAAGAACATTCAGATAATGAAGACTTCTTGTACATTGCTCGATCAAGTGAACCCTCCACATCATCTAGTGATGTCTGGTATGTTGATTCGGGAGCCACTCGACACATGACCATGCCACAAAGACTGGTTTACTTCAATGAGGGACACACCTTCAAAAACCATGTTTCATTGGGAGATGATTCTTCATATACAGTTCAGGGATTGGGAACATTTCTCTACCCCTTGGTTCACGCAACTGTAGACTATCAGATGTCTTATATGTCCCTGGGTTGACAAAAATCTACTTTCAATCAGTCAACTCCTAGATCACAACTTAAAAATTGACTTTGATAGTCATTCTGGAAAGAAAACGTGTTTGATTCGAGACAAATCACGAGGCTCAAAATAGTTGCAAAAGCCTCCAATGTGGGACGCATGTTCCAACTTGATTTTTTCCATAGAGATGATCAAGCACTTGTGGCTAAGAACTCTACCTCAACATAGTTTGTGGCATCGAGACTTGGTCATGTTAGTTTCAAGTATCTCGAGACACTTCACCAACACAATATGGTACATGGGCTACCATCTCTTCATAAGGATACAAACAAGTGTCCTCACTACCTAACAGAAAACAACAACATAGCTTCATTCCAAAAGTACATATCAGCTCATGGTAAGCTTGATCAGTTCATACTGATCTTTACGGTCTCGATGCAACCAAGTCATTCTAGATTTCAAGTACTTCATGCTTTGTGTTGATGACTATTCAAGAAAAATGTGGATTTTTTGTCTTCACAAGAAAAGTGAAGCTTTTGAAACCTTCAAGAAGTTCAAAGTAGCTATTGAGAATGAAAACTGGTCATCACATCAAAACTCTCCACTCAGATCGAGGGGGAATTCACCAAGTAATGAGTTCAAAGACTACCTACAAACTCATGGGATTCATCAACAAATGCCTCCTCCACACACACCACAAAATGGTGTTGTTGAGAGAAGAAATCATACTATCATGGAAATGGTGTGATGCATGATCGATGATTCTCTGGACTTACAAAAGACATTCTGGGAAGAAGCAACAAAGACAACAATGTATTTGTTGAACAGAGTGCCCACAGTTGCTCTTGATGGAGTAACACCACAAGAAGCATGGTCAAAGTGGAAACCATCTATTGCACACCTTAGAGTATTTGGTGCAAAGCAAGTATGCACATACCCAAGAAAAATATAAATAAATTGGACATGAAGTCACAAAACTCATCTTCATTGGGTACAATGAAGAGACTCTTGGGTACAAATTGATGGATCCAAAGACCAAAAAAGTTCTACACCAAGAGATGTTGAGTTTTTTGAGAAGAAGGAAGCAAAGTCTCCTCCTCCAGACTCACCTGATGTAGATTCTTCACCAGTTATAAAAATGAAGTTGATGTTCCCATAGATGATGAAAGTGATGATGGGGATGATGGTGTTGATCTGATAGAACCACGACCCATGGAATAGTTCAACGTATGCCCAAGTGGTGTACTAGCACATTACGAGATGCAAGAATGGATGCTCCACCAGATACATCCACCCTGACCACGGACTCACAATAAAGCAAGAGAAGAAGTTAACTTTTCTTTGATGAGTAGAGTTATTGAGTCTGATGAGCCCTCTATAGTCCAGAAGCCCTACAGTCAAAAATCTTGGAAAGATGCCATGGACTCTGAATATCAATCAATAATGAAAAATAACACTTGGTAACTTGTCGATCTTCCACCAGGGAAGAAACCCATTGATGCAGATGGATATTCAAAACAAAGTACAAAGTAGATGGGACAATGGACAAGTATAAAGAAAGACTAGTAGCAAAGGGGTATGCACAAAAAGAAGGCATTGACTATGAGGAGACATTTTCTCCCACTAAGATCAAAATGATCAGATGATCTTTTCTCTAGCTGCACAGTTTGGTTGGAAAGTCCATCAGATGGACGTAAAAAGTGCCTTCCTAATGGAGATTTACAAGAAGAAGTCTACATGACTCAACCTGAGGGATATGTAGTACCTGGTCAAGAAGCAAAGGTATGCAGACTCAGAAATCTCTATATGGCCTCAAACAGGCACCCCGGCATGGTACATCAAAATTGATGAGCATCTCGTATAACATGGATTTGTTAGAAATCCATACGATCCCAATCTTTACCTCAAAAAAAGGGGGAGATTGTGATTGTCATTGTTGTCTATGTCGATGATCTAGTCATCACTGGTAGTTTAGTGAGGATGATCGATGCAACGAAGAAAGATCTTAATCGATCGTTCGACATGACAGATCTCGGGCTAATGCACTATTGTCTTGATTGAAGTATGGAAGAAAGAGAATCACATCTTTGTTTCTCAGATGAAATATACCAAGACAATGCTCGAGAAATTCAGGATGATGGATTACACACCATTGCTACACCTATGGAGAACATATTGTAGTTATCTCATTCAGATCCATCTCCTAGGTAAATGCCACTCTCTATCGGCAGTTGATTGGGAGTCTCATTTACCTGACCTACACTAGACTAGATATCAACTTTGCAGTAAGCTATCTATCCAGTTCATGCAGAACCCAAAGTTTTTCATTGGAAAGCAATAAGGCACATCTTGAGATATCTCAAAGGATCAGTGGATCTTGGTCTAGAATACAAGAAGAATGACAACTTCTTCTTGTCAGATATTTGATTCGATCATGCGAGTAATATTGATGACAAAAATCCACTTCAGATTTGTATTCTTTATGGGATCTGGACCAATATCATGGGGAAGCAAGAAACAACACTTTGTTTCTCATTCTTCCATAAAGCCAGTATCGTTCTATAGGAGAAGTTGTCTGTGAAGTGATTTGGCTATGTCGCATACTCGAAGGACTTGGAATACCACAGACAAACCGACCACCATGTATGTTGACAATGAAGGTGTTCTCAAACTTGTTCACAATCTAGTTTTTCATGAAAGAACAAAACACATTGAGGTACATGTTCATTTCATATGTGAGCATGTGTTGAAGCACAATATACAACTTCATTTTTGTCCAACAACTGAACAAAGAGTAGATATCTTCACAAAGTCACTTGCACGTGACAAGTTTGAGTTGTTCAGAGAGTTCCTCTCCTCATCCCTTGAGACAATGCAAAATTAAGGGGGGGAATGTTAGGATAATTAATTATGCATTGTATAATTAATTATTATTATATAGTTTTATAACATTATTACATTAATTAGTTGTATAATGTTATATGGTTTTATTAACCATATTTGGCTTATTATATTCACGGGTATAATTGTTATGTTGTTATAACAATTATGTCATTATTCATTTGTGCTTCCCGTATGTATTTTGGAAGCTATTGTATTTTAGTTTGTTGTTGCATAGTTAGCAACTCCATATTTGTTTATATCTAGGCTATCCAATATGTATAAATATTGTAGCCTTCACTATTGTATTTTGATTTTGTTGATTAATATAATTCTACAGAGCTTTTGTCCTATTCTACACTATTGATCGTACAGATTTATTAAAAAGAGAGGGAAATGGTGTCATCCATGTCTATTTAGATGAAGAAAGGGATGATGGTTTTGTATCCATGGAGGATTTAGAATAAGTGTGTGGAAGATAATTGGTGGGATGTTATTTCCCAATTTGTAATATAATCGAGGATTTCAAATGAAGTGGATCGAAGGGGATGATATCCTTGATGTTACATTGATACATGGGAGTTTTATCATGTCTAATGAATCAATTGGGTGTGGTAATATCATTAAGAGTGAGGAGTTAGTACTCCTAATGAAATATGCTACATCACTGTCGAGGGATTCATCGTTGGGTAACTTGGATGTAGGTATAGTTGAACTAGTGGATGCTTCAAAAGATGAATATTGATTGGGGATGAGCACATCATTTGGCCTATAGGTCATATGACATGCTTTGAAGGGATGAAGATTGGGGGGAGTGTGTGGATTCTCCCTCATGTTCATACTTGAGACAACAATGAAGAGTGGATGGGATGCAACGCATAACACGGATCCATGGACATAAAAGCAAGATGTTATATTGGAACTCCCCCTCAATAATGTAGAAGAGTTCATGGAGGAGTTTTTCACCGACACGATGATTGGGCGATAATGGTGTCGAGAAGCTTTGAGTTGATTGAAGGTGTGAGATGATATGATGTTGATATTAGCACCATTATCAATCATAGATCATCGGATGAAGGTATCATTGATACAAATGGTGATAAAGAGGGGAAGGTCATGAGCTTTAGGTAGAATGTCAGGAATTTTATAATCATCTACGGAGATGTCAACGAAAGCTTTAAGAGCTCCAACGAGGGTCGTGAAAGGTTGAGGTTCATCGGTTGTAATTGGGATATGCTACAAAGCTTCAATGAGATCCTATTGATGGTTTACAAATTTGGATAAGCTCATGAGATAAATGTTGATAGGATCTTGATGCAGTTGTTTCACAATGCTTTGTTTAATAGTAGCATGATTTTGAGCTCGTGGAGTGGATAGGATGGATACCTTTTCCTTGGATGATAAGGAATATGGAGTAGGTTCATTAGGAGGAAAACAATGACAACTCTTGGTTTTGCTTGAGTGGATGGTTATGAATCATGGGCGCAAGAGCGAGAGGTAACTCAAATGAAATTTATGAAAAGAGGGGGACCTTCTTTAGAAGAGGTATATTTTGGTTGTGGGATTGCAAAAAAGGTGTAGATGGAGAACCAAAATTAGAGGCCTTGGAAGTTATAGATTTGATTTGAGGGTTGTGTTTACATGTGGATGAGCTAGTGGATGGAAGAGGGTGTTCTTCTTCGATTATAAGGTCGTAATCTTCTATGAGGTTGTTAATAAGGGCTTTGAAGAGCCTTACAGAGGAAAGCTTTGTGTCATGTCCAAGGACACGATGGTAGTGCAAATGATGTTATAATCAAACCACGTGGGTTTCCACCCACGTGAGTCAAAGAACTTGATGGGGGAAGGTAATTGTGGATGTTAGATAAGGCAATGAAGGATTTAGATGTAGGACCCAATGGGGGTTTTAGGAGAGGAAGTCCCATGGAGTTTAGATCGATTTGATTTAGGAGAGGAGAATGAAGGCAAGGTGGGTTCCTTAATATTATGGGGTTTGGTGGGGACCTTAGATTCGATTTGGACTTGGAAGAAGGAGTAGATGGTTTTGGCTCATATTTGGTAGTGATGGAAGATTTGGATGGAGGACATGTACCCAAAATAGATGGTTGAGGTCCTAAGATGGATGATTGGATAGTGGTTTATTTGGATTGGTGGGGCTTTGGAGGGGGAAGATCCAATTTATTGTGCGAGATGAGTAAGAGAGTTTTGGATGGGTGCACCAAGGTTCTTAGATGTTTGCCATGAATTTTTCCCTTGGTGGGGATAAAAATGATTTCAATGGTGGAGCCTTCTTTGAAGTGGGATTGAATGGTTTGGATGTAGGTTTATTGTATATGTGGTGGTTGAAGATGGGGACAATTTTTAGTAGCACCGGAAAGGTCATGGATTTTGTGGAATTTGGGGGTGTTGATATAGGAGTTATGGTACTTGTTGGAGGTAAAGATGGGATTGAGATATTATTTGTGATAGAATTGAGGGGATATGTCTATTTGGTGGAAATTTTAAGAGACGATGTGGATGTGTATGTAGATATATATGTGGATGGGGAATAGATGTGGATATGGATATAATGTAGATGCGAGATATGGGTATGGATGTAGATGTAGATATTGAAGTAGACGTGTGTATAGATGTGGTTGTAGATTAAGGTGTAGATATGGATATAGAAGTAGATGGGGAATTAGATGTTGGTGTGGATATAGATGGGGGTGTAGATATTGAAGTAGAAGTGGATATGGGTGTAGGTATAGTGGTAAACGTGGGTATAAATGTAGTGGTAGATGTGGGTGGAGATGTTGAATCCTCGGCTTAAAATGTTGATTGTGTGGTAATTAGGTGTTTGAGATATAAAAGGATTGGCTTGGTTTTTATGGATGATTCGGAAATGGTTGCTTGAATACATCCAATGGTTGATTAGGGAGAGTATTTGGATTGTCTAATTGAGGTCCCCACGATCGATAAGAAATTGTACTAGGTATTTGAAGGTATGAAATTTTTGTTTATATCATGGCCATGAACTTGATGATATTTGTAATAATGATCCATGTAATACCAAGTGAGTTTAGGATTTGAGATGTCAACAGGATAAATGGGAGGAAGTTGGATAAGGTGTGCAACCATGATCTTGTTGAATATGGAGCTATATGATTCTCCAAGAGGAGTATAGTTGGGGGTTGGTTAAGGATCCCTTTAGGGAATCTCGAATGAGATGTGAACATGGAGGAAGTTTTGACAACAAAGTGGAATCTGCCGCACTTTTGGATTTGACATTATGGGTGAATGATTTGGTGAATTTAGTCTTGGGCTTATTAGAGTAAAGCTTAACATGGCCTTGCTCAAGGGCACGTAGTTCTAACTTATGAGCCATGGTAAAAGATTCCTCAGAAGGTTTGGAAGGACTAAATTTGGAGGGTGGATGAGATATGTTTTGTGCATGATCTAGAGAAAGATCAATGAGTTAAGTTTGAGGTAATGAGAAGGATAGTTTATTAATAATGTTGTGCCACCTAGCAAAAAAATCATCGATTGATTCATCCTCAAACTATTTGATGGTGTAAAGATCGGTGATGGTTATCTTGCGTGTTATATTAATGGAGAAGTGTTCAAGGAAAATTTGTGCAAGTTTGTGTGAAGGAAAAGAGATAATGTCGAGGATTCCATTATACCGGTCTAGAGAGGGTTCGTCCAATGACATGGGTAAGGTGCAGAAGCATAAGGTATTGATCATGGGCAATAAGATAGCATGAGTGCCTAAAGGTATGGAGATGTTATTGGGGATCTTCTTTGCTATTGAATTTAGAGAATTTAGGAAGATCATAATGTGGGGGATATGGCTTAATGGGTACAAATGGATTGATGGGCTCATTGCAGATTTGTTCATATGTAAATGTGCTTTTAGGACCCAAGGTACAGCCTCTAGGTTGGACATTCTACTCAACAAGGACTAAATGGGGTCATTGGTTATATGAGGATGAGGGGCTGATGGATGAGTAATTGTAAAAGGTAGATGGATTGGGTTGTGGGTAAGATTGATATTGTTGGGTGTAATTAGGAGTTTGTGGGGTGGTTGATAAGAAGGAACATAATTGAAATTTTGTGATTGGATGATTTGGGAAGTAAGATTTTGTGAAGGGATGTAATTGGATGGGTAAGATTGTGATGGTTTTTGTTGAGTGATAGGAGGATTGGATTGGGTTTGTGTTGGGTGAGTTGGGATATGTGCATGAGGCGGTTGGTATGTTTGGATAGGTTGATTATGAAACATATATCAAAATATGCTTCAGAGTGGAGGTTGATTAGTTTGAGTCAACTCAAAGGGTGGGGTTGTGAGGTAACAACATTGGTATGGACTTGAGATGTGAAGAGAGGCACCAATATTTGCATGTGTTGCTTCGGGTGGTGGAGGAAGTAGGTTGGATTCTTGAAGATTTTAGTTGGGAGCATTGATGATAACGGTATATTAAGAAGGAATATGGATAGAATATGTAGGGATGGCATTGCTGCGAGTTAGATTAGGTGGGATAGGCACCAAAATTGTGTGGAATGATGGGTTTGGGGAACCATGTTAAAATAATCATGAGGGGCATGTTCATTTTGCACTATTGTTAGCTCATTCACGACACTAGGGAAAAAGGAAACAAGTTGGGAATTAAAAACTTCAGTACAGATGAAATTGATTGAGGAGAATAGACATAAACCTATCAAGAGGGGGCCTATTAATGGGGAAGTTAGTGGAATTACATACTAAGTAGTCATGGAGGCCAACAAAATTAGCGTCAAGGAGTTCCTGAAACTCCAAACATCCACGAGGGATAGTGGGAGGTCCAAATGTTCCTAAGGAAGTAGCTAATGGAGGTGAAGCTGGTCTAGAGGGAATGGATTGATAGTAGAGAAAAGGATTAGTTTCAACATAGGAATTGGTTTGAACCATATGGGGCTCATGAGGAGGAATCATAGAAACAATGGGTTGGGAGACCAAAGATGAGGTGATCATAGGTGTAGAGGAAATAATGGAAAGTGTAGATGTTTGTTGTGAAAGAATGTTTGAGATGGGGATGTTGTTAGAAGAGGTTGATTGTTCCATTTTCTTAGCTTGGGAACAAGTAACAATGGGCATGAAATAAATAAGTAAAAACCTATGCAGATTATTAATGCAAAAAGAAAATCAAGTAACAAATTTTTGTTTATCTTGTTTATTTAGAGAAATGTGAAAAGGGAAGAGGCTCAAAGGGAACCTAAAGAAGTGACCAATCTATGGATGGTTTTGGGTTTGTTTAAGGATGGAGTCCTTGATATACCTAAAGGTATGTGAGGCATGAATCTATGATGACTATTGGTACATGGCTTGGTATTGGGCCTACCCCCGCACTTCATGCACCGCATCGATAAGGGTGTCAAACACTTAACGGATATACCAATAGTCAAAAAACATTTTACACAACCAAAACACCATTGCAGCTTCCTTATTGGATGTTGAGCAGAAAAAATGGTTTAAGTATGGGGCACGTGAATATAGGGCGCTAAAAGAGTGCACAACGCTATGATAGGATTAAGCGCCCGGGATCGGGACTTAACCATTCTTGTGGATAAGGGTTATTTTTGGAGATAGCATGCGAGCACACATAAGGCTGAAGACTTATGCTCCACAATGGTATTTTGGGAATAAGTGGCAGATAAGTGCCATGCATAATTTAAGCTAATAATAGGATTTATACTTGGAGTTAACTATAGGAAATATATTGTTAGAGCACTTGCATGTTGTGCATTCCTTTATAAAGGCATATGGCTATTATTAGCATGTGACCTCTTTTTGAGAAGTGCATGGGTGGTGAAGGGAAAGTCCCCAATCCTATAATACATGTATGGATGTGCATAGTAGTGAGAGAGTGTGTATGTGTTGATCATTGTAAAGTTATGATGTTGGTTTTTACACGCGCATGACTTATGAAGATATCTTACAGTGTATGAAGCTTTCATGTTTTACAGTATTTATGAAATGGATAATATTGGTTGGATAATGGTGTTGAACATGACTGAATCTAGTTATTGTATAATTAATCTTATTATAGACATAATTTAGTTCGTCTTTCATATAATCTAAGATCTAGATCTGGTTTATTCATTGTGGGTTGTTTAATAACTAGTCATGAATCTGAATATGGTTCAACATCATTAAGCTAACATTATGTACAAGCAACTCTGAAGAGGGATTTGGTGCCTTTGTGCACTTTAGGTGAGCGCTTCGGCTTAGGTGAGTGATGTGTCAATGATGCTGCTGGTTATTCACAGTACATTCTAGCCTGCATCATTGGTTCCATTATCGGTACCTTTTTTCTAGATGTTTTTAGGATGTTTTGTGATGAAGACGTATTAATTAACCTTATCAAGTGTTGAGGAGTGGATAGTAGATTTGGAAGAAGAATACACTCAGAGATTCATCACTGGATCTAAGTTTGACGTGTGTGCATGGGTGGAGCGAAACATGTATGATTGTTTATATGAGAGTTTCTTTTTCATTTTTCTAATAGAGCTATACGAGTGGTTGGTTGCTTATGTGTCTAAAAGAATTAGAGGTTTTGCACACTTGTCTAGATGCGGGAAAATTTGGGACCTCTATGATGCTAATCTGATTTGGACACATGTTTTGGACACTTGGTTCTATGGTGTTCTGAATAAATATATTTTAGAGTACTCAATTTCCACTTATTCTTGTTCAAAGGTAGTTGAGTTTCAGTTTTTACATTATCCTAGGGGAACCTATCTACAAGGCCAACTAACCTTGAATTTGGAAGAGAAGTTAATAGCAATAAACCCCACCACGCGTGCGGCGGGAGTAGGTTTGGTGAAAGATGGAAGACCTAGCGATAGAGAGACAAAGAGAAGAAAGGTAGCTCAAGTTCAATGAGGCATGTGAGAGGGAGTTAGCAAAATGCGTGAGGTTGCAGAGCGATGGTCGTGCGGAGAGAGATGGCTCATGAAGGATTTGGAGCTCATGCAGAGAGGACATGGATCTAGAGCATTTGAAACTCCTCCATTCAGGGAAATCATGATAGGAACCCTCCTTTGCCTCTTATGAGAGTGCACAAATAGAGATGACATGGGCCCCTAACACACATTTGAATCTACCAGCGACTTAGCCTTTGCACTTGGTTTTCCAGTTTCTATTACAACCAATAGTCATCAAGGTAGTTTGTGCGATAGAATAGTGAGAGGTAGAGTTAACTTATCAACAATTATAGGATTGGATCAAATAACAAATACATCTATGTCCAGGATAGACATCTCCCTTGTTATTTGGAGGTACCTTTTAGTTGCGTTATTGATCAAGTAAAATAAAATAGGCACCCAAAACTTTGGAATCACATATAGGAGTAGCACAACTTCACAAATTGTAGGAGTTTAGTTTAGTGCCACTATTGGGACATAGTGCAGTGCATCCTCTAGTTCAATCCCTGCTACAGTGGAGGATCGGGGCATAGGTGGCTCTAGTTCGTGGATCTGGTGTGTTAACACAGGAGGTTTTGATCCAGGTGGGCATGGTCCTCACCAACCCCAAAATATTTACATGGAGATGTCGCTTCGTCTTCTAAAGTATAGGGAATAGAAGATGATGTTGAGCATGTGCATATGTGTGAGATATTGTGGCATGTAAAAGGGATCATGGATTTTGAATGCAAAGCAAGTTAGTTTGACAACTACGTTGCAGGATGTGTGCATAGTTGGTACAGGAAGTTTGACCCTGATCAGAGTTGTGTGAATTATACGACTTTACAGATTCTTTCCTTAAGGAATTTTATATCCTTGAGTTCGAAGCGGAAAATTATAAGCATGCTCAAGGATATTAAGTGGGGCACTACTGAGAGTGTTCAAGAATATGATGCCCATTTCAAAATGCTTTTGTCTAAACTCTCTTATGATATCCATGCAAGTCAGCATGCACAATGGTTCATCGGAGGCTTGATCAAACCTTTTATGAGGGTGTTTTCATATAAGACATATACGGATCCATGTAAAGAGATTGAAGAAGCATTACAGTGGTGAGGTAATCATAAGTATAGACACTGGAGTGATCCCATTCCTTGAAGCTTATATTGTAAAAATAACAAAGCAGATTGGAGAAACTATCGGTAAATTCAATTGCATGAGATGCACACAGGAGTTTGGTGTACATATTATGAAGTGGATGGGAACATTAAGGATAGTTGTCCCCAGTAGATCGGTGAGCTCATTGTTGTTTGAATGCAAGATATGTCATTTAGACCATGATGCAAGCCATTTCCCATTGTTGCAATGTGCGATAAGGAAGAATGTATCTTGCTATTGTAATATTTGTCGATCCACACTCACAATATCAAGATTGCGGGATGATTATCGAATCTATGATGCCATTGATATTGGTGTATGAAAAACATGAGTTTCAAATAAATCTAAGGATAAAAGTGAGCACCATGATCATGATCATAATCAAGGGCGCTTTGAGGGAGGTTGTGGTAGAGGTCGAAGATACCATGGTGGATTCAGAGGTTGAGGCCATGCGATGGTGAGCGAAGTGAGTTTCCTCATGGAAAATGTTATACGTGTGGATCCCTTGACCACTATAGGTGTGAATTTCCTCATAATATTACTTGCTCTTTTTATGGAAAGAATCATAACTATGAAGAGTGCCCGGACTTATATGAACATCTAAGCAAGAAACACAAACAAGAGAACAAGGGCACAAGGATGGTTAGAATACAATGTGCCATGGAAATCAATGGATGCCAAAGTTAGCACTGGATCCTAGATAATACATGTGAATATTACTACACATGCTTTGAAGCTACGTGTGCCAGAGAAATGTTGCAAAAAAATCCTACCATTACTAAGGAGGAGGTCTTACATGCAAGATACCCAGATCCTACACATCATACGGAGGTTTATCATGAAACCATGGAAGTGCTCAGAAATCTTCATGGTGAAATACAATGTTTAAAGAAGCAGTCACGAAGTTGGAGAAGAAGAAGGTAGCGAGACATCCCAGTCATATGTTGATGATCTGAAAGAGGTATGCAATATGTTGTGCCAGGAGAATATTATTCAATTACTAAGGAAGTGGTTAAAGGAAACACTCATGCACCTGCTGGTATTGAGAATGAATGGCAAATTTTCATGCTAATCTCCCTCCCCATAGCTTGGATTATGACAAGGAGATCACCTTGAATGTTATTGTGGATGGGTGGATTTTGAGAAATATCTTGATTGACACATAGGTAGAAGTTAATGTGCTTACTTTAGATGCATGTGTGTAGATGGGAAGACCTCCATTACAACCATCCTCTAATGTATTGTTTATGGAAAATCAAATACCACTCCAATAGGAGTTTTGAAGGATGCATCCATTACTATACAGGGGGCCAAGCTCACTGGGGACTTTGAGGAATTAGCGCTTACGGAGGTAGACAACTTTCTATCTCTACTTGGGCGCCCTTGGTGTTATACAAATAATGTTGATCTACGGTTAAACAAAGGATATATCAATTTAGGGAACAAGGAGGAATGAGTTATTATCCCTTTAACAGATGGTAAATCTGCAACTTATGTTGAGCCCTTAAGTGAGGAAGACCTGAATAGAATTTATGTATGAACCATTCGAGACTTAGAAGCACTTGATTCATCTAAGGAAGGAATCCTCCAATGGGAGGATACACATTCCATCATGATACTACAAGTATTACATGTGATAATTGGGCACATGACACCTACGAGATGGTTGGGCGTGAAGTTAGAAGCACCTCCGTGTGCGAGAGGTAAACCCGTTGTGTTTGGAGAATAGGCAACAACCTATACCATGATACATTGGCGAAGGAGACCCTAAGGTATTCCTTCACGCCATGGAAGAATAGTGGAAGGATCAAGTAAACAAAAGGAATATGTTAGTATATACCCTACGTGGGACGAAGCATGCTAGTGGATGGTTCATAGGGATAATCTCATAAAATGGAGAGAAATGAGAATTATGCTATCAACCCGGTTTCTCATGAGTAATGTGCCTACTCAAATATGCACATATCATGGTAATAATCTTGTTCAAACCACGTTCAAAGCAATGTGAGAGACTATGGGTAGTGGGGTAGGAAGCTTTACCATCTTTGTTGAGGTGCATAAACTTTATTTCACCTTGCGAGGTTGTGTGCGCGCTTGGTATGTTTATGTAAAGTCTGCAGAGGGGACCGAAATTGGCAAGACTTGATTAGAAATGATCCGAATTTTGACTACTTCTCCACTAAACCTCCAGTGAAAGAGGCATTATAGGTTATGGAATGATTGACTATGGGAGACAACATAAATGCTGAAGAACTCATTCAAAAGTTATTGGGTGAGGTAAACCCAAGAGCATTTTTGATGAAGTAGATGAGACAGATACAGAACTACTTGAGCACACTTACCTTGAGAAGGAGAAAGGAAATATGGTCTACATAGTGGATGATGAAGAAGTAGAAAATTTGGACATAAATCATTCAGAAGGTATGCGCGAGGTCTTAGACAATGCGGATAAGAAGGTGCACACCTACCATGAACCTATGGAGACGATGAAGGTGAACATTGGAATGGATGTTGAACCTAAAGTGGCCATCATTGGGGATTATTGGTCTAATTCTAAAGTGGATAAGATAATTGAGTTACTACGCGATTTCCAAGACTTATTTCCTAGGGGCTACCATGAGTTAAAGGGAGTGCATGAGTCTTTGGTTGAGATAAATATTAAGTTAAAGGAAGGTGTGCACCCGGTTAGGAAGAGACCTTATAGGATGAACCCTAACCTGCACATAAAAGTTAAAGAAGAAATTGACACGATATTGAAATCTAGAATCATTAAGCCCCTAGAAGAAACAGAGTGGGTTAGCCCTATGGTAATTAGCATAAAGAAATATGGAAGAATTAGGATTTGTGTGGACTACAGGGAGATGAATGTTGCATGTGTGATTGATCCTTTTCCTACACCTTTCACCGAGGAAATATTAGAAGGCATTGTAGGGCATGAAATTTACTCTTTTACAGATGGATTCTCTAGGTATCATCAGGTAAGAATTGCTAAGGAGGATCAAGAGAAGACAAATTTCACCACTAAATGGGGAATTTTTCATACACAGTGATGCCCTTTGGATTGAAGAATGCACCTGTAGTATTTTCACGCATTGTGGTTCAAGCATTCCAGGATTTTATTCACAAATTCTTACAGGTTTACTTGGATGATTGGACCATGTATGGGATTTTCAAGGATCATTGTGACAACTTGCATTAATGTTTGAGAGGTGCGAGATAGTTGAGCATCTCCTTGAATATCAAGAAGTGTGCATTTTCTACACCTTTTGGAATGTTGCTATTACATATTATCTGTAAGGAGGGTTTGTTAGTAGATCCAGCTAAGATTGCATTCATTTTAGGATTGGAGGAACCCACTAGTTAGAGTGAGGTGTGCAGATTCTTGGGCCACACAGGGTATTACAAAAATCATCAAAGGATATGCTAAGATTGCCATGCCCTTGGAAGAGTTATTAAAAGGTAAAGGGAAGTTCTATTGGGAGAATCATAGTAGCGTGCATTCAAAACACCTGAAGGAGAGGCTTACTACGCCACCTATTTTACATTTTCCTTCATGGAATCTACCCTTTCACATACATATGGACACCTCTGGCATGGCCAATGGTGCGAGTGCTAGCTCATCTTGGAGAAGGTATTACAGACCATCCTATTTGTTTTGTTAATAGAAAGTGGACTCCTATAGAATAGAATTATACAACTACAGAGCATGAGGATTTGTCAATGATCTACGCGCTGCATAAGTTTAGATAGTACTTGCTAGCAACACCTTTTGTGTTCTATACAAATCACATGGCATTAAAATACTTAGTGAATAAGCCCATTTTACAGGGGTGCATATGCCGATGGGTCTTATTATTCCAGGAGTTTGACTTCATAGTTATAGTCAAGCCAGTAAAAGCAATTTTGGCCCAGATCATTTATCAAGGATTCAATCAAGAGAGGATGCACAAAATATTGAAGATATAATGTTAGATGCACAATTATACAGGTTAAACCACGTGCCCTTGGAATTGGAGGATATTGCTATCTTTTTTACGCACAGGTATGGCGCTAGAAGCAATGAAAGCATTGGAAAATAAACAACTTGCAATTCATGCCACACCTTTTATGTTGATCAGTGGTGACTTATGCAAATTAGGTCAAGATGAAGTATTGCGTCGGTGTGTACTGGAGCATGAGCACATGACAATCATGGAAGAAGCTCATGGCGGTATTGCAAATGGACACTATGCAGGTGACGCCACCGTCAGCGCAAGATCCTACTCATTGGTTTATGGTGAGAAACCTTGTATAAGGATTGCAAGGAGTATTCTAAGGTATGTGATCATTTCACCACCCTTGGAAAACTTGGGCAAAGAGATGAAATGCCTTTGAGGCCTATTACTAGTGTAGAGTCATTTGAAAAATGGGCAATAGACTTTGTGGGTCCTATTTCCCCAATCTGCGTGCAGAACTAGATCACGCTACATCATCACTTGTACATATTATCTTACAAGATGGGTAGAAGCAACACCTACAAAGGATTATATAGTGGCTACAACAGCAAGGTTCTTGTGGGAAAATATCCTTACCAGGTATGGATGTCCGTTGATTTTGACAAGTGATAGGGGCACACATTTCTTGAATAAGACAATTAAGATATTATTGGATGAATTTATGGTTAGGTCGCACCACAAGACCACCCCTATCACCCTCAAGAAAATGGGACTATTGAATCCTTCAACAAGATATTGAGCTAGACCTTGACTAAAATTTGTGATGTTGGAAGGAAAGATTGGGATGATAAAATTTTTTTGTACTTTGGGCATATAGAACAACCTACAAAAAGGTTGAATAAGGCCACAACCTTTCAGTTGGTGTTTGGCGTAGAAGAAGTTCTTCCCATGGAATTCATGTTACCTTCTTTATGTGTTGCGAAGTGCGGGAGGTCTAGGCGATGGGTAAGCATTGGAAGAAAGAATTGACAAGCAGGTACATTGGATGAGAGGCGCACTATAACACTTTAGAGTTAAAAGTAGGAAAATGCTAGGCGAGAATGCATGTCATGACACACACATCAAGGAAAAAAGCTTGCTTGCAGATCGGGCAAATGGTACTTCTTTATGATTCAAAGTTTCTTCACCACCTAGGTAAGCTTAAGGTGCATTGGTTGGGACCATATGTTATCACTCACATACTTGAATCAGGCACTTGCCGCTTAGAGGCACTTGATGGAACACGGTTACTGGTTACTTCAATGGGTAGTAGGCTAAACCCCTACTATAAAAAAGCTTTCTTGGTGTTTGTAATAAATAAGATTTCATTTAGAATATATTTCCCTTATTGTATTTCATTTAATGTGTTTCCTTCTTCATCACTATGTTTTGTCAATTTAGTTCAGTGTTTTGTGTAATAAGTGTGTTTGCGTGCTAGAAGCTGATCACAATCTGAAGTGTTTATATGCATAGAGGACTACACATACCCTTAGTGTGGGGTGGATAAAGGAGGTATGGAAAAGAAATAAACTCATGGGTGACCATAAAGGAACAAAAGGAACAAGATTTCAAAATTCATGAGAACTTCCAAAGAATTGCTCAAAAATTAAGACCACGTGTAAGGCATTGGGCACTCAGTATAAATCAAGGAGGTTATAACATTGGAGACTATGTATGTTGGGTCACATTGGATAAACTACTTTAGCTTAAGGAAGTGTGGGTAGAGGAGATATGTGACAAATAAGTAGTGGAGTTCCAGGAAATCATGACCGAGGCGCAAATTTTGAGGAGCGAGAAATTGTAACATGGGATAAGGAGGCATGAAATGTGCTCAATAGGAATTAATGTCATGTATGGTGGTAGGTAGAGCAATTAATGAAGGGGATTTTGAAACTTGGTTTAAAGTCAATGTTTTTGACGTCATTCGCTACCTTGTGAATTTGAAGAAAAAAATTGTGAAGTGCGACAAAGAGTGGAGACAAAGGGCACTCTGAAGATCGAGTAAACTTGTCAAGTTTTGAAGCATGATATTGAGTGTCCAAGCACGAAGTGGGATCCAAGTAGTGGTGTGTGTGTGCGATGGAAAGGTGACTTAGGGTTTGATTACATGGTAGTTAGGGTTTTCATTTTGCATTTGCATAATCAAAAGGAGTGATGGCATCATGAAGGGCTCTAGTAGTGGAGAAGGAGGTTGACAATCCAACAGAGAAGTGGCTGGTGTAGATGTTATACCCAGAAGAAATTATTGAGGGTGGCCATGGACAACAAAAATTACATAGTGTAGGGTTTCGAAATTAACCACCACACTGAAAAATGTATGAAGGACATCGCGGCGAAGTTTACAAAAAGACCAACCGACGATCGGCGGATGACACTAGGGTCTTGGACACTTCAGTGAAGAAACTACTTGAGAGCATGGGCGTGATGTAGATTTTAGAGTTTCCCTACTTTGGAAAGCCCGTGCAGTTATACCAATGGCTAATGTCACATGTCCATGAATACTTTTGCTACTTCATGGGCAGGAGAATGAGGATTACTTGCGCCAAGTTGATTGGGGAGGTGACAGACTGCGTGACTTGAGCTCGAGAGATTTTTGGGGACCTATCGGATGACGAGGGAATTGATGCCACAACAGCCCTATGTAAGTATAAGAAGGGGGTCCAAGCTTTCAAATTCGCTAATATTGCAGAGAGATGATCACTCGAAAGTTACAACGCAGCGATTAGCACGGAGCAAGCTAGGTGTCATTGAGCGATGGAACAAGGTAAATATGTGTTGGTTACATATAGCACACAAAATGGTCAATGAGACATACTACAACATCGTCAGATACATTGCAAAAATATTGGAAAATGAGGTGCTCATCCAAGAAATAAAGATGAGAAGATTACTTGGGGTGCGATTCTATTATTGATTGTGTTCAGTGAGATTGAGTACCCGACAGACCTAGGGAGAACATCTGGGAGTTTTTCGTTGGAGAATAAGTCCCCAACAAAGAGATATACCAAGTACACTACTGCATGGATATATTTCCAATACATATAAGGAGCATTTACACAAGTGGTTCTCGAGACCGCGCAGTCATTTGAAGGAGAATGGCGCATTCCACTCGAGCTCCCAAAGGTATTGGACGAGAGAGGTTGAATTTTCGATCTATCAAGTATTTCATCTTGGGGCACTTCCATATGAAGTCTGGAGAGAAGAGCCCATGGTGTAAGTTTCCCTTTGTATTTATAGCAAGGTACTTTAAAGACTCTGTAAATAGATTCCATTATGCGCGCTGGCAGCTCCGGTTTGACATGGCAAGGTGGACATGAGACATTCACATTCTCGCAAAATTATATGTATGGCCGAGATAAGGAGGCCTATGTAGAAATTATGGAGTGATTGAACCAGCGCATGTGTACATATACCTGAGGCCAAGGTTCAAGGATGGAAAGGTGGTGAAGGGTGCGAGATATGGCTCTTCCAAGACCTCCTAAGAAGGGGCAAACAAAGTGGGGACTTCAAGTCTGAATTACACTATCTGCACACAATAGTTCACCTACTTCTGGAGGAAGGACCAGTGTGCCTCCCCAAGAAAAAGGATGTGGGGAAGAAGCGAGGGAAGAGAAAGGGCCATTATTGTCATAAAGGTTTCAACTTACGAGGATTTTATCTAAACCTTGAAGGATGAGCTGAAGAAAGTAGACCAAGCTCTTAATTTATGTGTGGCACCAGATGCCATAATAAGGATCAAAACTATAGTAGAGGACAATGAAGTTCTGAAGGCAATGAAAGATGAAACACTTGGGCATGCAGAAAGGTTAGCACTAGTAAAAAAAAGTGTGAGGCCCTCACAACATCCCAAGAACCACACAAGGATAGGATTGATGAGATTGGAAAAATCATAGCGCAAAAGATGGATCTCATGGAAGGAATGCTATCAAGTATGACCAATATTGTCTAGGTGCTACAAAATGAGAAAGAGAAGATCACTCAGGACGAATTGGATGCCATAGCCACAGATATTCTAGAGAAAACAAGGAACACGCTAAGTGATTGGCAGACCTTGGAGGCTGAACTCAAAACTGAATATCCGAGTTAATCCTTCCAGTCGAAGAAAGAAGATGCTAAAAGTAAACGTCATTCTTTTGTATAGAGTTTAATTCATTCTTTCATTACTTATTATTTATTTTTGGAGACATAAGAAAGAATTCCCATTCTTAGAGATGACAATGTACTCTAGTGTGGGGTAATGTTGAATAGACAAAAATGGTTTAAGTATTGGGCGGGTGAATATAGGGCGCCCCGAAAGAGCGCGCAATGCTATGATAAGATTGAAGTGCCTAGGATCAGGACTTAGTAGTTTTTGTGGATAAGGGCTATTTTTGGAGATAGCATGCTGAGCACACATAGGGCTGAAGACTTTCACTCCACATAATGGTGTTTTGGGAATAAGCGCGAGATAAGCGCCACGCATAGTTTAAGGTAACAATAGGATTTCTACTTGGAGTTAACGATAGTAAATCTATTGTTTGTGCATTCCTTTGTAAAGGCACATGGTTATTATTAGCATGTGACCTATATTGAGAAGTGCATAGTGGTGAAGGGAAATTCCCCACTCCTATATATATGTATGGATTTGCATAGTAGTGAGAGAGTGTGTATGTGAGGATCATAGTAAAGTTATGTTGTTGGTTTTTACACGCGCACATGACTTATGGAAATATCTTACAATGTATGAAGCTTATGTGTTTTACAATATTTATGAAATGGATAATATTGGCTAGATAATGGTGTTGAACATGACTGAATCTGGTTATTGTATGATTAATCTTGTTATAGTCATTGTTTAGTTCGTCTTTCATATAATCTAAGATCTAGATCTGGTTTATTCATTGTGGGTTGTTTAATTATTGGTCATGAATCTGAATATGGTTAAACATCATCATGCTAAAATTTTGTATAAACAACTCTAAAGAGGGACCTGGTGCCTTTGCGTGCTTCGGGTGAGCGATCACTCAGTTAAGTGATGTGCCAAAGGCGCCTGGGTTATTTATAGTACATTTTAGGCTACATCATTGGGTGATGAAATCCCAATAGATCAACATAGTAGGAAATGTTTAGATGTGTTGATTTATTCATGTGGTTTGGTTGTGTGTAAAGGAGATGTGATGCAAGATATTTACTGCCTACTTAAACTATGTTATCAAACAAGCATGAAATATGTTCGTTTAAGATCCAAAGCCAAATGTGATATTCAATGAGAACAAACAAACAAAGAGAGGGAGGAATGATGCAAAAAGAAGAAAATAAGGATAAAAATAATATTTGGATAACGATTTTACTTTTTCCAAATTAAACAGACGCATTGTTGAACAAGAAACAAAACCCCAAGCACACAAGAGAGAAACTCCAACCTACATATTTAGTGGAAAAAGGAAAATAAGATGTAGAATAAAAAAAGAAAATGAACAAGGAAATTATAAAAGAAAATGGGTAGGTCCCACTGGGCGTGCTAGAATGTTTGATGAATTTTTTTGCTCATGTTCCAAGTTAATGAAATGGTATGCAAGAAAACAAGAAAATCCAAAATATGGGAGGGTTTAAGGCTACCTCCAATGTGTATGATGATGATGAATGATGAGATACGTGTGCAAAGATCATTTCCGTAGTGAGCTTGATAACCCATGACATAAAGGACAACTAGACAAGAAAAATATTAGTAGATTATATGGTGGGCTACCTAACAAAGTTAGTACTTGAGAAGTGACGAACTTCCTAGGGAGGATTTCAACCCACTATGCTTAGAAATATTGATAAAAAATAGGAGATGGATAACATACAAAATATAATGAACAAAAATATTCATATGTATGATAGATAAAAGATCGATAACAAATAATGAAAAATTAAGATAAAGAAATTCAAACTAGACAGAAGGTCAACTGAAACCCAGACAGTCGACATCAACTATAACAAAGAAGATCAAAAAATGTGAAAATCGGATCTAGAACAAATTGTTGGTTGTTGGAGATGTCCCGTATTTGGTACAAAAGTACATGAAACAGAAAGGATGTAAAGTTTAGGTAGGTAGATGAAAATATAATTGATGTAGATCGGTCAATAATGATCGAGGCATATCTAAGACAGTCGACGACAATCCGAAGGAAAAAAGTGAGATTTGGGATGTCATATGGGTAGATCATAGAGACAGAAAGATCTGGATGTTTGCATGGCTACTCTGGCCCGATGGCGAAAGGACAAAATACGGAAAAAGAATTGACACTGATCGGGTCAACTAGGGTAGAATCGATGGTGATTGGGGCTTGGATTAGGGTTTGTTGAAGGTTGATGGGTGACAAAGGGATTATAAGAAAGAGATAAGAGTGTCGAGGTGATGGCAAATCTCCAAGACAACGAATGGGCCTGCAAAGATGATGAAGAAAAGATGAAATAAGCTAGGTCTCCAAACAAACTCCAAGCTTCAAATCTCCAAAAATGATAAGCAAGGTCTCTAAGATAGCTCAAGGTCTCTAAGATAGCTTCAAGATATTGATGACAACTTACAATAAGAGAAGAAACCAAGAAAAACTCACAAGAAGTCAAAATTTCATCCTCTTTGAGGAGGGGGGTAGTGATAAATTTATAGGGTTACCGATGACCCAATAGGGTCACCATCAACCGTGGAAAACCATATATTTGGGTGATGGGGATGATGCACACCTCGAAACAAGAGGCCATATTAGGGTTAGATTATGGTTATGAGTTGATTTGGTGGATTAGGGTTGCATAGGGATGAGGTTAAAAACATTAAATGTGAGTAGGTGATAAGTCTAGGGAGGATAAACGAGGTGTTTTAGGGATGTGATTAATATAATAGATGTGTTTAGGGATGATTAAATGTAATTGAGGGTGAATAATTAGAGATAGAATATTGATGGGATGGGATAGAATTAAGATAGGATAATAGGAAATTAAGAGGAATAAATCTGATTTAGGAAGGGAAAGGGATTTCAAATAGGATATGGGTGCGAGTGTGCACAACAAGGATGAAGGGGTGAGTGAACATGGGATGAGGGGACAAGTGAACCAAATTTTGGTGTCTACACTATGTTATCCTCGTGAAAAATAAATGGGTAAAAAAATATTTGTAAAAGATGATAATAAAATGAATTTGTAAATCAACCCAAGAATATGAGTGTGTAATTAATATATTGATATTATGAAAAGATGTGTGAAGGGTGGGACCCTTTTGAATATTATTTATAATGGATATGGCCCTCAATGGAGGGCATGAAATTATGTGAATAGGAAAACATATGGGATCTCTTGTGTGGAGAGAAAAGGTAGGTAGTGGACAAGAGAAGGGGCACACATAATGTGTCAAACCAAGGGTATGTAGTACACCTTGGATGGTTCTGACTAGAAAGAGTAAATATTTGATGTAAATAGTATACCTCCTTATAATCATTTTATAAGGACCTTTGCCTCATATCACGAGATAAATTTGAGGCTTATTTCAACAAGAATAAGATATGTACTTCAAATTTGATTAAATAAAATGATATTTGTTTCATCCGAGTCTAGTATTTTAATGTAATAAATCTTAATATAATTAATTTTAAATCATAAATGAAATATTAGTTTTGTTGTAAACTTGATTATCTGGAACTAAAGTCGTCACATCTAATATTAGAGCCAAGTTTTTGTTTATTAAAGGAATATAAATAGTGGAAAAAGAATCAAATGATTAAGAACTTTCGTGGTGATCGTGTCACCATGTTGTATTGTAATGTAGGTCATCATACTAAGAATTGAAGTAAGGCATTTTAGATGTAATATTTATATATTTTTATGTAAAAAATCATAATGTCATTCACATACTTTACATTTTTATACATTTGTAAATACGCTTTAATTTAACATGTGAGAAGTTATTTTGAAACTTAAAATGTGTACATCAACAACAAAATATGTAGATCAAAATTACCATAAAAGTACAAGAGTTTGTGAAGAATGAGGTCACGTATGAATGTGATATAAATATAGAACTTTATAGATCTATATTCAATTCCTCACAACAACATTTAGCTCTTATATTGTATAGTAAAAACGAAGAGCCTAAAAATATGGTGCATGGTGCAATATTCAAAGAAAAAGCTGGGAAATGGAATCCAAGGGGTTATATCGTCAAGAGTTTCTAGATGGAAAAATTGGAAAAACCGTTGATGTCATCATATAGTCGAGTGGAATTTCAAAGTGGATTTCTGAAAGAAGAGCGGAACACCTTTTGTTTAGATGAAAGAAAGAGACTAACAAGATAACTAGAAATTACCCATGAGTTGTAAGTTATGCCGTAAGGGATTATATATGTCTAATAGGTCACTTGTAAATAAATCTAACAAAAATATGCTACCATTGTGCTTTGATGGTTCTCTATGGCCTAGTCTAAAGCTCCCATTTTGGTACAAGATAAGACGATGTTGGAAAAAGTTGTGGAGTTAAATTCTAATTTCATAGTCACAACGTAATGATATAACAATAAAGTATGGATTTGACCTAAACAATAAGTAATTAAATTTGAAATTCTAAGTGTGAGAGAAAGGATAAATTACTTAGCTGATTTCACAATTAATCCTAAATCATGCCAAAATAAAGAATTGTTAAACAGGGAGGAGGACAATGTCAAACGAACCTGAAAAAATTGTGCGATAGTGAGATCTCGATTAGATCCTGGTTAGGGAACCTAAGCACTGAGAGTGCTCTTAGGCGCTGTGATTGTAAAAATGACCGGAAAGTGATTTCTTCGTGTCGCTTATATATTTTTTTCCTTCACTTTTGTTCACCCTGGTTTTGCACTATGCCCGCAAAATTCACTTGAAACTTACAAAGAGAAAGAGCACATGCAAAACCCCAAAACATCAAATCCTAAAAAGAAAAATATGCAAATGGGGAGTCGATTGATCTTGGAGGTCACTCAATGAGTGAACTTACGATCCGAGCACTACACTACATTTCAAACTCCATGTAGTTCTACATGTGTGTGTGTGTGTGTAGAATCGTGCCCTAGGTGGCTCTTTTGCAAGATGCACTTGATAAGCAAGCAAATAGTTAAATACGAATATGTAAACATATGTGTGCATAGAAAATGAGCTTCCCCTCCTATGAAGTGCATGTAGAAGAATGCATTTCCTTGTCCCTTGACCGATAGCTAGGTGGATGCTTTGATGCTCTTGAAATACCTTTGGATGCAACCTTAGGTGAAAGTAATAGATGCTTAGAGCTTGGTCCCTTATTATGGTCCCTTTGTATTTATTTGATTCCCTTATTTGAATTTTGTATTTAACCACTAAAAATCCAACCACCAAGAAAACAAGATGCCCAAAACCGTAGACACAAAATCATGCACTTTAGACATTATTTAGTCATAGTCTCATACTACTTTTCATATGGTTTTTGAGCGAAGAAAGTACTAATTAACCCCCATCTTTTGGCCATTTTACTTTGCTTTCTATCATCATCCTTTATCGACCTTCATCACATACTTTCTGGTCTATTTTTGTCATTTTGTGTCATTTTATCCTTGACTAGGCGCTTGTGGCGCCCGGTCCCAATCCGGTGCCCCGATCCTCTTTCCATTTTCCCACCACTTTTGGGCACTTTCTAGCCGCTTTGAGCATTCTATATTTTTGGTGGTTGAACCTCTTCATGATTAATTACTGAACTTATAACAAGAAAACCATATAAATATAAAGTTATGAGAGCATAATGAGGGACCAAACACTAAGCACTACTATCATCACCTAAGGTTTCATCCATCAAAGGCTCCATTTACAACCATCTAGCTCCATCATAAGGCATAAGGTTGGTTCATATGCATCACACTGCATAGGAGGAATTTTATTCTATTCCATCCACCATTCTATTACATTTCTACACATAGTTATTACTCACTACTTTCACAAAGTGTGATTGGCACAAGAGCACCTAGGGCATGATTGCACACATAAGCACATAGAACTACATCATGTCTGAGATGTAGTGCAACACTCAGTTAGTAAGTCCACCATTGTGGCAGCTGAGGATAGTCTAACCCCTTCATATACATATTTATTTTTTAGGGTTTGATGCTTTTCTTGGGGTTTTGCAAGTCTCTTCTTCATCGATGATTACCAATGAATATATAGTGAGTATAACAAAGTTAGTGCAACAAGAAGTGAAGGCATAAAGTCATCCAAATGATACCTCGAAGGAGGTTTGCAAGGATTTTTCACGAGCAAAAGGGCACCCATATTTCAAACCAGGGGCGTCCATAGCACACATGTACCTATCCAGATGCCCTGATCCACTCAAATTCCCCGATCTACACTTTTCTCGGACCTCGCACAGTCATTTCCTCTTCCTATTTCTTCATCCATCTCTATTTACACAATCGAGCAAGCTCAAATCGAATTAGTTGAGTTCTTTCTAACTCTCCTTGCACTCTAGGGTTTTACATTTCCACTTTCTTAGTTGTTTGAGTCAATTTCTTTATTTATTCAACTATCATTTATTTATTTTGCATATCATTTGATTACACTAGGATAAAAGCACATAATTTCATAATTTAGTTAATCATTTTGGTGAACCCGAACTCCATCTTCATGCCTATAGGATCCTCATCCTTTTTCATCCTAAAGTCTAGTCACCATGAATATCTCGATCACTAATTATTTTCTTTCACATCCTAATGTAAGGTATAAAGTCCAACATCTTCTAGCTACTACCCACATTTATGTTGATATGCATCCTGACTCAGTATATCAAACTTTTGTAGATGCATTTTCTCAACATTTATCATTCAAATCTAATCTTCCAGGCTGATTTAAACACTTTTGATAATGACCCACCCTTGCATATTATGATTTGCATTCTCAATATGGGTATTAAGCGCACTTTAATTGATAATGGATCTAAACTTAATCTATGTCCTATGTCATTCCTTGAAAAGTTAGGTCTCTCCACTTGTGATGTTAGTCCATCATCCCTCTCACTCTATGCATATGATGGTTTCATTCGTCCATGTGTTGGTCACATTGCATTACCTATTACTATAGGACCCAAAACTATCAACACAATGTTCTTTGTCATTGATTTCCCAATCTCTTACAATTGTTTGCTTGGTAGACCATGGCTTCATGCTTATGCATTGCTTTCTTCTATTGTACACCATTGTGTTAAATTCCTCCATGAAGGCATTGAATATATTGTTCTTTGTGACCATGACCCATTCCAGTATTGTGATTGTGATCCTAATACTAGTCTTCCTATTCCACATATTAATACTATAGATGATCCTCAACCTATGGACAAGCCACCTCACTTTCGCCACTACTTGAAGGTGTCATTTGTGTGATAGATGCAATTTCTTCTACACCACCTACTACTACTACTATTATGATTCCTTATCGGGGCATATCCAATCCATGGATGTCACTCTATCACCTACGCCTTCACATGACACCACCTCCGCTAGCACACTCACCATTTAGTTGCACATTTTTCATGAATGATTCATATTGGGAACATATTCCATTTGTTCCTACTTTTGACAATACCATTTGCTCACACGATGGTCTAGATTGACTCAATTTCACTTTTGAGGACCTTTATCCTCCTACTCATGTTCCTCATTTATATTATGGCTTCATCACTATTACTATTACTTATGGCTTGTGTGTCTTCCATCTTACAGTTTATCTATCATGAATCTCTTGCTCTTCTCCACTCACCTTAGGAAAATCATGGCTTGATTACATTAGGGGTACTCTAGATCTTGATCATACAGACATATATTTTCCCATGCCCTTTGGTCGTGTCTTTATTTGCAATAGTTCCTTTCTTGGCTATACACAAAATCTCACTCATTGGTATGCACACAGTTGTCCACTTCCTCCATTCACTAATGAGGAATATGCCATGGGTATGTATAATTTATGTCTTAATGGTTCATTACATGATCAACCAGACACTATTGCTTATCAGGTCTCTAATGTTTATCCATATGAATTTGACCTTGAAACTAATGATCTATTAGATGATATTACATAATCGATTCTTCATCTTCCACACTTGGGGGCATAGCATCCAACATCCCCCATATTAGCATTGGCACATCTATCATCTTTTCACTATCATACATCACTCTCTTCATATATACATAATCATCACATGTTTTAGCATTGTCATTTCCCGATGACACACTCTTGTGCTTCAGTTCACACTTGACTATTGAGGGCATACTACACATGAACCCCACACACTACACGATAGGTACTACACATCATGACTCTTCACACATCTTGTGTCATACATCCTACATTTAGGCTACATCATTTCAACCATTACATATTTACATATCATACATACTTTACATATCATATTAGTGTTCATCATACATATGTCACACCCCTATTGTCTATGAGTCTAACATTACATCCTACTCATTTTACGTACTACATAACACACATATTCACACTACCAGTCTATCTACACACCTTGCATTGCACATTATTCATCGCATATTACACATCTTACACATCATATGATCATGTATCATCATCATTGCATATATTACATCTTCTTCTACGCGTTGCACTCACTACCCTATGACGCACTTTAGTTCCTCAATCCATACTCGATTGCCGAGGGTTTACCAATCAAATGGACCTTATCATACATACACATTCATCACTTGACCTTCTATCATGCTGACATTACTAGGTTAGTGACATATGTTATAGGCTAAATGGTCACATATTCCTTCATATTGTAGTGGTACACGCTTTAGGATACATCACCACTCCCTCTATTTATCTCATCATAATATATATGATTTAGGCTACATCATCACGCATTCATCTCTAGGTTGCATACCATCACACACATAAACATTCATCACAACGCATTAGATACAACACACACTTCGACCATTTTTCGATGACGCACTCTCATTTACTGTTCATTATGTACTACTAAGGGGGCTAAACCAAATGAACCTCACTACATACAACTCTATTCACTGGGGGGCTCACAGATCCTATCATCCATATTACATTCCATTCCACCCATCCACAACATGTTGCATATCTTGGTTGTTTTTACTCTTTCTTGCATTTTCTTGTATATGGTCATCTTATTACACATGCTAGTTAGATCTCTTGTATGTCATTTATCTATACCATACACACATGTGCATTCATGTCTTTTTCTAGTTGTGATCATAGATACATGTCTCTTACATGCAACATGGATGCTCACCTTCTACCACTCCTACAACGGTCGTTAGGGGCATCCACATTCATACACTATAGGTGTTATTGTTTCATTTTGTACTTAGCACTTTACATTTTCTTGGTTATACACACTTTTGAAAAAATTGTTATATTTCTAACATGCTAATGAGTGCTTCGTGTGTATCATTTGTTTACGGGATTACTTACTTCCATGGTTATCTGTTTGTTTGTCTACCATTGTTTGTTTCTTATTTGTTATTATATGCGGGCATTGCCCTTTATTTGGTGCACACACTTGGTTGTTGTATGTGGCCATTACGGCCTTGAGTGTCTTGTGACATCGTTAGTGATGTCCTATGTTTGCAACCCACTTTGTAGTTTATGGTTGTCTTCTTACGTGTTTACTTGCATTTTATCTTATACATTGTCTTTTACATGCATGTTTGTTCATACTAACACTTGTTTCTAGCCACTTGTTTACGTGTGCCTTGGTTTCTACTAAGTGTATTCCCTTCCCCTTGTAGGGCACAATTTATGCATTTGGTCCTCTTTTGGGGCCGCATTCTCCTATCAGTGACGTCGCATGTGCCCCCAAAGAGGGGGCATCATTTGGGGTTTTACATACTACACAATGCTTCTACACCGTTCAATTCAGTTCATTTTTCACCCTTGGCATTGTGGGTTATACAACATGTGGTTTCAAACTAGCCCATGAACCCCACACATAGTGGATTTTACAGACACAAAGTTGTCCTTAGCATTCTGGGAGTAGTTATAGGTTAGAGGATACAACTGATTTCTTCTCTACACTACTTCATCCATCCAAGCTGTGGCGTCGGATCATCCAAAAAACCAGTAGTACAAAGATTTCTTCATACAACTTCGGGGAAGTAGTTATTGGCTAGAATAACACAACTTTCTCCATATCCTTCTTCAACAAGGGTGGTGTGAGATCACCCAAAAACTCGCAGATATAGACATCCTTTCTACACCCTTTCTCTCATCACGGATCAGGTGCACATGTTCCTTTTACATTTTCATTTCCATTACATACTTTTTACTATATACATGCATCTTTACATGTGTTTTTGACATATATACATGCATATTTGACTACTTGATCATCTTCTCCTTACAAGTCCAACCATATGAGAAACAGGGAATCAACAACAAAAATGGCATCGACAAATAACAACAACATTTGCGGCAACACACACACCTCATACTAACATGCAAGTACATCACACACATTAGCAACTACACACGCATTTCCACCCTAGGTTCACTCTTACCACTTTTTGCACTTTTGCATCTTTAGTTTCCACACTTCACTATTTTCTCATTCCACACTTTGTCTAGTCCATCGAACGCTTTCTACATCACTCTACATGGACATCGTGCGCATATCTATCTAATTTATGTTATCAAGAATTTTGCTCACCAACATAAAGTGGGGACAAATGTAGACACAAAAGCATGCACTTTAGACATTATTTAGTCTCGTTCTCATATCATTATTCATACGGTTTTTGAGCGAAGAAAGTACTAATTAACCCCGTCTTTTGCCATTTTAATTTTCTTTCTCATCATCACCGCCGACCTTCAACACATACTTGCCTAATCTATTTTTGTTGTTTGGGTCACTTTCTTTATTTATTCAAATATCATTTATCAAGCTTTTGCATAACATTTTATTACACTAGAATATAAGTACATAATTTCATATTTTAGTTAATCAACAGCTATAAAAGACACAAAAGATGCGAGCAAGATATAAAGAGGTTGGGGGCACCCGAGGGGACGAGGGCACATGGGCACTAACATTTCGACGGGAGTTAGTGTCCAAACTCGTAAAATATGAAGTAAAGAAGGTCAGACTAGGTAGTGGGGTGTGTAAGACCAAGATGAAAACTAGAAAGAAAGCAAAGAGGCCAAAGATAATGATCAATTAGTACTCTTCGCTTAGGAATCATATTAATATTAGTATGTGATCACAACCTAGAAATATACCAAAAGTGCATGATTTAGTGTCTAGGTCTCGAAGGGGAAATTTTTCCAAAGAATCAATTTTCATTGGTAGAGCATCATTGTGTTGCAGAAGGTCATCATAGATCAAAATGTCATCTAGATCAATGTCATCTAAGCAATCTACATCAAGGTGGAGGCATCTTCATTCATTCTTTGGATAATTTCTTCTTTCCCTCTTTATTTATTCTTTCTCCTCCTTTTCCTCCCTTTCTAATTCTCCATTGTAAACAATCATTGTAATTTGTCTTATTTACTTAAATGGCTTTCTAAAGTTGCATTGTAAAAGTCCCTTTTGATTTATAAAAAGGGGACTTATTCACTCACTTCCTAAGAAGATGGAAATTCACAAGTGGAATAATAATGTAAAAAGTCATGTGGGGGGTAGATGAAGAGGCAATTCACAATGTTATAAATTGGAATGGCTTCTCCATTCCAAGGGATCCTGAAAATTTTAGTTCTTGGTAGCAATTGTGGATTGTGGTTTGGATGTTGAGCTTTGTATCACCAACACAAGAAATAAAATCTACATTTATTCCATTTCCCTTTCTCATGTGTTCTTCTATTTCCTCTCTTTTCTACACTTTGCAAGCATAGTGATCAAGAAGGAACTTTGCATCCTTGATAGATGAATCTAAGGAACTATGTGTCTTTAATTTTTAGTCTCACTAATGGCTTACATTTTTATTTCCTTTGATTGAATGTTGAACTACTCTAGTTATTGGGTGTGAACTCTGTTATTTCCTACTCACAATGATAACCTTCCCTTTCCTAATTTATCTCCTTTATCCCTCATCACTGCAATTTCCTCCCTTATACCCCGTATAAGCACTTTGCCACAAGTTCAATGAAGTTTTTCTTATGTGATCCCCGACATATTTGGCCACCCCCACAACATTATATAGAATTAGGATAGTTTACATTCAATAATGGGAGCCTCCCCATACACAAGAAGGAGGGGTGTAGCCCTGTGAGCATTGGTGGAAACACATAATTTGCCATATGACAAATTATTTCACCAACAATGCTCAATCATACAACTTATATTGTCACTAAAACATATCTCTTTCATTATATAATGAGCTAAACATATCATAATAGTCGCACATCCAAGTGGATCATGTTGTTCACTAAGTTCGACTTAAAATTTGTTTCTCAAAAGGATATTAAGGGACAAGTGATTGCTGATCAATTAGTTGAAACACCACTTACTGATTCACGACCACTAAATCTTGATCTTTCGATGATTCCATCTTTACTATATCTAAAACCAAATATTATATTGACACAAACGAGGATTTTGATATGACCTTACATTTTGATGGGTCAAAAGCTAACCAAGGGGGTAACACGGACATTATATTTATCACACCCTAAGAAGCCTTTATTCCATTGTCACTCAAACTTGATTTCCCATGCACAAACAACATGGCAGAGTATGAGGCACTCATCATTGGTCTCCAAATAGCCATTTCTCTCAATATTAAATGATTACATATGGTTGGTGACTTGTAGGTCTTGTCGTCAACCAAATCCAAAGATCTTACCAATGCCGCAATGATACACTACAACAATATAAAACCCTTATAGATTCATTGCTCACTTGATTTACACATTTTGAAATTAAGACTTCTTCGTGATCTTCCAATCGACTTGCCCACACCATGGCTTCTTTAGGATCTTATATACCATTAGAAAAGGAAGTTGACATTTGACATATTCCTATTTGTGTACTATCATAACCATGTTTTTATTGTAATCATTCATTTGATATTTTTCACATCAAGACCAAGGCACCTCCTCTTTGGTATGAAGAGCTTATTACGTACTTGAAATTTAATACGTTGCCACCGAACTTACCAAAGTTAGTTGTTGTACCTTTATAATAGAGCAACTCATTTTGTAATTATAGGTGATCTCCTTTATAAGTGCGGATATGACTGTATATTATTACGATGCTTACTACCCCAAGAGACCATCGTTATGCTCCCGAACCATGTGATGGTACATGCAGGGGTCATTTTAGTGATATGGCTATTGCATGACATAGTCTTCATATGGGATATTATTTTCCTTCATTATAACAAGATTCTTGTATGCACGTTAAACATTGTGAGGGGTGCCAAAATTTTGCAAATCTTTCTCATCTTGTCATGTAAGAATTACAACCGCTCCCAATCCATTCAACCTTTCGCCATTCGGGGACTTGAACTTATTGGAAAGTTTAAACCTATTATTTTTAATCGCCACATTTTTATCATTACTACCATTAAGTACTTTACAAAGTGGGTTGAGGCCGCACCACCTACACACACCATAGGTCCATAAATCATCAAATTCATTGTGCAACACATAATTTTCCACTTTGGCATTCCTACCAAGATCATTTCAGACAATGAAATCTCATTTAAAAATAAGGATGTCAAATTATTGTGTGATAAGTACAAAATTCATCACAATTTTTCAACACGGTATTATACACAAGTGGAGGCTTTTGACAAAACAATCAAGAAAATCATCCAAAATGTTGTTAATGCTTCTCTCGTAGATTGGCATACACAATTTCCTTATGCCCTTTAGGCATATCGTACTAGTATTCATATGCCTAAAGGGTCCCCACCTTTTCGTTGGTATATGGGGTTGAGGCTATTATGCCCTTAATACTAAGATCCTCTCCTTGCAAGTCACTCTCCAAGAGTTTATCACTGATGATGATTACCATCATGAGCACCTTGCACAACTTGATCTACTCGACAAAAGGTGTTCTAATGCTCTTGATCATCTCCAAGTGTACCATGATCATATAACAAGAGCTTACCACAAAAAGGTCCACATCTACAAATTTGAGTTAGGTGACCTTGTACTTAAAGAAAACCAACAAAATTTGTCCCAAACACTGACCAATGGGAAAAAATTTCCCTAACTAGTTTGGACCCTATGTGATCATTCAAAAATATGGGTCTCAGAATTTACAAATTTCTTGACTTGGATGACAATGAAACACTAGACCCATTTTTAATGCATTTGCAGTGGTTTTATGCCTGAAAATCCTAAAAACAATATAACATTTCTAAAAAATCCAAAAAGAATATAACTTTCAAAATCACAAAAACACTATAATATTTCAAAAACAAAAACAATGCAAAGTGTTCAAAATATATAAAAATGATTCATATGATTATCCGTGTGCATTACCAATCCCATTCATTTTTAGTGTACATAGTCATCCATCCATAATAAAAATTTCCCCAATTTCACACTTGTATACATGTATCACAATGCTTGTAGGTGTTCTCCAATGCATTTGGACACATTCACATTAGTCTCCACATGGTTAACTCTGGCCTTTTGAGCATGGTCTTCATTGCTTGGTGGATTTAAGAATGACTTCATCTTTTGAGAGATCCACACATTTACACACATTTAAAACCTTTTTGCAAACACTAAAGGACCTTATTTGTTGCATATTAGCTAATGACGTATCCATTTTCACTTCCATCTCCTCCATTAATTCATAGTAGTTCGAAACCACCAAGAGAGAGCTAAATATCATGTAAAAAGCAAAGGAATAAAAAAATCAATCCACAAAAGGACACAAAAGAGAGAAGAAAATAAGTACAAATCAAATCAACAAATTAAAGCAATATTTGAAACTCTCTCAAAGGGGTCTTTCCAATATCTCTATTGAGGCTATGGATGCATGGATGGCAGTAGAGAAATGTTGCGATTAAAACCAAATGTATCTTTGTTGGGCTAGGATGTCTCAGGCGACAAATGAGCAATGCAATGCATGACTCAAAACTTATCTTCCATTATTCACAATCCATACTAAATAGTCACCTACATATCTAAACATTGGTGTAGTCACTAAATCATGCACTTACTATGTACATCTAACCTCTAAATATTTCATTTATATGCATGATTCCTAAGCAAGATAATTACTCATCGACACCCCTTTTACTTTGCTTTGACATTGATTTTATCCTTTTTCATCTTTATTCTTTGTTGTTTCTTATTGACAACTTACAATTATGCACACTAGCCAATATATTAATCAGCTTTGATTTCACTGTCGACCTTTTAAGGACCCCCATCAACCTTCCATTAGGGACAAAAATGATCGGGTGTTACTTTCCCTTTGGGTGCCTATGTCCTCTTTACCTCTTTTTCTAATATTTCGAATGTTACTTCTTTCTTATCTTATTTCATCACTCTTGGTAAACCTTTTACTTAATAATGATGAAACTTAAGCAAGGGAATCATGTGTGTGTGTGTGTGTCTTATTTAACCTCATTAAGGGGAAAGCATTCAAGAGGCACATACTACTATAAGGAGCTAATATTTTCTATCTACTACATCAAAGACTATATTTTGGATTACATAATTCACTACATAATACGGTTTATTCCGAATTCCATACCACACATTTACATTTGAGACAAAGTAGTTGTATCCCGCTATCCCTCTGTGTGACTGACACTAGGGAATGCTAGCTCAAGGGACACTATTCTAATCACACACGAGAACTACATAGAGTATGAAATGTAGTGCAATGCTTGGTGACAATCACATTGAGGTGACTGCCGAGGTTAGTCTGACTCAAGAATTTGCATTATTTTATTCATCTAATGTGTGCTTGATTACTATGCAGTATATAGGGTTTGTTTTGTAGGTTACAGGTATGAAAAATTGAATATGATGTGACGCATGGAAAATAAGGAGTGATACTTAAGTGACACGAAAGAACCACATCCTAAGAACTTTTGTAAAACCAACATCCATAATGACGCTAGTGCCTCGGTGGTCCTATCACCTTCTAGGCACTCTTTTCCTTAAGATCGTAAATTTTGAGAATTAGACACCTGAGCTAATACACCCAAAATATGCCTTTCCAAGTCATTCATCACCCCAAAATTAGTCCAAGCCTACGATGGTAAGATAAGTCATTCTCTAAACCCTATCTTTCACTTTTGTTTGCATGATCTTGTTTGTTTAATATTACATGTATTTAATCAAAAATGTCCTTATCTTTGATTTATTTTTAAAACCATTTGGCTAGTGTGTCCTCATTTAATGTTTCTTGACATTTATGCCTCAAGCGGTAATTTACTAACACACACACACACCCACTAGATCTCAACAAAATTAAAGCCTAATATGTCACCTTTATTTGCTAGTTTTTGTTCAAATCATTGATTTTCTCCATGTTCCTCTCGTACATGTTGATGTATCTCCATGAGTCCTAATGTACCTACAAACATTGTGTTCCATTCATACCACATTAATAAACATATTCATTTTTTCCATATTGTACATCCCATGATATTACACATCTATAGTCTCATCTCTCCAACAACGTTGTTAATATGCACCTATCCATCCTCACTTACTCAATCCATATGATATAAAACAATCCCACCATATGAATCAACTCCATCTCTACCTAAATCATCTCCTTCCGTAATTTATACATAAACCTCTAAATATGGTGTCACAATATCACCAATGGTAGGCTCTACATACACTAAACAACATCCTCATCGCCCCATACTTCATCAAATCATAGTAAAAAAATCACCTTGGGTGGTTGTAGGTTGATTGCAACACGCATCACATCAATGTTGCGGTTGGTCACAATACCTCAAAAACATCAATAAATCAAAAATTACCAAAACATGAATATATGC
>CM031239.1:1047927318-1048058974 GCA_018340775.1 Taxus wallichiana var. yunnanensis
ATTAGCACCTTCAATATAGTGGAATCGAGGCCTTGTTTGGTCTCGGTGCATTACGCTTGGTGTCAAATCATTAATGTTTTGACTCTCCGATTGGTGATCAATCGATTGTGGGCGTCTACGGTGTAAAGACAGAACTTCAAAAGTACAAACATTCGTGGATTCATACCTGACCTCGTTTACTACGTTATTTTCTATCTAAGACCATTCCCGCTCCACTAAAATTTACTTGGATACTATGGCTTGCTTAGCCTCACAAATTCTCGCGCCTCACCAATCGACTCGACATATTCGTCTTGGTCAAAAAAATTTTGCCCCATCCTACTCAACCCCGGTTGCTTTGTATGATAAATAATGTGTCTGCTAATTCACAGGGATACCCTGGTACCACCAATTTCACGACTACCTTAAGCTGACCTCTCCGTTCTCCCACCCGACCTTTCTAGTAATGGCAAACGTGCTTTTCTTAAAAGTGTTTCTCTTTATGTTGTCATGGGGGACTCTCTATAAACGTGGCTTTGATGGCATCCTCCTTCGCCTGTCCTAACCGGTGTGGAGGTCACCTATACCATCCAACAAGTCCACGATGGGATTTGTGGTGGACATTTTAGTGGTTTCTTGCCATGGCTAAACGAATCCTTCACCTAGGTTATTATTGGCCTACTCTAACAATGATAGCATTCTGAATATATTAAGTGTTGTGTTATGTGTCAACAACATGCCAACCTTCAACATACTCCTAGCCATCTGCTACAAGTCGCACGAGATCTTTGGCCTTTCTCACAATGGGGTTTAGACCTTATTTGAGATTTACCCGACCTCTTCACAACGTCACCGTTGGATAATCACGACAAGCATTTGAATATTACACAAAATGGGTGGGAGGCCATTCAACTCATTTCAATCAAAAAAGAAAAAAATTCGAATTCGTTAACCATCACATTATCTATCATTTTGGTATTCCTATCATTTGCCTAATAATGATAATGGTAAATATTTTAAAAATAAGTTGTTACAAGACCTTTGTGACAAATTTGCAGTATCAAACTTAGTTTCTCATCACCTTACTTGTCTACTGAGTGCCAATGGTTAGGTGAATCTTCTAATAAAACCCTAATCAAAACCTCATGAAAGGCGTCATTGAGTCCTAAGAAAGCGGCATGATCACATTCCCTTTGCCCTTTGGGCTTATCGTGCTTCAACATTCATACCTCCACTAATGCCACACCATTTTCTTTGGTATATGGTACCGAGGCATGTCTTGCCTCTTGAAGTACAAATACCCTCCCTCGAGAATATCTCTTGAGGATATTCTCACCAACGATGATTTCCGCAAAGAGTGGTTAGCCCAATTGGAGCTTCGACGAGCGTCGTCTTATGGCTCTTGATCACCTTCAAATCTACCAAAAGCGAATCAAGCGCGCTTATGATAAACGGCTTCATGAGCGCATGCTTCTTAAGGTTGGCGATCTTGTCCTCAAAGAGAATCAACATGTAACCAAACTAGAAAAGAGTAAACGTGGCAAATTCCGCTTCCTAATTGGATTGGGCCTTACATTATCACTCACACTTATGGATCGAGGCACTTATCGCTTAGCTTCACTTAATGAGTAAACTCGAGCCTGAGCCCCTTAATGCCTTGCATCTTCGAACTCATTCTAACTCTTGTTGAAATTAGTGTTATATCACTACTTATCTACCTTACGCCTCGTCCCGAGCTCATTTACCACAGCATACACTTTTTCTTACATCTCAAAATCCAATCAAGCTCACATGGTTTGATTATCACCTCCCCTTAAAAGATGCCTTCCCCTTTTTAGTCTAGTCCATGACTTCAAAGTATCAAAATGACACATTCTTAATTACACACTTATGGGATTTTCTTGAGTCAAACTTCTTACAAAAACTAGATGCTTCATGCCTAATGAGACATCTAGACCTCTAACTTATACAATAAGACCTTGCTCCCTTGAAGACTGGCTATATGCCAAACTATTGCTTCTTATTATATATAGATTGCTTCGAAGGACGGCTATACATAAACACTGCATCTGCAACTCTATAAATAGGCATTTCTGCCCACAAGGAAGGAGCTGTATACACGATCGAGCCTTATCGAAGCTTCCTCGCATTGATCGGGCTTCGTGAAGACCTCAAGAACAACAAAATACATATCCCATGTAGACTTTCACATCGATCGGTCTATATCCGTAAAAATAAAAATAAAAGTAGTACTTCAAAGCACTTTTGAGTCATGGACTTGTCCATTTAGGTTTAGTTTTCTTTTCGTAGAATCATGTCATCTTATAATAAGTTCTTACTCGCACTCTCGCCCACATCAACCACCTCACCTCACCCTTTCATACAACACAACAAAACTCAAGGGACGTGGCGTATATTAGATATATTGTGATTATAACACTCTTTTCACCTATCGAATTCTATTCGCCTACGCAAGGTACCTACTGGGATTCGAGCTCATCCTACATTAATATGTGGTTTGTTTAGCTCTTCTCAATTACTGGACACTCTTGCCTCTTTTTCTCGGCTCTAGGATTGTGTGTTTCCCTTAATCAAGACATGATTCCATACTACTTGGGTATGCTAACTTTCACTTCACCCATACCTACACTAATGACATTACCCTACCAGCATCAAATTTTTACCAACCAACAAAATTGCCTAACCACAAAGCAAATTGCACGAATTCACCTCTCCCCGATCTTAAGGAGAACTACATCGTCGAGGCCCCTCCTTGCTTTGTGCAATGGGCTGTAGGCAGCACTTAGGAAACATGGGGTCTCAGAGTTAGCTCGACCATCCCCTATCGCCACCCTCTCATGTGTTATCGATATAAATATTTTTGTATTTCTATTTTGCCAACATTCATCTTTATCCTTTTCAAAACAAACAAAAACAACATTCAACACACAACCATTCTTATTATTATCATCACTCAAAACCACATACATATTTATTTTTATTTTAGATGTTAACCAAATACATCTTCTCTATCATCGACTAAAGAGTTGGCATCCTTATTTATTCTAATATTCCTATAAAATCAACTTAGACTCTGCACCTCCTCCCGAATCGTGTGGTGATCGTGATCGTCCGATGCCTCTCACTGGCCTCTCCATCCTCAAAGTGCCACTTCCATTGGTTCCTCCCATTGATCCACCAACATCTCCCCGTAACATACGAATACGTCCTCTCGCATGGAGAATCTTACCTCCAGTCTCTCCACTCATGTAGCCGTGAAGCCTCTAACATTCCATTGTCTCATTCACTGTGTTTGAAAGGCGAGCCAAATCCTCGTGGCAGGGCGATATCTCTCCGCTTGTAATCACAGCTATGTCAGGCACTCACGTGCACCTCGCAGCCTCCGCTACCCACCATACTCTATAGGCCTCATGCTGCGTCCCGCATCCATAACCCTACGATCAGGCACGCTATCTCTTATGGCCCTTACGGAGGTGTCGGACGGGAGGTGAGAATCTTTGCCCTCGGTGTCAATCCTCATGTATGGTCTATATGTCATAGGAATATCTGAGCAGAATCCAAATTGTCACCGCACGTGATCTAGAGGAATCCTCTCGTTTCGCCTCCTGGCCTATGCCCCTGCGATCCACCTCAATCACTCTACACCCTCAACTCCCCTCATTGTATGTGCTCGTCACCATATAGTTCCCGTCTGACCTCCAACAAATATCCACAATAGCTTCACCATTTCCCATACCTATCTATAATACTCGATGTCATCTATCACTACTGAGATCTCAAGCTTCTTGCTTCTGGCATGCTGGACCCATCAAATGCCTGAATCCCAACCTTTGCACTCCTGTCTCTCCAGACTCAATGGGTCGGCCTGTGGGCGTATTACAAACAATATGCTCATAGGCCCAACAATGTAATAAGTACGAACAATCTGAGGTGTCATCCTCGTGCTTTTCACTTGCATGCCCATAAACCCCTATATAACTCGCGATAGGCGGGTGCCTATGTGAATGTCACGCTCATTTCTATCATTTCCCAAAATAACACTCATCAATGCTTTGGGAAATCTTCCACCTTCCGCCTCGGAAATGCATAATACCCCTTCTTTATCATTAATAGCATAGCCAACCTTGTTTCCTCGGGGTGTATTTGCATACATTGTACCATACATAAATGATAAACCTCGGGCTGTGTCAAATCTCGTGCGCAAGTGACCCAAATCTGTCGTACATTGCTGCTCGCTTGCATCTTGGGCAATGCACTCGACACTTTTTCTATCATTGGGAGTCTCAGAAATACGGAACACATCTTTCCAGAAGTCACTTTGCACATCTCCCCGTTGGTAGATGAGAAGGTATTCTTTCGGATTCCATCTCTCAATCAACACCTGCAACATAGCAGCATGGTTACGTGCTATTCTTGAATAATAGCGGATTCCACTTAACCCCAACCGATTTATCAATGCCCATTCACCTGGTGTTACATCCGCTCGGATTAAGTGGAACAACAACGCTTTGCCGACAGTATCATTCATCCTTAACATTGCTTCTTCTGTATACATCAAAACGACACATAATTATTCAAAAGAACAAATCTCTACGGGTTTTTTCAAAATGAAACCCTTACAAGAACCGATGGCGGTTATGCATAACCGATACCGCTTGGTTAACCGATACGCGATACTTATAAACGTGCCATACCGCTCATGTCAAAATATACCTACCCTACTTCAACCATACACCTTGATATTTATGAAGCCCGTTTACTCCTATTTCTACCTAAAAACATACTGAGGCCCACCCCTGTTTACACTTTCTACTCCCGTAGCACTCATACCATCCCCAACCCTTGCTATCATGTTTTCTTTTCTCATATCTAACCACTTACACTTCTCTCATCCTATTTAGAAAACATGCAAAAATCAAATTACAACCAAAGCTGTTTACCTCTTGGGTTCGGCAGACTTGAGGTGGCACTTGTCTCCCTCTCATCCCTACTCCGCTGGATGCTTCTCCTTGCTGACCATATGTTCACCACCCTCTTCAAATATAACTTGTCTTTCTCGCATCCAGAATCTCATCCCACGCCACTTCACTGTCTCTTTCCTCCTTATCACTCAAATTCTTTCATGCAATTACTCCGTAGCGAGTTGTCAAATAGCGTCGCATTCGCATATTTAACGTGTTTCATGACTCTAAAAATAAGAATGCTAAAAATAAGAACTTAAGTTCACAACCAGTGATTCTATTTTTAGGAAAACAATTCTTGAATAACCGATATCGGTTAACTTGGCAATCTTCGGTCATATGTCTACCGACATGGTTCACATAACCGATATCGGTCAAGTTACCCCTTGTTGCTTAAACCTAAGTCGTCTCTTCATTTTTAGAAATTTTGGTGGCGCCCGTCCCTTTTTCCTGCATGAACAACACCATTATCCATATTTTTCATTAAATCCACATCTCATTACAATTTCATTAACATCATTTCTCTATATTACAAAACAAACAAGCCATCAATAACCAATATCAAAAACCATTACTCTATACACCATTTGGATCCAAATCAATGTATACAACCATTTAATATTCACACATTGCAAGAACCAAACATACTGACATTTCATAATATAACATGTCAATTAAACTCATCATTTATATCTATATACATCCCATCAACAAAAGACATCAACATCATTAATATATAACACCATGTCAATCAAACTCATCATACATCACATATCACAAACCATCGACTAAACATTTAACGCATTTTACGCACAGCATGTGGGTCAAATCATCATATCTATATATATACAAAGTTTCAAATATACAATGTGCTCCATCGGGGCCTCGTAATCTCATAATATAACAAAGCCGCACGCAGGCCGCAATGCTTCATTAATAATCTCGACTCGGCTCGCGGCAGGGCAGTCTCTCCTATCAAAACATACTCGGCTCGCAAGCCGGTATCAATCATGCTAACCTGTGACACAGCTCTGGCACAGTCGCAGTATATACAATAAATAAATGAATGAATAAATGAATAAATAGGCACGCATGAGCTTCTATCAACACAACTACCGGTTCAAGCAGGGTGGTGCCCATATCCAATATACAAATGTACGAGGACCCCTCGGCTCTCTCCACCTCCTCTGCCTGTCTACCCTGTTGGTCCCTGTCCTACCTCTTGCCTCCTGCTTGTGACGGACCACTAGGCCCGTGGCTGCACCTCCACCGAGACCTCGGCTCCGAGAGGTCTCTGCTCTATGTCTATAGCCGCATAGGGCTGATAATCAGCCCCAGTACCATCAAGAATATCCTGATAGTATCAGGCCTCTGCTCTAGCCTCCATGTAACGCTCTCGAGCCACCATAGTCTTGGGCTTGGTCCCCCGACACCTACTACCAATTACCCCCTATGCCTATCTTTGGTGCAAAAGCACTTGGTGGTGCTCATGGCGCGTGGTGGTACTCTATACTCGTACTCGGGTGTGGCATGGGTTGCCAGCTCATTGGTGGTGGTGCACGTGTTCGTACTCCGAGCTCAGGCTGTTGCCTTTGTGAAACACCTATCTATGCTGTAGTAGGCAAGCTGCCTACTTTTGTAATAATCTGTACCTAGCCCCGAGCTGATCTCTCTCTTGCCATCACCGTTGCCAAGTCTATTTGTGCAAGTTGTGCTTTATCTCGCCTGCTTGCTCTCGACTCTGCCCACCATACCATATATGCTCCCCGTATAACCAGCATCATCTACAAGTGTCATGCTGGCCTCTCTCTGGCAACCCAATCTAGGTCAAAGGTCGTGGTGCAGGCGGTGGGGCCTCTACATCATCCCTCCAAGATCGAGGGAAGGGAGGTGGCTCGTCTATCGCAGCCCCATATCTGCCACGTACCCTCTCTCGGGTATCCTCTCATACTCTCCTGGCCTCCGTCCTGCTTCATCCGAGAAAGTGTCTTGGATCAGCGCAAGCTGCCGGTAATCGGGCTCCCTTGCACGGGTGATGACCTCTCGTAAGGTCTCCATATGATATCTCTGCCACTATCAGACCCTCTAATAAATGCCTATAATAAGTAATGTCTCGCCCTATAAGCTTTGCTCGTGGTGACCAACGACCCCCAACCACCTCCTCAAAGCCGTATCTATATATGACCTATGGCCTGCCTGCTGGGCAGGCCCCCTCTTAGTCTAAGGCATATGATGTGCTCATATGCCCAACAATGCAGCAAAAGCGTCGAACAAATCCCCGATCGCCTCATCCAGGTGATAGCCATGACTCTCGTCTACAACCGGGTATCTGGTGCCCAAGCATAACAGGTGTGCTCCTCCACCATCTCGTGTAGAACCCCCATGCGCCAGTGGAAAGCGGCCTCCTTCGAGTCCGGGAGGGTAAAGCGAGGTGATCCCGATCATCATCAACACGGCGAGCGTGTCTTGTATGGCGATGCGCACGCACTGGTACATATCCCCATACCCGATGCTCACGCTATGATACTTTAATGGCTTGTGAGCCGCATCCCCGAAAACTGTAGGATGTTGTCCATGGCAGTCTCTGCATCCACCTAAAAGACTGCCTCTCCCTCAATCGGCAGTCGAAGGATACGATACACATCCTCCAATGTGATAGTCATCTCCCCAGTCGGGAGATGGAACACATTGGTCGCCGGATCCCATCTCTCGATGAGGGCGACCATCAAACTATGATCCCTATCAATCGCTCTGTACCGCTGGACTCCACCGAGTCCCACCTCGCGCATGATACCCCAGTGTGCTGCGGATACGTGTGGCCACATCCGTACCAACAGCGGGGGCATCCTATCCCACATCGTCAGCTGCTGACGTGCCTACAAAACCAACCCACAGTATTAGCCCTACTCTTTATCACAACATCTACTTATACCCTCTATACCCCTTTTTTTTATTTTTTTTTTTATCCCCCCGACCACAACCCGACTCCATACCACACGTCTACGCCCATCTATCTTCCCCTAAAAACTTCTACGCTATTCCCCCTCCCTCTTCACACCCAAACAAACAACCCACACCATACTCAAACGACCCAAACCATGCCCAAATACCTTAACCACATCTAAAAACTTAAAACAACAACACAACCCAAACCATACTCAAACACCCTACACCATGCCCAAATACCCAAACCACATCCACAAACTCAAAAACAAAATCACAACCCACACCAACAAATTGAAATAAACCTAAGTCAGGACCGCCCTATACTGAAACACCCAAACAATACCACAACACCCCCACCCCAACCCCAACCATACCCAAATCACCACCCAAAACCCAAAAACAACAACATAACCTAAACCAACAAAAATAGCTAAAAATCACTAAGGACCTGACTGAAGCCACCCATAACCGACTACGGTCCCTTTCCACCGACGCGGCGGTCCACAACCAACCGACACCGCCACCCACAACACCCGCCTTTTCCAAAATTTCGCGCCGATGCGTGCCGCTAGTGTAACTGCGACATCGGTCACTTCTGTAGATTCCCTGAGCGAACCCCGCGCAGCCCCACCTACATTTTTTCATTTTTTCACCAATTTACCCACCCAAATACCCTAAAACCTACCCACCCAACTGCCTTGGATTATTTCACCTATCTACCCTCTCTTTTTCAAATCATTTCCATTTTCTAATTATTTCCTAAAAATGTACATTCCTACCCAAACCCCAAATATAGCATAATGCGATAAAATACACACTGATGAGGGGTTTCGAACCTACCGTCTAATGACACATCATCGTGGAGGGATGGGTGGTGGTGGTCCATCCTGGTCCAGCCCCTCCTGCTCCCCTGGTTGTGCCATGGCTCCAAATGTCCTCTTCGGGTCCTCCACTAATCAACCCTACCTCCTCCTCCTCGAGCCCACTAACAACTAACTCCTCCGGTCAAATAGTGCCACCTCCACGTAACTAATGCTCCAATCTTAACTCTCCACGTCAGACAACTCAAATTGATTTCCAAATTGCAAAAGTGACAATGACAGGCCGTATTTTTCTTTTTATAGGTTTTTCGCCCATAACCGATATCGGTTTTATTGTGCCCTAAGGAACCGGTATCGGTACCATAACCGATATCGGTCATATAGAATCGACATCGGTTTTATTCCAAATTGTCCCCAATTTCTACCCTTATTTACTATTTTCCCTTTTTCACCCACATCGCCTATATCAACCTTTGCTGAACATTCTAACCATTTGGCCCGGACCCGAGGCCGCGACCCAACCATTTGGCCCGACCCAGGCCGCAACCAAACCATCGGCCCGACCCAAGGCCTCACCCCCTGACCATTTGGCAGCCCGACCCAAGGCCGCAACCAAACCATCCGGCCTGACCCAAGGCCTCACCCCAACCATTTGGCCCGACCCAAGGCCGCAACCCAACAACTTGGCCCGACCCAAGGCCTCACCCCAACCATTTGGCCCGACCCACGGCCCTCACTCATCAATTAGCCCGACCCAAGGCCGTACCACTTAACTACTTCGCCCAACATCAACAACATACACTTTTATCCACCCAGTAGCCTTTTGTTCAATCCAGCGCACCTGTTCGTGTTTTAGCATGATTAGGGTCCTTGACTTGATCTATCGACCAACTTTGCCTAAGACCTAGACCGTGACGTTTATCTCAACCAAACCAACCATTTGGTATTGCATAACATGCCTAAACATTCACCCGTACCTTACATTATATACCTGCAGCCTACTTCCTATGCCTTGGATACGTGATTATATCACCCTTGTTTGGATAAACTATCGACCTTTGCCTATGCATTGCTGGTTTGCTCGTCAAATCATGTACCCTAGTCGTACTATTGCATTTTTAACGTGCATCGCTCCTTGGACCTACCCCACCATCTCACCCTCATCTCAACACCATTTACCCTTTATCAACCCTATCCCCACGATTTCACGCTACCTCAATCGTGATAGATTTGAGGGGGATTACCTATACCCTTAACAGGAGTAACCACTTCTTATTATTGTCCGTGCAGCTTTACAAAACAAACTACACGACAATAAGGGGCTAATGTAGACACCAAATTTGTGTCTTACGACCCCTTGTGACCCGCATCACATTTCGCAACCTAACCTCACCACCTAAACCTTACACAATTATTTATTAATTACCTTATAATTAATAAATCCACATCACCATACCTGCCACCTCATGTCACCACCTCATCGTGACCTAGTCTTAACCCTAAACTAACCTAATTAAGACCTATAACTTGGTCCAATTCCACACCTATGACTAATTACTCCTCATCCGCACCTAAAACCAACTTCATAATGACTTGACCAAGCCCGCTACCAATCCCTCGGAAGAAAAGGAGGGAAAGCTGGCTATTTTACCAAAAATAGCCCGCTTTGACCGGACCGATACCGGTTCCTACTCGACCGCCGTCGGTTGCGTAACCGCCATCGGTTCCCCGTAAATGACCACTTCCAACCAAAAACAAGGATCGGATTTTCATTTGATCGGGAGAAGGAGAAATCATCGAGAGAATCCAGATTTTCTTTGGGCAAGTAGAGACAAGTGGAGAAACAAGAAGAGATTACAGAGAAGGACATCAATCCCAAGATACTGAATTGAATAACCAGAGCCCAAGAACACTTACGAGCATCAAAAAGAAAAGCGCATCCAACTTGGGTCTGTCTTCATCATCACAGTCCTGAAACTTGCATCTGCATCAGGGGCAAGTAAGTAGTATGTTATATGTTTCTAAGCACCATTTTCTTGAGCCTGTTGATTAATAGTAATCATAAGTTTATTCCTAGATCTACTACCAGCCACTACTGCACTTAACCTTCACCCACACACCCTGATATTGCCCAGAAGGCCATTTTACCACACTCTGAGTCTTCCCTATCCTCCCATCATTCCCCTCAGCCATCCACCAATCCTAATAACCCCACAATCACCTTGCAACCAACTTCTATCCAAAAGCACTTAGATTGCTGCCCCTACCGGTATCGTTTATCCTCTACCGGCATCGGTTATCTAACCGCGGTGATTTACCCAGTAACCACCGTCGAGTCCGTGAATTATAACCCAAAACCTTTACTTGCCTATTTGCCACCTAACAACCCAAATCCAGCCTGGTTTATCCCTATAACTCAACCTGAACGTATCAACGACCAGTAACCGAACAAACAAAGTGGCGCTTTATTATTGATAGTTTAGTTTCTATTGCTTTGTAACGAGATACCTAAATCGTGATTTTGCAATAGCTTTCTATATTATCATTTGTGTTAAATCGTATTAAAAGGGGAACTGACCACCTTCGAAAGGAAGTTTTTATATTTCCTGGGCCTAAGGCAGATCCCTCATTTGTTGTCTAATTAAAATCTTGTGGTCTTGTATTCTTACTTGCAGGTAGTCCTTCCAAGACAAAAAGGAGTTCTTCGCAGTCGATCTGATCTCTCTCTACGGTACGTGCACACCATCTCAACATTCAACAGGTATTCCTCCTAGCCCTAACCCTTATCTATTTCTCAAAGGAATGATAGGATAGAAGCAAGTCTATTCTCGCAGAGCGAAACATTCCGTGTGAAAGCAGATTCACGACAGCCGGTTTGGCTTTTGCTTTGGAGGTTTCCCAATCTTGTTGCGATGTGCTTTGATACGATGCTTTCATGCGGAGCTCACTTCGAAACCGATTCAAGTGAATTGAACAACGCATATGGGAACTCATCGCCAAATCGACGCCTTTGTTGCCATTAGCAATGCTTTCTCTTAAGAATTCGAGAAATGGATAATGCCATAGTTGTTTCCCGGAATCAAGCACGTGCCCCTGTCAATCAAGACAGGTGACAAATACAAGGTGCGGGTGGCAAAGTCCTGGCTAAAGAACCCTAAGAAGGGAGCATCTCGTCTATCCAAGACTCTTTTCCGGGCTGATTTCAATGAAGAATTGTCGATTTTATAATCCTACTAGCTCGGGTTATGGGCTTACCCTCTACTAATGAATTCCATTTCTGGATGTGCTCGCTCATCAAAGCTGTGGTGTGCGAGGAACTCAAAATATCAACTGGGCAGAAATCATCAGCATGAACTTGGCGGAGCAGCTATCCAATGTACAGCAAACGAAGAAGTTCTACATGACTTCGTACCTGATGTATACTCTGGCGGCATCAAGGCAATGGTTTGTTTTTCTTACATTAATGCCCTGAGGATGATATTATATATGCCTACCGCTGCCGCACTTGATTCACCCTAGAGACCAGCAATCACAATTTTAGAAGGGTAAATGATGCTTTCACCATGTATGTGGTCAGGCTGCTTGAGGGTGACACTACTAGAAGGTTTTCTGATGAAGCCATGAATGACGATATCGCACTACGGTGCTTACTTTATCCAATTCAGAAAATTCTCTTATATCGGAGCTTCTTTGTATGAGAGCACCCCTCGAGGCTTCCCATGTTCTGCGGTGACAAGATGGCTTTGATAGAAGCATGCGAGCAATTAGACAAATTACAGAACTGCGAGAGACAAGAAGATTTCTGGTTTGCACTTTCCCATCTCTTTGGGAAACTACACTTGTAAAACAGCCACAATGCACTGAGAACATAGAAAGAGCCCTAGTTCCTATCACTATTCATTTCTTCAAGCCAAGAACTTGCTTGACTTGAAGAATTTCATTAAACGAGAACATCAAGATAATCTATCATCATAGGGCATGAGATAACTGAGAAGACTATTGGGGTGGTATGCGGATCATTTTGAAGCTAGAAGGAGGCACTTATGGTAGGTTCTCTCTGTAATTGATTCAAGAACTCAGCTTGTACCAAGTTCCTGAAGGACTCCAGGATGAAAAATCTGATCTATACTCATATGAGTATGACAATGTGGTTAAGCACACTCCCTTGGAGGACTTGGATTGGAACAGGAAAGAGAAAGATGATCTAGCTGAGATCCTTGCTCTAGTCTTAGTCAGGACTAAGGTCTGGTTTGACAGAAAGTTCGAGAGTGTAGAAGGCACTCAAGAGAATCCTCCTCTAAGGATGTTTCAACACTAAGGAGGGAAGCATCGTCTTCCATATCGAAACACCCGTGAAAACTCCTCTGCCTCATCAACGCAAGGACCTGCAGCTTCCACTCCTTCTTCATCCACTCAAGTATACCAGAAGAAATTCAAAGAGGTTAAGAAGGAGCCTGTGGAAAAAGATCCTCAAAGAAAGCAGGTAGAAGTGCCTTTGGGACCAGAGAACATCATTGTTCTCAGTGAAAGTGAAGAGAGTGAAGTGCCAGCCCCTGCAAATGCTCCTGAAGATCCAACGGATAAAGATAAGGAAGTCGAGCCTTTGAACTTCCAAGTGCTATTGATTCTTACGCGCGCAATTGTCTCAAGCACCCCACTCACATCTCAACTTGAAACAACAGCTGTGCAAACCTTGAGCATCATGAGCTCTCTGTCTCTTGGTCCTCTTGCCCCTCCTGCTGATTCCTCTTCCTCTTTTGCATGGGTGCAACCTTTTGTTGACAGTAGGAAGAGGAAATCTTCCTCTCGGAGCTCAGGGCCAAATTTTGATGCTGTGGCAGCCTTGTTAGGCACTACTCCTTCTCATGCCAAGAAAGTCAGAATCACCTCCAGAATAGTGTCTGATGCTCAGGGTCAGCAATTCTTGGAGATTGCTAAGCCTACAGTAGACAAATCGAGCGGGACTTACGGGCATCGACTTATAACTCTCAAGAATTCCAATGGGAGAGTCTACTCTCGAAGGTGAGATCCCAACCTCCGAGGAAACGGTCATAAGAGTCATTGGGAGGGTAGAGAAAGGGCAGCAAACTATTGAGCAGGTTGGAGGAACAAGCCCGAGATTCTCACAAGTTTTATCAAGTCTCTTTTGTCTAAGTACAAAGTTTTAGACCCTACCCCATTGACTACCCTTCCGCCACTGTAATTTTGAGCCAAGATGAAGGACATAGTATCACGAGACATGCACAAGTATTCATCTAAGACAGAGCTATGGAGGCCATGGTGGAAGATATGCTTGTTGCGAGATTGAACTTCATCGATGAAGCTTTCAAACTCCACGGAAAGGTGAACAATTTTCAACAAAAGTTCTCCTCCACTATCGGGGTCATAGATAAAGAGCTCATACTCTGGAGCAGTTACATAGTAGACCTCCGTCTCATGGGACAGACATGAGATGAGAACATTTTATTGGAAAATAAGGTTTTTGATGATGCAAAGGATAATCTGTCAAAGTCCTGGGTTTACAGCATGGAGTGGAAGATCAAAGTATTGGAGGAGGCTTTGGGAGAGCCAAGAATAGGTGGCGAGAAGGGTGAGGCTTTCAAGACACCGGGTTGTATCTGTTTTTCAAACACATACTGATGTCATCTTCGAGGATGAAACTTCGGTGTGCCTCTTTCCTGCAAGAAATCAAAGCTCAATTCAGAGCTTTTGTCAAAGATCATCTATTCAAGGAAAGCTCCATTTCCAAAGAGAAAATGAAGGAGATTTTCTCTCTTCAATCTGCCATTGAAGAAGCAAAACAAGCACTGTCATACTCATGCCGAGTTTGATAAGGAAATGGAGAAGTGCCTCAGATTTTGGGGTCGGTCTACAGCCCAACACGTCATTCCTCGTAAGCAGAGACATAGCCGAGGCATTGCGCAGAGATTCAAGCGGTGAATTTTGAAGTCAGTGGGTCCCTCCCAGTCATAACCACCTGTCTTCTTCTCCTTATTCTTCTCTTCTTTTCTAATTATTTTTCTCGGATTCATTGTAATTAGTTGAGGTATTGCGATTGGCAATCCTTAACTAATCTTTAGTTAAAAGAAGTAGTTACAAAGAGTAATTGATTTGTAAGCTATATAATGGCCTCTCCACACCATTTTGAAAGGAGGAAGAACTTGGTTTATTTTCTGAAAGTGTAAATAGATCATAAAGAAATCAATACAGAAGGGCTTTCCATTCTTTGTCTATCTGATCTCTGTTATCCCCAAGCTTTCATTTAATTTTGTGAAGATCATTTGTCTGTGTTATGTTAAGAAACTTTGTGTTACGGAAGATGTTATTTCTGAACTTTGTGTCTCTAAATTCCATCTTATTTATATGATACAAATGATCTTGTTTCAATTCATTGTAACTTCGCATACATAAAGAATTACTCTGTTATCTATAATTCTGCATGTTGCCTTTCTGCTCATTCTCATTTTCTAATTCCTCAGTCCTTTTGTAATTGATGATCTTTATAGAAAACACTTTCGTAATATCCAAGTTCAACCAGAAAATCATGTTTTGTATATTTGTAAATAGGTTCGTTTCTGAATAAGGGAACCTCTCCCATTAAAGAGGAGGGACTTCTTGTCCCCTGACTGTTGCTCTTCGTAAAGTCCTATTTGACGACCAACAGTTTTTGGTGACTCCACTGGGGAAAATCATATTCCAGTTCTGTAATTTTTGATCATCCTTTGATCTGGTGACTCGCGTTTTACTCGAGGGAGAAGGGCCCTTGGTATTGAAGATTCTCAGTTTCAGCTTTTGGAGCAGCAGGGTTTTCCTTTCCCTTCAACAAGAAATAGAAGGACTCGTTCGACAAGCACTCCACCTGTTCAAGATAGAATTCCTATGGGTGGTATTCCTTCAGAGCCAGCTAGTCCTAATCTTCGAGCTTTGATTCTTGTTGGTGTTGCAGTTCCTCTCCAAGCCATTTTTCCAAGAATGGCGGTACCATTTCCCTGGGGTCATCGTGTCGGGCCCCTTGCTCTTCCTCAGCCTTTGCATGAGTTACCCAGAGGTAACCGGAAGAACTTCCCTAAATTCAAAGGCGATGGTAAAGTGCATCTTGATGAACACATCACAGCCTTCATAGTTGCATGTGGAGTTCTGGGAGTTGAACATGAAGACGTCTCCGTGAGACTATTCATTGAGACTTTACAAGATAATGCTGCTGATTGCTTCTATCACCTTCCGGCTGGTACTATCACTAGCTAGGACACCATGAGAACTAGATTTGAAAACCATTTCAAACCAGCGAGAAGATGTGCATGCTTTGCTAGCTCAAATCTCTCAGATAAAGAAAGATTTACCAGAGCAAATGAGAGAATTTGTGGCCCGATTCAATAGGTTAATTAATAAAATTCTGGTAAATACTCGACCTGTTGATCAAATCCAAAAATGTTTCTTCCTAAATGCCCAATCACCTAAAGTTAGTTATGCGCTGAGAAGGGCTAATCTCGCAACATTGGTTGAGGATCAAACTCTTGCTGTTAGTGTCGAGGATGATTTGATCATGTCAGGGAAGTTGAGGAGAGACCCTTCCAAATCTAAGTCTGCTGCTTCCTCCTCTTCCACCCCTGGACCTAATACTGATCCATTAGTTCAAAAACTTGCGAATGATCTCATTGCTATAAAGAAACAATTGGCTCAACATGCTCCTTATGCAGACGTTCCAAGGAGGAATTTTCAGCCCAGAAATCATTTGCCTACTTCTCAAACAAGATTAGTGCTTGAAGGACCTCCTGTTAAAGTTCCTGTCAATGCTAACCTGTGAAGTTGAGGAACCAGATGATGATGAGGATAATGAAGCTTGTGAGGAGTTTTTGGAAGAAGTTGATGATGAAGCAGATGAACTTGAGGGATCTCGAGTTAATTTCTTCACCACCGATGGCATTGATGATGGAGACGATTATGATGAAGTAGTAGCCGACATGAATAGTGAATCTTTCTTGTCATGACTCGAGAGTAGACAAATCGAGAGGAGAAAGTGACACTGACCCACCAAGAAATCTAAGGAGAAGCGGCAACTATCCCCATAATTACAAAAAGAGGATCTCCTATCCCCATTTCATCTACACCAAAGGTGAGTCCTGTCAATCCTGCTATTAAAGTTACTTCTTTTTCCCCTAAAGTTGATAAACCTAGGATCTCAAGTGATGATGGCCCGTCCACTTCTGGGTCTTTTGATATTATTGATCACCTGAAAAAGACTAAGGTTCAAATCTCAGAGGCTGAGTATTATCAAACCCATCCCAAAGCTTTTGCTAAAATGATTCACTTTGTCAATTCCCATTCTAAAACCACCTCTAAAGGCCTTTTACCCACTCCTTCTTCTGCACCACAGCCTAGTCTGGTAGCCACTGTCACCTCACCCAATGACAAAATTAAACCATTTTATGTAACACTTCTTATAGCTGGCCATAGGCTCGATGGTGTGTCATAGGCGGAGGTGCCTCAGACAATGTGATGCCTGCTAAAGTAGCTCATGCCTTAGGCTTGACCTCACACGCACTTATGGATCTTGTTACTCCATGGAGAGTAAGGAAGTGCCCCCTGGTCGGAAGAATTAAAGATGCACAAGTGGCTTTTGTTGCTTTACCTGAGAAGAGAGTTTTGGCTACCATCTTAGTAGCAGATATTCCTCCTTCATACGGGATGTTGCTAAGTAGGAACACGTAATGATGTGGGGGAGAAATTCAAATGGATTGGTCACATGCACTCATACCTGTTAATGGAAAAATGAAGAAGTTGCTGCCTGAGAAGCAATCTGAGTATATTGTGCAGAAAACGGATGATCCTAAAGCACAAATACTCTATGAGGATATGGGTCATGGCAACTACATGATTATGTCTCCTAATGAAATTCAACTCCCCAAAGTGTCACCTAAAGATCCTAATGGTGTTTGGATTTTAGAGTTTGATGGAAGTTGTTCCTCAGCTGGTTCTGGAGCTGGTGTCCTACTGGTGTCCCCTGAAGGAAGCCTACATCCTTTTTCATTCAAGTTGCAGTTCGAAAATACTAATAATACAGCAGAGTATGAGGCTCTCATTCTTGGACTGCAAGTGGCCAAAGAACAAGGTGTAAAGAATCTTCTGGCTCGTGGTGATGCAGAATTGATTGTAAAGCAAGTTAGAAGCCTTTTTCAGGTAAAAAATGGAAGGTTGAAACATTACCGGAATCAGGTTTGGGATTCCATTGAATTTCTTGATGCTTTCTCCATCGAAGCAATACCTAGGGAGAAGAACAGCAGGGCTGATTCGCTAGCAGTCTCAGGGTCACTACTGATTCCTCATCCTGACTTCTCTCAAGATAAGTTCACCATTGAGATGGTCCATCGGCCTAGTGTACCTGATAATACCAATAACTGGCAAGTTTTCAATGATGATCAACACTTGCTTTCTTTCCTTGAACTCAAGGGTAATTTCGAACAGTTGTATTTTGAAGGAAGTGACAACTTGCCTCGTGAAAGTGTGCCCTTTGACAAAGTAGTCACCCAAGGAGAAGAAACGGATCAGGATGGATGCATCAATCTCAAAGGAAACAAGATTCCTAAAGGATTGGTGAGTTTGGAGGAACTATTTGATAAACATGACAGGTATGTGAAGTCTAGAGCTTCTCTTGGACCTCGTGATCATTTGAGTATGACAAGATTGATATTGGGAGTTCTACTGATCCTAAGCTCGTGAACATTGGAAAATGTTGCACAGCAGATGAAAGGAAGAAAGCAATTGATCTTTTAAAGAGGTATAAGGATGTTCTTGCTTACTCTTATGAAGATTTAAAAGCTTTCAAACCAAAAGATATGCAGCATTTTATTCCTCTCAAACCTGGAATTAAGCCTTTTAAGCAGAAACAGAGGCAATACAACCCCAAAATAGCTGACACCATCTTTCAGGAAATACAGAAGTTGTTGAAGGCCAAAATCATTTTTCCCATTCACCATTCAACATGGATTGCAAATATTGTGCTGTTAGGAAGAAAATGGTGAGATCCGAATCTGTGTTGATTTTAGGAATCAATCGGAGCTTCCTTGAAAGATAATTATCCTTTTCCCATGATGGATCAGGTCTCGCAAGCAAGCGATGTGAGGGATCTGAAATGTTATCTATGCTTGATGGATTCTCGGGATATAATCAGGTAGAGGTTGATACTATAGATCAACACAAAATAGCTTTCACTACTCCTTGGGGTACCTTTGCTTACAAGAGAATGCCTTTTGGGCTCATTAATGCTGGTGCCACTTTTCAGAGAGCTATGGATCTGGCCTTTAGAATTTTGAAAGGGAAGTGTATTGTCATATACCTTGACAACTTGACAGTGTTTTCTAAAACAAGGGTAGATCATTTTGACCACCTGGAGACAGTTCTGCTAAGATGTAGAGAACATGGGATTTCTTTGAATCCTAAAAAATCTGTCTTTTGTGTCACAGAGGGGAATATGTTAGGGCACATCATCTCCAGAGATGGTATTAAGATTGATCCTAAATGAGTTCAAGCTATCCAAGACAAATTCCTCTCCCAACCAGTAAAAGGGCGTGCACTCTTTCTTTGGTAAGATCAATTTTTAAGAAGATTCATCCCGATTTTACGAGAATTAACTTTGAGTATTTCTCGGATGATGAAAGGGAAACAAACGTTTGGTTGGTCTTCTGAAGGAAAGGAATCCTTTGAGGGTATCAAAGAGCTATCGCTAAAACTCCTGTTTTAGCCTGTCCTGATTTCAGCAAAGATTTTATTATCTATTGCTATGCCACAGATAATACCTTGGTTGTTGTTTTGACTCAAGAAGACTCTAACGAGCATGAACTCCCAATTGCGTTCATGAGCTATATTCTGAAAGATCATGAGTTAAAATACACCATGATGGAAAAACATGCTTTTGCAGTGGTCAAAGCTGTTAAGCAGTTTCATTTTTACATCCTCAATTCTCATTCCATGGTGTTGGTTCCAGATACAACTGTTAAGTCAATTCTCACACAACAAGAATTTGGATCCAAGAGAGGGAACTGGGTTGCTAAGGTCCAAGAATATGACATTGACATCAAACCGACCAAGCTGGTTCGTGGAAAAGGTCTTTGTGAGCTCATTGCTGAAGGAGCTAAGCATGAATTACTGGAGAACAAAGTTGGCCTTCCTACCGTTCTGTTTCTTAGCTCAGTTGATGAATGGTATGCTGATATTGCTCATTTTCTCACCTATGGAGAATGCCCCTCTCATTTAACTGCCAAAGAAAAGAGGACTGTTAAACTTAGGTCAGTGCAGTATGTGTTGTGGGAAAATGCCTTGTTCAAACGTGGGTTAGATGGAAGATTTTTGAAATGTGTGGACAAGGAGATTAGGCATGTGGAGGAAACTATTCATCAATGGTCACTGCTCATAAGATACTTCATGGAGGATATTACTGGCCTTCCTTGTTCAGAGATGCATCCAAGTGGGTTGATAAATGTGAGGCTTGTCAGACTTTCGTGGGAAGACCCAAATTGGCCTCTTTGCCTCTTAAGCCAGTTGTAATTGAAGAACCTTTTCAACAGTGGGGTTTGGACTTCATTGGAACACTTAATCCCACTTCTAGTGCTGGTCATACTCATGTATTAACTACCACGGACTATTTCACCAAATGGGTAGAAGCTATTCCAGTAAAGAGTACTACTTCTGAAGTGGTGTGCAGCTTCATCAAAGAGAACATCTTGGTAAGGTATGGTGTACCTAACAAGATTGTAACAGATAATGCTTCGAATTTCTCTTCAACCGAGATAATGGATTTTTGCTATGGGTATGGCATTTCTTTGGCTCACTCCTCATATTACTATCCTCAGGGAAATGGGCAAGCAGAATCCACTAATAAAAATTTGGTGACTATTATAAGGAAATTAGTCAATGAGTCTCAACGAAATTGGCACAAGAAGCTCTATGATGCTCTTTGGGCAGACAGGATCACACCAAAGAGAGCTATTAGAATGTCTCCTTTTCAAGTGGTATATGGAGTAGAAGCTCAATTGCGAATAAAGTGGAGAGTGTCGGCCTTGCATCTAATGAAGGCCATTGAGGATACTAGTTTGGTGATGCTTTGGATAAGAGAATTATGTACCTTCACAAACCGAATGAGGACATATTGGAGGTTCTTTGATAGGATATCTATTCACTAGCGAAGGTAAAGGTCCTATTTGATAAGAAAGCTGAGTTCGAGAGATTTCCAAGTTGGAGACATCTTTGTGTTGTTATGGGATAAAATGCATGAACCTCGTGGCAGCCATGGCAAGTTTGATTCCCTTTGGCTCGGACCTTTCAAGATCGGACACTTTCTTTGGTAAGAATTCCTTTTATCTTGATTACATGGATGGTTCTCCTCTCCCAATTCCTTATAGTGGGCGTACCTTAATTTGTTCAAGTCTTAGGTGATTAGGGAGTCCTTTGTATATTCTATACAGCGTTTTTGTTTTTCTTTCCTTTTTGTTTTGGTGTGTTGTCCTCTGTATTGGTTTGCTTTTTGACTCCGTGGCCCAATGGATAAGGTACTAGTCTGCTTCCCGAGTTTGTCTAAGTTCTTACCTTTTCCCATTCCTTGAATTTATGCCAAGTCATCCCGGAAGGAGCCAACTTTTGTCCACTCAAAATTCCTGCTCTTAAGAAAGTGAAAATTCAAAAATTTTGAGTTTAAGTGTCTTCTGTTGTCTTGAAAATGTTAAAAGTCGAGAAATTGAGAAAATATGCGTTTTGGGTCATTTTGTGTGTTTTTCGAACTGTCGGACATTTTCGTCCCGTGTATCCCAAGTTCAAAAGTGCGCTCTGTTCCCGATCGGCCGATTTCCCGCAGCTTTTTCTTTTTTGGCCCGTCGAGAACTTCTTGTCCCAAATGTCCCAAAGTTCAATCGGGCAAGTTGTTCCATTTTCGGCCGAAACACACAATCACGTACTTCACACTTTTTCATCCCAAATGTCCCAAGTTTGCTCGGACCTATTATCACATTTTAGCCCGATCCGGTCGAGTTGCGTGTTTCGTGCACTTTTGTCCCACATGTCCCAAAAGGCATTTGTGTGTCTTCTCCCCGCTTCGCCCGAATCGGCTGAGCCACGTGTTTCACGCATTCGCGTCTCACATGTCCCAAATGAACCAAGTGCCATTCATGCTTATTTTTCCCGCTCTACCCGAATATCATGCTTATTCAAATTGGTAGGTATGTATTAAATGCGCATTCATTATCTTTCTCTCTCCTGATCGGCTATATAATGAGCATACCCCCTATGCATTTTTCACATTGCTTCCATGCTATCCTTTGCTCGAACCCTTGCAATCTAAAATCCTGCGCGTGTATCCCTTCCCTCTGTAATTCCTTCCCGAGTCTAGTTTGCGGCTCTACCCTCCGAATTACTATCAATATGAAGATCAAATTTCAGGGACAGGAACAAATCTCACCACTAGAGTCTGTCGTTCCCAATATTGGGGACAGTGAAGCTCGTCATCTTGACTTTGGTGATTTTTGGGCAAGGATGGCAGATGCAAACCCTACACCAATGGCGACAGATGATTCACGACAGCGGTTTGGCTTTCGCTGGAGGTTTCCCAATCTCGGTGCAATGTGCTGATACAGTGCTTTCATGCGGAGCTCACTTCGACCCTGATTCGAGCGAATTGACCAACGTACACGGGGAACTCATCACCAAACCGGACATTTGCCACCATTAAGCTGCTGGCCGAGAATTCTAGAAATGGATAATGCCATAGTTGTTTCCCAGAATCAAGCACAGGCCCTGTTCAATCAAGACAGTGACAAATACAAGGCGCGGGTGGCGAAGTCCTGGCTAAAGAACCCTAAGAAGGGAGCATCTCGTCTATCCAAGACTCTTTTCTGGGCTGATTTCAATGAAGAATTGTCAGATTTTATAATCCTACTGGCTCGGGTTATGGGCTTACCCTCTACTAATGAATTCCATTTCTGGATGTGCCCGCTCATCAGCATGGTGTGTGGGAACTCAAAATATCAACTAGGTGGAAATCATCAGCATGAACTTGGCGGAGTAGTTGTCCAATGTACAGCAAACAAAGAAGTTCTACATGACTTCATACTTGATGTATACTCTGGTGGCATCAAGGCAATGGTTTGGTTTTTCTTACATTGATGCCCACAAGGATGATCTTGTATATGCCTACTGCCCGCAGTTCACCCTAGAGACCAGCAATCACAATTTTAGAAGGGTAAATGATGCTTTCACCATGTATGTGGTCAGGCTTCTTGAGGGTGACACTTCTAGAAGGTTTTTAGATGAAGCCATGAATCTGATATCGCACTACGGTGCTTATTTTATCCAATTCAGAAAATTCTCTTATATCAGGCTTGCTGGCTATGAGAGCACCCCTCGAGGCTTCCCATGTTCTGCAGTGACAAGATGGCTTTGATAGAAGTATGCAGGCAATTAGACAAATTGCACAGAACCTGCAGAGACAAGAAGATTTCTGGTTTGCACTTTCCCATCTCTTTGGGAAACTACACTTGTAAAACAGCCCTGGACGCATAGAACATAGAAAGAGCCCTGGTTCCTATCACTGTTCATTTCTTCAAGCCAAGAACTTTCTTTGACTTGAAGAAGTTCATTGAATAGAACATCAAGATAATCTATCATCATAGGGCAGATACAAAAGACTATTGGGCTGACTGTGCGGATCATTTTGAAGCTAGAAGGAGGCACTATGGTAGGTTCTCTCTGCAATTGATTCAAGAACTCAGCTTGTACCAAGTTCCTGAAGGACTCCAGGATGAAAACTCTGATCTATACTCGTATGAGTATGACAATGTGGTTAAGCACACTCCCTTGGAGGACTTGGATTGGAACAGGAAAGAGAAAGATGATCTGGCCGAGATCCTTGCTCTAGTCTTAGTCAGGACTAAGGTCTGGTTTGACAGGAAAGTTCGAGAGCTCAGAAGGCACTCAGGAGAATCCTCCTCTAAGGATGTTTCAACACTAAGGAGGAAGCATCGTCTCCCATATCACACACACCCATGCAAACCCCTCCTGCCTCATCAATGCAAGGACCTGCGGCTTCCACTCCATCCACTCAAGTATACCAGAAGAAATTCAAAGAGGTTAAGAAGGAGCCTGTGGAAAAGATCCTCAAAGAAAGCAGGTAGAAGTGCCTTTGGGACCAGAGAACATCATTGTTCTCAGTGAAAGTGAAGAGAGTGAAATGCCAGCCCCTGCAAATGCTCCTGAAGATCCAACGGATAAAGATAAGGAAGTCCAGAGCACTGAACTTCCAAGTGCTATTGATTCTTCTGCCGCAATTGTCTCAAGCGCCCCACTCACATCTCAACTTGAATCAACAGCTGTGCAAACCTTGAGCATCATGAGCTCTCTGTCTCTTGGTCCTCTTGCCCCTCCTGCTGATTCCTCTTCCTCTTTTGCGTGGGTGCAACCTTTTGTTGTGATGTGAGGAAGAGGAAATCTTCCTCTCGGAGCTCAGGGCCAAATTTTGATGTTGTTGTAGCCTTATTAGGCACTACTCCTTCTCGTGCCAAGAAAGCTAGAATCACCTCCGAATAGTCTCGATGCTCGGGAGTCAGCAATTCTTGGAGATTGCTAAGCCTACGATTGACAAATCGAAAGCAGGACTTGTAGGCACCGACTTAGAACTCTCAAGAATTCCAATGGGAGAGTCTACTCCTCGAAGGTGAGATCCACTGACCTCCGGAAAGCGGTCACAAGAGTCATTGGGAGGGTAGAGAAAGGGCAGCAAACTATTGAATAGTTGGAGGAACAAGCCCAGATTCTCACAAGTTTTATCAAGTCTCTTTTGTCTAAGGACAAAGTTTTGGACCCTACCCCATTGACTACCCTTCCGCCACCTGTAATTTTGAGCCAAGATGAAGCACAGAGTATCAAAGATGTGCACAAGTATTCTGGCTCTCTATGCAGAGCTATGGAGGCCATGGTGGAAGATATGCTTGTTGCAGGATTGAACTTCATCGATGAAGCTTTCAAACTCCACGGAAAGGTGAACAATTTGCAACAGAAGTTCTCCTCCACTATCGGGGTCATAGATAAAGAGCTCAAACTCTGGAGTAGTTGCATAGTAGACCTCTGTCTCATGGGATAGACAGATGAGAACATTTTATTGGAAAATAAGGTTTTTGATGATGCAAAGGATAATCTGTCAAAGTCCTGGGTTTACAGCGTGGAGTGGAAGATCAAAGTCTTGGAGGAGGCTTTGGGAGAGCTGAAGAATAGCTGGCAGAAGGGTGAGGCTTTCAAGACACTGGTTGTATCTGCTTTCAAAGACATACACTGTCATCTTCAGGATGAAACTTCTGGTGTGCCTCTTTCCCTGCAAGAAATCAAAGCTCAATTCAGAGCTTTTGTCAAAGATCATCTATTCAAGGAAAGCTCCATTTCCAAAGAGAAAATGAAGGAGATTTTCTCTCTTCAATCTGCCATTGAAGAAGCAAATAAAGACTATCATACTCATGTCGAGTTTGATAAGGAAATGGAGAAGTGCCTCAGATTTTGGGGTCAGTCTACAGCCAACACGTCAGTCCCTCGTGGCAGAGACATAGCCGAGGCATTGAAGAGATTCAGGTAGCGAATTTTGAAGTCAGTGGGTCCCTCCCAGTCATAACCACCTGTCTTCTTCTCCTTATTCTTCTCTTCTTTTCTATTTCTTTTCCTCGGATTCATTGTAATTAGTTGAGGTATTGCGATTGGCAATCCTTAAATAATCTTTAGTTAAAAGAAGTAGTTACAAAGAGTAACTGATTTGTAAGCTATATAATGGCCTCTCCACGCCATTTTGAAAGGAGGGAAGAACTTGGTTTATTTTTAGAAAGTGTCAATAGATCATAAATAAATCAATACGAACGGCTTTCCATTCTTTGTCTATCGATCTTTGTTATCCCCAAGCTTTCATTTAATTTTTGTGAAGATCATTTGTCTGTGTTATGTTAAGAAAATTTGTGTTCTGGTAGATGTTATTTACAGAACTTTGTGTCTCTTAATTCCATCTTATTTATATGATACAAATGATCTTGTTTCAATTCATTGTAACTTCGCATACATAAAGAATTACTCTGTTATCTATAATTCTACATGTTGCCTTTCTGCTCATTCTCGTTTTCTAATTCCTCAGTCCTTTTGTAATTGATGATCTTTATAGAAAACACTTTCGTAATATCCAAGTTCAACCAGAAAATCATGTTTTGTATATTTGTAAATAGGTTCGAATCGAATAAGGGAACCTCTCCCATTAAAGAGGAGGGACTTCTTGTCCCCTAAACTGTTGCTCTTCGTAAAGTCCTATTTGACGACCAACACAACCCCATCCCGTGGGAGTAGCTCTCGAATGGTCATATCGTAAGCTTTGATATGTGCATTCAGATCTCCCTCACCTTTATATTTGGGCAAATCGGGAAGGGGTCCTGGAAGCATGACGCTTCGTATAGTGAAATCTAAGGGCTCTTTCAAATATTCTTAGTAATTCCCTATCGCATAGGTTTCAACCATTGTATGTGCCTGTTGAGGAAGTGGCGTTGGAATGGGTTGTTGATATGGCGTAACGTACGCATTGGCAGGGGCATAAGGAAGCCCCTGTGTCTGAGAAAACATGCCGGGAGAGGAGAACATATCCCCTTGTGGTGATTTGGAGTACATGTTTAAGTATGACGGGGTACTATCCAGGAAGGAATTGTTCATACAGGCCCGGGAGGAACAGTGTTAGAGATGGTGGGTCTAGTTGGTGTTTGTTGTGAATACTGAGGAGTCATGCCTAACGTGCCTACTCCTGTGAGGAGATCTACTTGGCTAGGATGGTGTGGAGGATTGGAACTCCCTGTTTGCACGAATTGTGAATTTTGACTTGCTTGGGCAAGTTCTAACCCTCTAACCTTTTCTATTAGAGTTGAAATGACTTCATTTGGTGAAGTCACGATATTCTACCTTGGTGGCGTTTGTTGTATACCATGGTTTTGTATAGGCATGTGATATCCTGCTATGAACTGATCGCTATCTTGCCAAGTTTCTCCGAGAGTATTTCCTATATGCAGTGGCATAGAGGTATTTTCTTGAAAAGAGACCTCGGGTTGTGGTTGTAAACCTCTACTGAGCAGCTACATACTTCAAGAACGTTGGTCATTCACGGAATAACGTCTTTGAATATTCATCGTCTAGACCTTGGTATGAATCTGATTGTTTACTAATTTGTGGTCTAAGCAATACCTGAGGAGATGAACCAGATTCTCGGTGAACGTCATATTATTTGAGCCTGAAGGCTCTGTTTGTTGCGTTTGAGCAAGTTGTTCCAACCCTTCTGTTTGGAAGGACGAGCTATATCTGATCCTTGGAGTTTGTGTTGACAACTGATTAGTTGAATAGTTGTCACCCCACATTGAGAGCGAGGGTGATGATTGTCTATTCTGTTGGGCGTAGTATGCCTCAAGTCCCGAGAGGGTTCGACATATGCATCGAATCCCTACATATTTGGAGGGTATATAAATACCTACGAGAATGATGGGAAGGAGTGAAGGTGAAATTTAATGAGGCATGAGAAGATGAAAAGTATACTAATCTTGGAAGAACACGTAATAATATGACTCGGATGAGACAAGTAGGAAGTTCACGTCGTAAACTTCACTTATTTTGTTTGTTTCACGTTGGGTTCTACCAATTTTGTTGGTGAATATGATGTGAAGGCTAATGAGTGCGAAGGTGAAAGCATTGTTTGTTTCACGTCGGGTTCACCAATTTTGTTGGTGAATCTGATGTGAAGGCTAATGAGGTACAGAAGGTGAAACAGTTGTTTGTTTCACGTCGGGTTCACCAATTTTGTTGGTGAATCTGATGTGAAGGTTAATGAGGTACAGAAGGTGAAACAGTTGTTTGTTTCACGTCGGGTTCACCAATTTTACGCTGGAAAAGCGACAAGCGAGCGTGGGAATCTACAAGTAACTCTTCCGCGTACCCGACCTCTCGAGGTCGTGCCGAGACAGCCGGTGGGTAAGGAATTTGTCGAGAGTTCGAATAAGCTAGTTTGGTAATCTAATGTCTTCGACACGCACCAATGGAATTTGTGATTCTAAGGCAAAGAAGGCCTTTCTAACTTGGACTGGTGTGATAGATTGATCGTGCAAGGATGATTGCTCAAGGCTCCAATCAATATTGAGCTCGGAATGATTCGATCTATATGTTTTGGAATACGTGGAAAATGACCAGGGATAGTTTCGTGTATTTCTCGGATAGGGTCATATGGTGGATAGTAAAATAGTTGTCTCTATGGACGATTCTCGGCTTAGTCTAGAACTCTCTAGCTTTGTTAGTACATTGCGTCAGCAAGGATAATTGTTCGATGATGATAGGCGGAAGTGGCGTAGACGGAATACTAGTGTGCGTAGGGACAAAGTATCTATGTCTAATTCACCTATTGTTTCGCTAGGTTGCGGGATTTGTGGGTCACAACCGTAGATTCGCAGTTGTTGTGGACCTGCTATGGTCATGCGTGGAATCAAGTCCTAATCCCTAGTATCTAGTAATCGTATGCTTTCTCAGCTTCTATGTTTAGACTCAATAACTGTGTGATTTTCTCGGAATATCTCACAGGTGTTCGTGCAACCTGGATCCTTAAACTAGTATCTATGTCTGTGAGAGTGTCTCCTGCATCTGGCTGTGGGACCAAAGGATCACAACCAAAGGTTTGTTCCCTTTCTAATTCTCTTACAGTCATATATACCTAGGGTAATCTGTAATTTGGTTGATTTGACCAAAACGTGTATGCTTGGTCGTCTTCTCTGTTTAACCCACTCAATTGGGAATTGATTTCTTGCAAGCTTACCGTTGTTCGGAAGACTTGAATCCTAAGATTTTGATCTATATCAGTTATTGCTATGATGAGATTGGGTTGAGGCACGATTGGCTCGAATATGTATTCTCTGGGCTCTCTAGGTCCCGTGATTGTCATGCAAAAGCAACAATATAAACGAACTGTAGTAAAATGAAATTTAACTATGTGAAATATATCTATAGCATATATGATTCCTCTATTTTTGTATTTTCTGATGAATTATATGATTTTAAGAAAGTAGCTATTTAAAATATCTAGAAATGACAACTAAATAATAATTTAAAACAAACAAAATAACCGAGTGTAGCTATTTGTCTGTGTAATTTGTAGATCTATTCTAAACAATAAAATAGCTCATCTAATCTATTTGTAAGATTCTTGATCCTACCTCAGAAGTGAGGAGTGAATCATAGTTTCTCAGAAACTATCAATCCTTACTGACTTCCTGGCAATATCGAGAATAGAATTAACTGAAATAAAGTAATTAACTACTCTATTTGATATGATTCTAACTAAAACTTTGAAAGCTAGAACCTGGATTCTGCAGAACAGTGGCGAATCCGATGGTGTGTGTGATCTTGTCCCCTCAGTGTGATCTCCTCGTTCTTTCGTGTTCACGTGGATCCAGAAAAGTGTGTAATGCTAGCATCAACAGAAGTAGATATTGGGATAAAGGCAGCTCAGAATACACACCGAATACAATGCGAGTAGGAGAGGGATAGCGCAAGAGTACAGAGCTTGGCTTATGCAATTCCTAGCGGGATTTATTGCGAGTCATGCAACATGAAGCATCCGAACACCGAAACTATCCTATTTAAGGAGAAAAACCTACAACTTTAATGGCTTCCTAAGCTATTCTACTCCAATGGATTGGATGAAATAACAACACTGTTTGCACAAGATGGATTTGTGGCTTACCAACAGTAAAACAATGCTAAGTGAGCATGCAATGAACTAAACTATGAAATCTAAGCAAACTAAAAGACTAAAATGAGGAAATGAGAGGTGAAAGAGGGGCCTGAAGTAATGACATCACACAAGATGGATATGTGGCTTACCAACTGCAAAACAATGCTAACTAAGCATGCATTGAAAGAAACTAAACTATGAATCCTAATAAAAGTACTGAACTACTAAAATGAGAAGATGGGAGCAAGAATGAGGGGCATATTTCTTGAGCACAAGCCATCTATTTATAGCTTTTGCATTTACCCAAGGTAAAAGCCAAATAGAACTCTTAAACTATAAACAATGGAAAAACACTATTCCAGGGAACCAGAACCATAAATGCAAGCTCATGGCAGTAAGAAGAGAAAGGTAAATCGTTGAATTTACGTGAGTCGTGTGAAAATAGCCTTCTAGAAAACGCGTAAAGGACCACCCACTGAAAGGGGTGGTGGTTACAGGAATGCTTACCGCCCCATTTAGGGCGGCCGTACACGAGACCGCCGCCCGATCAGGCAGCGGTTTCGTGAACTAAAGAGAAAAAAACCAAAAGAAGAGGGAAAAAGGAAAAACTAAGGCACGTGGGGGCTAAGCGGGGCATGCGGGATGTTAACGCATACTTGGAGAGATTTTCCGGATCCCGAACACCTTGCGAGGAGACCTGTATCATCATTGGGGCACTTGTTACATTGTTCCGATCAAGATACCTTATAATTTTGGGTACGTACACTTACCAATTTCCTTGATGTTATTTTCAATCTACAAAGCCATGGTGAAGGCATGCCTCAATGTTCATGGGGTCTTGTCCCTTAAATAGTAGGAAACCTTTTTGTCAAAAGCATCAAAGTATTTTATTAAACAAGAAGTATCACTAGGCCTCAAGATCACAGATAGTGTATTCAAGGTCTTATTGAACCGAGTATTGAAGTCATGAAAAGATTCATTAGGATTCTTATTAATATTTTCAAATTGCATAAAGAAACTCCGGAATCTAGCTTATCCTCATATTGCAATCTAAAAGCATTTTTCATTTTCGTCTATGATTCTATTGAGTTGTCTAGTAAAGATTTATACCATCACGTGCATCCTTCTCAAGAGTATGAATACAAAATTTATATACACATCCTCAAATTCAATCTCAAATTCTTCCATCATATTGAGAAAAAGTTTTAAATGTTGATTGCTAGTGATAGCATTATTCCCTTGAAATTTAGGTAGTCTATTTCTAACATCTTGTGGCACTACATTTGGATATCCAGCCATACCTCTAAAATCTATAGGACCAAAAGTGTTCACAACAAATAGAGGTCTGGGTGGGGGCTAGGCCATATTGTTTTAGGGAGGTGATGTTACAGGAAAAATAGAATGGTGAGGGACAAGGGGTATTTGGAACACAGGAGTATAATTTTCAAAATGAATGTCCTCTAAAGACTCTATTTCGTGGAAAACCCTATTAACTTTGGAAAATACAAGGACAAACTAAGAAGCACACTTATCATACACAAATGAAGGACCCTCCAGTTGGATAATTCATATCTATATGAAAATTACCTAATTAATAATCACTTGAAGAAGAACGGTAATCCTCAACCATAGGTTGATCACTTTCCATAATGTATAACTCTTTTCTTGATTCTTGATCTCTAACTATTTTCCAAAATCTTTTTCCTTCTAAATTCATCTTTCCCAGTTCTGGAAACAACTTTTTGGTAGGGTCTTTAGTGAAGAAAGATCTTCTTCCTTCCATTTTTACAAATATTAGTGATGATCTCGCTTAATACAGTCAAGGAACTAGTATTTATCAAAATTTAAATCAACATGGAGTCATGTTGGGTTTCAGATTTAAACTTGGAATGAAACCAAAGTCAAGGACAAGAAAGTACCTCCTCTTTAATGAGAGATGTTCCCTTATTGAAAGCAGGGGAAAAACCTATGTACAAATGCATAGTCTTTCATTCAATGGTGGTTTCTCGATATCCTAAAATGTGTTTTAAGCCTAGAAATTTATCAATACATGAGGATAGAAGACTTTGAAGAGAGGAGGGAGGTAGAAGAAGACAATAATTTCAGGGAAAAGAGATGGAAGAGAAAACCCTTATATGTATTGTGCAAATAAGATGCAGAATAGAACCATCCACGTTTATAACAGACACAATTTGCAGACTCAAATTTCTAGAGATTGTACAAACTAGAACACAAATTTTCCAAGCACACAAGGATTAGATGATTCTCATATCAGAACCAGAAGGAAAGAGAAAGTAGAAGAAAAAGGGAAAAAACTTTGTATTGATTTCTTCCAATTCAAAATTATAGTTCTCAGAATAATCAAAATTCCAACCCTTTACAATGGCTTTGAAAGCCCATGATATAGCTCGTAAGAGACAGTTACAACTTCCTTGAGTAAGAAAGAAATAGTTACAACCTATTTCAATCATTGATGCCCTTTCGAATTCTTGATTTGCAAAGAAACGTTAATGGCGAAAAAAATAGTTTTTAAATATATGACCATTACATTATTTTACCAGTTAAAACATGGGTCATTTGATTTTCTTTTACAACTTCAAATTTGGGCCACCCACATGGGAGAAATTAATTGGAGTGGGCCTACAGATGCCTTCTACATTTTTCACCTTTGAAGTTGTGTCAAGATGACACGTGGAGAGCTCCGCCGGTTCCTTCATACTTTATCGATTCGGGTCTATTTCTTTCTTGACCTATGTTGACCCCTAGACACGTGGAGGGCTGGTGCTCATTTGAGTTTCCATTTTGGAAGCACCCCTTAAAATTGTGCCAAGATGACACGTGTCTCCTTCCACCAATCTTTGGACTTTTCAATGACCAACTCCATCTTCATACTAACTTTAACCACGTGGCGAGTTGGCGCTACTTGGAGACTAACCCTTTGATTTCACTTCCAAAATGGTGTCGTTAAGGCACATGGTGGCTTCTGCCAACCCGCCCATACTTAGTCAATTTTAACAATCAACTCTATCCCTTTTTGGACCTAGGACACATGGAGGACTGGCACAAGTTTGAGAACTACCCCCATCTTTGACTCTGAAGTTGCATCGATGAGGCACGTGGCATTGTTCACTCAAAGCCTTCCATACTTAGCTAATTTTAGCTTATTCTATCTTCATTTTGTACCTGGGACACACGGAAATCCTGCACTTATTTGAGGACTATCCCTTGGACCCTGCCCTTGGAGTTGCACTATTTAGACATGTGGAGGCTTCCATTGAACCTTGAAATATGGCCAAACCGCATCTAATCAAAGATATTCACATATTACCCATGAACCTAGAAATACTCCCTGTCATCATTGACTACGGGAAGAAAATAAAAAGAAGGAAATGAACTTCACCAAATGCCCAACTTTCAAATTGTTCTCCATGAATAGGAAAATTACAAACAATGTTGAGGCTCGACACAATACGATACTCCAAGGCATAGACTCAAAATTTTTTGAAACTTGACTTCAAAAGAGGGGAATTTTGGTGCCAACAACACGGTGGCTCTTTCGGGGATGACTTGGCTTGGAATAAAGACACAAGGCAAGATCAAGAACTATAGATAACTCATGTGGGTAAAAGAGGACTAATGCTTTATCCATGGGGAAAGGATTCGAAGGCAAAACCAATACAAGGAAACACACATAAGATGGGAAAAGAAACAAAACAAACCAAAAGGGAAGAAATGTAATGAAAAACAAAGGAATGACCCAAAACCAAAAACTCGCATATAATATACGTAAGGACAACCTAGTCACCTAGGACTTGAACAATATTAGATACTATGCACTATAAGGAAGTGGGAGAGGAGAACCATCCATGTAATCTATATAAAAAGATTTCTCTCCAGCAAAATGTATGATTCTAAAAGGACCAAGCCAAAGAGAATCAAACTTACCATGGCTTCCTCGTGGCTCATGTCTTTTGTCCCAAAGCAGCACAATGTCTCCCACTTGGAAAAATCTGGGTTTGGCTTTCTTGTCAAACAAATCCTTCACTTTCAACTGATGAACTACTATCCTATCAACCACTTGCAATATGTCCTCATCAAGCTTCTAAAGGTACAAAATTCTCTTGTCCAAAGAGCTACTAAAACTTGAATCTTAAATGGTTTTCATTAGATGCAAGGCTGGCAATTCCACCATGACTGGAAGTTGAGCTTCCACACCATACACCACTTAGAAAGGAGACATTCCAATTTCTCTCTTCGGTGTAATTCTATCAGCCCAAAGTGCATCATATTAGCATTCTTCTTCCCGATACGGATCTCACCATTCTTCTTCCGACAGAACTATATTAGCAATCCAAGTTGAATGGTGGATGGGGAAGATGATCCTAGCCTTCATAAGCTTCGTATTTCTTGGAAAATTGTATCAACTATCTTTGGATTATATTTCCTTTGCTTGTTTGAAGGGTTTGATCCTAGGCTTAATAGGAATGAAATTTTGCATTTCTTTAGGCTAAAAACCTTAATATCATCATAAGAGTAAGCTAGAACATCAACATACCTTTTCAATAGATTCATCACCTTCTTTTTCTCTTCCCGAGTGTAGGATTTTCCAATGTTGACCATTTTGTAATTATCAAGACTCCCAATATTCACTTTCTCAAAGATCTCAACAGAAATTTTCAAGCTCCTTAGGAAAATTTAGACTTCATATATCTATCATGTTTATCAAAAATATCCTCCAAACTCACTAGCCCTCTAGGGATTTTGTTTCCTTTAGTTTGATGCATCCATCTTGATCCATCTCTTATTTGACACCCTCTTCATTGGATGACACACACTCTCTAGGTAGATTGTCACTTCCTTCAAAGCCCAGCTGATAAAAGTTGTCTCTGAGCTCCAAGAAAGAAAGAAAATGCTGGTCATCATTGAAAAATTTCCAATTATTTGCATTGTCGGGCACACTAGGTCTATGGATCATATCAATGGTGAATTTCTCTTGAGGAAAATCACGATGAGGAATTGGTAAGGACCTCAAAATAGCTAGAGAGTTAGCCCTAGTGTTCCTTTCCTTCGCACAACTTCAAAGAAAAAGCATTAAGGAATTTAATGGAATCCCATATCGATTCCTATAGTGTTTCAACCTTCTTCTCTTTACCTGATAAAGGTCTCTAACTTGTTTTACAATTAGCTTGGCATCTCCATGAGCAAGAAGGTTCTTCACTCCCATTTCCTTTCCATGCTCAACCCAAGAATAAGGGCCTCATACTTAGCAGTATTGTTGGTATTTTCAAATTGAAATTTGAAAGAGAAAGGATGAACCTTACCCCAAGGAGAAATGAGCACTACACTAGCTCCAAAACTAGCCGAGGAACAACTTCCATCAAACTCGAAGTCCACACACCATTAGAATCAAGAAACACTTCCTTTGGTAGACTTTTCTCCTCTTGTGACATGGTCATGTAGTTCCCATGACCAATGTCTTCATACGATATTTGTGCTTTAGGTCATCTGTCTTTTGCACAATATACTCTACTTTTTTCTCATGAAGTAACTTCTTCATCTTCCATTGACAAGGATCAAGGCATGTGACCAATCCATTTGGATCTCACCTCCAACATCTTTACAAAAGTTCCTACTTAGCAACATGCCATAGGAAGGAGGGATATCAGCAACCAAGATGGTAGCCAAGACCTTCTTCCTTGGTAAAGCAACAAAATCCACTTGTGTATCCTTGATTCTCCCAACCAAAGGCACTTCTCTACTTTCCATGGAATAACAAGAGCTAGAAGTTTAGGTTAAGGTTAGACCCAAAGCATGAGCCACTTTTATAGGCATTACATTATCAGATGCACCAGAATCAATGACACAATTACTAAGCTTGTGGCCAGCTATGAGGAGAGTCACATAGAAGGGTTTGATCTTCTCATTGGGTGAAGTGACTGCAGCCACAAGGCTAGGTTGAGGTAGAGAAGGAGTGGGAAAAAGGCCTTTAGAAGAATGGGCTAGGGTTTTAGATTTAGAATTTACAAAGTTAACCATTTTGGAAAAGGCTTTAGGATGGGTTTGATAGAACTCTACCTCAGAAATCTAAATCTTGGTCTTTTTAAGATGGTCTATAATGTCAAAAGATCTAGATGTGGATGGGGAATCACTACTAGGAGTAGGAGGAGCTTTTGATCTATCATTTTTATCATTTGTTGGACAAGAATTCTTAGAGATAGACGTAGAGGAAGAAGGAATAGTAGATCTTACCTTTGGGTGGAAGTAGTAGGAATAGGAGCTCCTCTTTTCGCAATCACCGGGATGGTGGTGGGATACTCCTTGGATATTTTTATGCAGGTTACACCACTTTTTCCTTTTTGTTGGCCTACTCCCGGTCATAACAACATATGATTCACTATTCATCTCAGCCACTACATCATCATAGTCATCTTGATCATCCACATCCTCAATGGTAAGAAAATGAACTTGAGAATCACCAAGATCCTCCATTTCTTCATCAACTTCCTCTTCTTGTTCATCATAGAGCCCATTTTCTTCCTCATCATCAAGCTCAATGACTTCATTGTTTGTGTGTGGGATCCTATATGTCCTCCACACACATATGGAGGGTCATCTCACATGGGTTAGGTTTAGGGTTTGCTTGTGTGTCATGCACTAGGGTTACTCAACACCCTATATGTATCCCTTCATTTGACATTTATGAGTATGCCAAGACACTCCGCTGTCTTTCTCTATGTGCAAGCTTTGTTCTATTATGTAAGTTCTTCCATTGATTGATCGATTCCTCCTTGTGATTACGCTGGAGCTATTACATTTCCTTTGGAGTGCAACTTCATCGTGGTGCACAATTTTCGATATGATTCTCACAAACTCTTTCATGGTATTAGAGCTAAGATCGGGTAAATGTGCATTCATCATCTGAGTTATGATCACTCTTGGTTTCATTATTTTTACTCCTCGTGTAAGTTTTTTTTATCATTATATTATGGAATTTTATTGCTAACGTTTCTTAACAAATTGTTCTTGGAAAGTTTGAGTTTTTGTTGTGTTCTTCGTGCATGTGCAGATCTCCTTGAGTTTTTTCAGGGGTTTTACAGCTACATTTAGCTAACTACAAGCTAAATCTAGTAGATCAGCTAAAATAGAGGTTCTTTATCCTGGTTTTTTAATCATTTATTAAACTAGAAATAATTTTTTAGAACTCTATTTTTGGTTTTCTCTGTGTTTTTGTTGTTTCTTTTGCAGATTCAGGTAAAAAAATCAGTTTAAAGTTTTGGTTTTGTGCTCTGTCCCGAGCTCACTCCACCAAACTGAGCTACAACCGAGCTCCTTCAACTCTTTCAAACCAAGGTGAGAGTTGTGTTTTTCTCTCGACCGAGCTTCAAACCCCTAACCGAGTCATTTTTTTTAGCGAGCCGTCTCCTTCCCTACGGTGGCTGCAGTCGGTTTTCTCTTCTCTACCCTCCTCGTGATCCATGTGGCTATGAGTTTCTTTCACCACCTGCCGAGGTCTCCCATGGTCTGTGTGGCCGAGCTATCACCTCAAGGCCGTGATTTTCCTTTCCCTACGTGGTCATGGTCTCGCGAGGCCATGAGTCCTCGCGTGGTCATGGTTTACGATTTTTGTTTGTATGTTGTTGGCCGTGAGTCCTTCACCTGCGAGCTCCTCCCTGAGTTCTCCATCTACCCCAATGGTTACCACCTCCACAAAGCATGCCACGCATCTCCACAACACTCAGTCGTTCTTGGCTTTCCTCCCTTCCATGATTTCCACAAATTTCGAACTCATTTTTTTTGTAAGTTTATTACATTTCTTTTTGGTGGGTGCCTTTTTTAAAAATAACGGTAAGCTTTTTTATTTCTATTAATAGATATTAATAGAAATTAGTCTCATCTAAATTTAATAGATCTTAGAAAGTTTCTTTTAATAGATCTTATCCAAAAATTTTAAATTGTAATTGGGAAACAATTTAATTTTGATTTCTTAAAAAAAAGGAAAGTATTTAAAATATTTAATTAGATCTTAATTATTTTTTTATTATTTGAAATTAATTAGATTTAATTAAATCTATTTTATTTAAATATTTTTTAAATTAACTCAAAATAGATTTAAAATTAGCTAAATTAGGCTAAAATTAGCTAAATTAGGCTTTCAAAATGATAATTTTTAAGTGTTATTGTCGATTTTTTTACTAATCGTGTGTTTAAGAGTGTAGTAACACTGAGCTTTTTTTGTCTTTCGTGCTTTTTTGGCATTTTGAAGATCTCTCGACTCATCTTGAGTTCATTTAAAACATTGTATTTTACCCTTATTATTGCTTGTGACTAGTGAGTGCATCCGCCATAGTTTGTAGTAAGGGGGTATCCTTTGCGACATGAGACACTTTTTCTCACAACCAAGATTTGATTTCACCTCCTTCCTAGTTTTTTGCAATTGTGCTTATGTACGGTGTCACTTTGTTGCGCTCCACAAAACACGATTGTGGTCTCCTCTCTTGCACGTTATTACACTGATTGTAAGGTGAGTTACCAAGTGTTTCAAGATGCACGCTTGGACCCGATTGTATTCAACACACTAAACTATAAAGTGCCTAAAAGTAGGGGGTTATTATATTGTCCTAGGTGGTTGTGATTCTTGTGTTTCTTTTCTGCATTCTCTTCTCTCTCTTCACTATGGATGCACTTTCAATTCCTTTCTTACACCATTCAACTTCTTCGAATGGAGATCGAAAATAATTATGAAACTAAGGGGTAAAGGGTTATTCCGCATCACCATGGGAACTGAGACTGAACCAGATGAACCTTGAAAAATCTAAGTGGTTAAACCGTAGTGATGAAGCTTTAGGTCTTCTTTGCATGTCTATTTCTCCTGACTTGCTCTTCCACATTGAGTCATCCAAAACACCTAATTCTGCGTGGAAAATGTTAGATGGAATGTTTGGACAATAAGATGACATGAGAGTGCATGAGTTGGAAAACAAACTACTAGGGTTAAATCCTAGTGATTTTGAAAACCTACAAGCATTCTTCTCTAAGTTTGTCCACACTAGATTGTTGTTAAAGGAATGTCAAGTAGAGAAGAAAGATTCTCAACTGATCTTGTCGATTCTCTCTAAGTTAGGTCCTAAATATTCTATCTTTGTGTCAAATTTTTACGCTACAAAAGTTTCCTTGGGAAAGGATTGGAATATGCCCTCCTTTGATTATTTTTCATCCCAACTCATTCGAGAACAGAAAACTCATTCAAATGGGGTCTCTCAAGTCCAAGTCACATGCCCTTGTAGCAAGTACTAGTAAGGAAAAGAAGACTGAAAAGAAGAAAGAAAGAAAAAGGACCAACCTAAGAAGGAAACCAAGACCAAAACTAAATTTAACACAAACACTTCAACTTTTGAGCCTAGAGCACAGAAAGACAAGTATTTGTGTTCCTATTGCAAGAATCTTGGTCATAAAGAGCATATGTGTATGAGAAAAAAATTGATCACCTTACTCATTTACTTGAGAAAAATCAAATAGGTGTTCCTGAGTCTATCAAACAAAATGCTCTAAAGGCCGAGTCTTCTACTGCAAAAGGTTCTAAATCTGATAAGAAGAAAGGAAAGGCCCTTATAGCCAAAGTTTCTCCTTCATCGATGTGGATTATAGATTTTGGTGCCTCACACCACATGGCTTCTTCGCATGTTGAGTTCTCCAACATCGAGCCTTGTGGTATGTCCCAAATCACGATGGGTAATGACACGACAATGTCAGGTTTTCAGTAGTGGATCGGTAGAGATGGATGGGGGAACATTCAACCAAGTGTTGAGTGTTCTTGATCTCTCTACCAATATCCTATCGGTTTACCAAATTACTCACCTTGGTGAAGGAATGTGAGTGGAATTTGGTCCTAACTCGGTGATTATTTGTGAGCTTAACGATGACACTACAATGGCTGAGGGAAAGGTGGATCACCATTCACGGTTGTATACATTTTCCCACTTTACTTTTGATTCTATGCCCACTTCCTTGCTCACTCATGCAAATGAGGTTAGTAAGCTATGGCATGAGTGTTTCAGGACATCTAAATTATCGCTACCTTGAACAATTGAGCCAAAATGAAATGGTCAATGGGTTACCCACGTCAAGTTTTCTAAGGGTTTGTGAGGTTGTCACTTGAAAGCATCCTGAAAAGAACTTTGACAAAGGAAAATCCTAGAGAGCTACTCATCCTTTGGATCTTGTTCACAATGATATTTCTGGTCCATTTCCATCTCCTTCATTTACTAGAGCTCTTTATGTGCTGACCTTCATTGATGACTATTCGTGATATACTTGGGTATATTTTCTTAAGCTTAAGTATGAAGTCTTTGAACATTTTAGGACTTTAAGGCTCTTGTTGAGAAACAGGTGGAATGGTCTATTAAGGTTCTTCAAACCGATAATGGAGGTGAATATGTAAACAATAGGTTCATGGATTTTTGTACTTCTGAAGGGATCTCCTTGCAATATATAATTTCTTATAACCCTTCGTAGAATGGAGTAGCAGAAAGAAAGAACCATACTCTTAAAGAGATGGCCACTTGTATGATTCACTCAAGTCTCTTCCTCTGTAGTATTGGGTTGAAGCAGTGAATTGTGCTAATTACATTCAGAACCATGTTCCACACAAGGAAGTAAGAGGGATGACACCCTTTGAAGCCTAGTTTGGATGCAAGCTTGATGTTGAGCACTTTCGAGTCTTCGGATCCAAGGCTATGGCTGGATTCCCAAGAAGAAATACAAGGCATTGGAACCACAATCCAAACCTTGTATCTTTGTAGGGTATCTTGATGGCATGAAGGGATATTGATTTTTGAATCCTACTTCTCATGAGCTTTATATTGAGAGAAGTGTTAAGTTTGATGAGTCTTCTTTGACTTCTACTTCTCTACCTATTGAGGTTCTTCAACTTGTTGATTTAGATTCTGACTCATCAGATGATGATGTTGTTGAGTGTGCTCCTCTTCCTGATCCTCCCAACCATCAGACCCTTGAGTCTTCTGATTTTGATAGTAGTGATGATGAGGACTATGTCCCTTCTCACTTGAGTGATGAATCTTTCCGACTTCAGAGCCTGATCCTCCTGGTCCTCTTTGGGCTAGGAAAACTTTGCAAAGTGTTAGAGATTTAGTTGGAGATACTTCGGATATGAGACATACTCACTCAAATTTCATTAGACCCCACTCTTTCTTCACCTCTTCCTCTAATCCACAGTCTTTCTTGGGAGGCTTTTGGTATTCCTGAGTGGGATTCTACCATGGATGAGGAGTATTCCTCTCTCATGAAGAATGATACTTGGGATCTCACCCCTCTTCCGAAAGGAAGAAAAAAATTTCAATGTAAGTGGGTGTTCTGAAGAAAGTATGGAGTAGATGGAGATGTCAAAAATTTTAAAGTGATTAGTAGCTAAGGGTTTTCCCCATAGATAGCTGGGGTTGATTATATCTGAAACCTTTCTTCAAGTTGCAAAGATGAATTTTATTTGACTGACCTTTGCCATTTGCTAAAAAATAGATGGAAAGTCCATCAAATGGACGTTAAGAGTGCCTTCCTTCATGGTGACCTAGAGGAAGAGATCTACATGGAACAACCTCCTAGGTTATGTCCATGATCCCTCCCTCATTTGTAAGTTAAAGAATTCTCTTTATGGCCTTAAACAATCCCCTCGGGCTTGGTATGCCAAGATGGACTCCTTTTTACTTACATCAAGGTTTACTAGGTGTCATTCTGATCCAAATGTTTATATTATATGGAAAGATGACTCCATACTCATTCTTGTTCTCTATGTTGATGACTTGTTGATCATGGAAGCTCTTCCTCTATCATTGATTCTGTGAAGATCACCTTGGCCAATAGGTTTTCCATGACTGACTTAGGTCTGCTTCATTACTTTCTTGGGATCCAAATTTCACAATCTGACTCGTGAATTTTGATTTCACAACCTAAGTATGCTCTTGAATTTTTGCTCATTTTTAGATGTCCGATTGCAAGTCTTCTCCTACTCCTTTTCTTTTTGGGGTTAAGTTGGTTTCTGATTGCTCTACTCCCTTGGTTGATGGTACCCTTTATCGATAGTTGGTGGGGAGCTTGATTTACTTAACTCACACTTGACTCGAATTTATCTTATGTTGTTGGGATCATGTCCAGATTCATGCAGAGCCACATGAGTTGCATTGGAAAGAAGCTAAGTGGATCCTTCATTATGTTCATGGCACCTATACTGATGGCATTCACTATTTTGGAGGGGTGGATATTGACTTGATTGGGTTCATAGATTCTAATCTGGGCGGTGACTTAGATCATCAGAAATCTACCTCTAGCTATAGTTTCTCTCTTGGTTTGGGTCCTATTAGTTGGTCTAGAAAGAAGCAGAATGTAATTGTGATATCTTCTATAGAGGTAGAATACAGAGGAGCAGTTAACGTTGCCACAGAGGTTGTTTGGCTACAGGGTATTCTGACAGAGTTTGGCATCCACTTTTGGTGGCCTACCATTATCTATTGTGATAACACGAGCACTATCTCAATTTACATAAATCCAGTTCAACATCAGTGGATGAAGCACATTGAGATCCATATGCACTTCATATGAGAGCTTATTCATGATGGTATCATCAACATTCAGTACATTTGCATAAGCTGATCGATTACAGAGATATATTCACCAAGCCTTCATTGAGGTGAAGTTTCTTCACTTGTGGTCTCTTCTTGGGGTGAGGTATTATGCAGTTGCTCATCTTCTTGGGCTATATAGTCCTTCTCTTCTTCTTCTTCTTCTTCTTCTTCTTCTTCTAGGAAGATGTTGTTTGTATATGGGCACCTTATCGTGCCTTTAGTTTTGGGCCCCATTGACACATCTTTCTTAGTTGTTTAGAGTGTCTTCTTGTTTTGTCTAACTCATCATAGCCACTACCCCACCTTTGATGAAGGGGGTGTGGTGTGTGGGATCCTATATGTCCTCCACACACATATGGAGGGTCATCTCACATGGTTAGGTTTAGGTTTGCTTGTGTGTCATGCACTAGGGTTACTCAACACCCTATATATGTATCCCTTCATTTGACATTTATGAGTATGCTAAGACACTACAATGTCTTTATCTTTGTGCAATATTTATTCTATTATGTAATTTATTCCATTGATTGATCGATTCCTCCTTGTGATTACAATGGAGCTATTATTTTCCTTTGGAGTGCAACTTCATCATGGCACACAATTTTCAATATGATTCTTATAAACTCTTTCATTCATAAGAAGCATTAACAAGCACCTTGAGGGGTGGAACTTTAATAGCCAACCTGGTTTGGGAAGAAGGCAAGTGGTTCTTAGGCTAAAATTTCTTCCTTGGAACATCTTGATATGGAGCATGCTTTGAGCTAATTACTTCTTAATGGCAATGAGGTCATTAGCCGATTCTACACCAACCGATTTGTATTACCTCTAGGATAAGGGGAAGAAGAATATGCTTTGGATTTGAAAGACTCCCTTTTCAGCTTGCCAAACATGATCAAGTCATCTTTTACACCGATAACCAATCTCTAATCAGCATCCAAAGTTGCAAGATTTTCTCTCCTCAGGCATATTTTACTTTTGAAAATTGAGCATTCAAGAAGAAACACTTCAATCGATCAATGAGCCTAGTATTTACTAGAATCTTGTTAATTAACTTGTTAAACTTGGCCACAAATTCTCTCATAGGCTCATGTGGCTACTTCTTGATTTGATAAATCGAGCTAGCAAAGCATGCACATCTTCAACCGCTTGAAATGCTACTCAAATCCAAAGTCCTCATAGTAGTCCAATCGATGATGGTCCCGGTAGGAAGATGGTAAAACCAATCGCAACATTATCTTGCAAGGTTTCGATAAGTAACCCTCATAGAGCCATCCTCATGTTCAACTCCAAGGACCCCATATGCAACAATGAATGCCGAAATGTGTTCATCGTGAGTGTACTTTTCCATCACCTTTAAATTTGGGAAAATTCTTCCTGTTACCCTAGGTAACTCATGCAATGGTTGAGGAAAAGACAGAGGCCCAACTTTTTGTCCCCAACGCCGAGGATCTTCCATCCTAATTGGACCAATGGCACCGCGACACGTGGCAAAAAGGAAAAAGGGAGTTGTTTTTTGGTTTTGATCACCGGTCTTTGACGAGCGTAAAAATGGTGCACGGGAACAAGAGGCTCAACTTTTATTACGGAGGGGAGCCCGGCCGCCGTGTGGACTATGGTATTATCGCCGACGTGGTGGGTCCACAAGCCACCACATGGCTTGCCACCACTCATCGAATTCAATTTTCCTATCGGGAGATGAAAAGTGGAATATATGCTATTTACCAAGTTAATTATTTCTATGCCACATTGTATGGGTTGAAATTATATTATCTTGGTAAGTCCACTTTCCAAATGGCACGCATATATGCCAAACCACATATATACATATTAATGTTTATACATTAGTATTATTAAACCGCCAAACATATGCTACTTCCACGTGGAGGAGGAGTGAAGTGGTGGTGGGGAGCATGTTGAATGGTATGCGTGGACATCCACGTGGTGAACAAGGTGGTAAGTGGTGGTAGGGGGCGGTTATGCTCCAAAGTGGTCCTTTGACCACTATCCTTGCGCGGAGAAAGGCTTAATAAAGCCTAAGACTTTATCTCCTTCCACCATATGTGGGACTTTATACCCACTTAACCAATGCCACAAATTTTGGGTTTTAATCCCATTAAATATACAATGCCACTATGGGATTTTTAACCCTTACCAAATGCTATGCCGCTCAATGGGGATTTAATCCCATTTCATATGCAAAATGGCCAATATGGGTATTTGATCCCATTTATTTTGCTACGGGTAAGGCTTAGGTTTAAAATAGCCTAAGGATAATATGTAATTGCATTTTTCAAGGGCCCTAATTTTGTATAAATAGGGAACCTAGTTCATTGTAATGGACACACACAACTCAAGCTTATTATTTGTTAAGCAACTCAAGCTTATTATTTGTTAAGCTTGTTGTGGGACACAAAAATACAGAGAAGCTCATTCCTAGAGCGCTGGAGGTGAAGTCCGAGCCAAGAGGAGAATGAGAAATTGTTGTGTGAAGACCTAAATTATTTAGGCATTATTATTTTTATTATTATTGACCTATTATTTTTTAGGCAATAATAAATTAAATATTTGTGGCTAGGAGTTATTCAAACTACCTAGTCGGCCCATAGCGCCACACCAATTACTTGCAAATCTGGATTGTCGACCGGAGTGCTAGCTTCGCATTGATATGTCGGGAAGGCCGATCAAGCCGAAGGAGATTGTACGCCAGGAAGGTGGAAGTCGGGTGCTATTTTTCACCCTTGTCATCCGAAGGTCTGGTTATTCTTCTAAGCAAGTTTAAATAGTTTCCATTAGGTTTTCTTGTGAAAGTACTATTGTAACTTACAAGTTTTGACTAGTGGAATGGTTCGACCATGAACCCGGAGACGTAGGCAATTGCCGAACTCCGTAATCAATCTGTGTGCAATTGTCATTATTGTCTTGCATTATTTTAAATTGATTACTTAAAAGGAGTAAATTATCGGCAAATAATTAAAGCCTATAAGGGTCCGAGATCAGGTAGTAATAATCTGATTATTTTCAGATCATGTTTGGTATCAGAGTTGGTTTAGCTCCATATTTGTTTTTCAGTAAATCTGATTAACAAAGTGATTGCTTCAAGATTGGTGCAGTTGGTTCAATTTGTGTGAACAGGGTACAAGTGCACTATGGGCAAGATGTCTAAACAGGCAAAGCTCGAAGAAATTGAAGCTTATAATCACCAGATCCAGGAAGAGAACTCTCTCCTGCGATCAATGTATTACTCCTTGGAAGAGGAGAATGCTCGTTTGAAATCAGAATTGCAAACCAAGGATGAGCTCTTGGCAAGGTTGCAGTGTGGTGATCAGAGGAAGGAAATACCTTCAACTTCAGATGCAGAGGCCATGGCAGATGATTGCAGACTTGTAAGTTGTTCACCATTGGAATCTTCTTCTTCCTCCCATTCGGTTTCGGATTCAGGTAATGAAGTCTTTGGTTTGTTTGAAAAGCATACTAGAGGCATTGGATCCAAGTTACTAGATAAAATGGGATTTGATGGAAGAGGCCTTGGTAAAAATGGCCAAGGTATTGCTAACCCAATATAGGTCGAGGATCGTCCTCGTTTTACAGGTTTGGGTTATCCTAGTGTGGGAATGGAAATTGGAGAATGCTCCAAGAACGCTGATGGGAGACAAGCTTCGAAAGCAAAGTGATTACCCCACTAGTCCTGCAAGAAGATTCTGAGCAGGAAAGTTGTGCTTCATCGTCACAGGAAAGATGTGGTAAGAGAAATCAGCGAAGAGGTAATGAGATTCCACCTCCAGTTTCTTACCATAATCATAAGCACAATAAAACTTTTGATCCACTTTTCAGCTTAAGAAGTATGGTTATGATTTTCAGAAGATGTGGAATTCTTTTCCATGTACTTTTTGTGGATTGCATAATCATTCAGTGGCCAGATGCTGGAAGAGAAGGACACTGATGAAGAAGTTGATGCCATTCATCAAGAACAAGGCAAATCAGAAAGACCAATCTCATCATGCAGAGTCGAGAAATGGCAGAAAGAGTTCCTCATCCCAGAAGAAGGAGATTAAGAGGAATTTTTGTGCTCATTGCCAGAGGAATGGGCATCGGGTGGAAAATTGCTGGAAACTGCATCCATCTCGCCATCAGAGTAATGGCAAGCCAAAGATGGAATGGAGGCCTATTGCAAAGGCAAAAGAAGTTTCTACTCCACCACCAGTTGACAAGTCAACCCAGGACCAGGTAATACCTGAAAGTGAAAGTCCTTTAAAATGGGTAAGTCAACAATTTTTCAATTATATATTGCATAATTCAGATTGATGAATCGTATGCAGTATTAAGTTTGGAGATCAGATTTTGTGAGAAAATGCTGAGAGAAAGGTTTACAATACTCAGTGGATTTTCTTACTTAGAAAATTTGATTAATGCTCCAAACATATCTCCTAATCAGCTTGTGAGTACCTGTTATAGCTTGGATATAGGAATTAACTCATATAAAGCTTGGAGATTGATCTGCCATTTGTGCAGACAATAGAGTTCACAGAGATCAGCTCGGAACTTCATTCTATGTAGAGGCATTGTGACCGTGCAAGCAGAATGGTAGTTGAATCACCATTGGCATTGATGTCAGGTCGGAACTTCATTCTGTGTAGAGGCATTGCGACCGTGCAGCAGAATGGTACCTGATATTAGTATGTCAACAAGAGGAGCTCTCAAAGGATTAGCTCGGAATGTCATTCGGTGTCAAGGCATTGCGACCACACATACGAATGGTAGCTGATCAACAGACTTAGCATCATGCATTGGAGGCTCGAGGTCTTGAAAGAGGCTTAGCATCATGCATCGGAGGTGTTGAGGTCTACAGAGACTTAGCATCATGCATTGGAGGCTCGAGGTCTTAAAAGAGGCATTAGCATCATGCATCGGAGGCTTGAGCATCATGCTTGAGGTCTGAAAAAAGAGGCTTAGCATCATGCATTGGAGGCGTTGAGGTCTACAAAGAGGCTTAGCATCATGCATCGGAGGTTGAGGTCTGAAAGAGGCTTAGCATCATGCATCGGAGGCTCGAGGTCTTGAAAGATGCTTGCATCATCATTGAGGCGTTGAGGTCTGAACAGACTTAGCATCATGCATCGGAGGCTCGAGGTCTTGAAAGAGGCTTAGCATCATGCATCGGAGGCGTTGAGGTCTGTAAAGGGACAAGGCATTGTCCATCACCGACATCGGATCAATCAAAGCTCTACGTAACATGGAGTTCCTTCAAACCAGTTTGGATTCTACGTGGAATCAACTGGAGCCAGAGCTATGTTATAGAGTAAAAGAAGATCCTTGTTGTCAGATATCAAGAAGCTTAGCACCGCACAGAAGGAGCGTTGAGGTTTCATTCAGAAACTTAGCACCATAAAGTGAGAGGCGTGGAGGTCTTCTTCGGATATCAAAGTGGCGCAGTGGAAGTGTCATGGGCCCATAACCCACAGGTCCCAGGATCGGAGCAGAGTTGTCGAAGTGAGAAGGTTGGAGGAGAAGACCCAAGGGTCTACTACAGCAACACTTCCGAGGTGGCAGCAGAGTTTTTCAGATTCAGGACAAGTATGGAAGCTTTTTGGGACAAAAATCTTTTCTCAATGGGGAGGTGTGATCGGGGATCATTTTTGAAAGTTCCCTAAACATCCCTAAATGGTGTGTCATGAGTGAAGATCATCTCGAGAGCTTTCCAATGACTGTGAGAACGCGACAAATGGACATCGGGAGCTCTAGATATGTTCGGTCAAAGTTCAGACAATGGGAAAGTCAACTCTGGTCAACTGGTCAATATTGGACCAATGGCACACGTGACACGTGGTGAAAAGGCAAAAGGGAGTTGTTTGTTGGTTTTCGATCACCGGTCTTCGACGAGCGTAAAAATGGTGCACGGGAACAAGAGGCTCAACTTTTATTACGGAGGGGAGCCCGCCGCCGTGTGGACTATGGTATTATCGCCGACGTGGTGGGTCCACAAGCCACCACGTGGCTTGCCACCACTCATCAAATTCACTCGATTTTCCTATCGGGAGACGACAAGTGGAATATATGCTATTTACCGAGTTAATTATTTCTATGCCACATTGTATGGGTTGAAATTATATTATCTTGGTAAGTCCACTTTCCAAATGGCACGCATATATGCCAAACCACATATATACATATTAATGTTTATACATTAGTATTATTAAACCACAAACATATGCTACTTCCACGTGGAGGAGGAGTGAAGCGGTGGTGGGGAGCATGTTGAATGGTATGCGTGGACATCCACGTGGTGAACAAGGTGGTAAGCGGTGGTAGGGGGCGGTTATGCTCCAAAGTGGTCCTTTGACCACTATCCTTGCATGGAGAAAGGCTTAATAAAGCCTAAGACTTTATCTCCTTCCACCATATGTGGGACTTTATACCCACTTAACCAATGCCGCGCCAAATTTGGGTTTTAATCCCATTAAATATACAACGCCACTATGGGATTTTTAACCCTTACCAAATGCTATGCCGCTCAATGGGGATTTAATCCCATTTCATATGCAAAATGGCCAATATGGGTATTTGATCCCATTTATTTTGCTACGGGTAAGGCTTAGGTTTAAAATAGCCTAAGGATAATATGTAATGCATATTTTAAGGGCCCTAATTTTGTATAAATAGGGAACCTAGTTCATTGTAATGGACACACACACACCCAAGCTTATTATTTGTTAAGCTTGTTGTGGGGACACACAAAATATGAGAGAAGCTCATTCCTAGAGCGTTGGAGGCGAAGTCCGAGCCAAGAGGAGAATGAGAAATTGTTGTGTGAAGACCTAAATTATTTAGGCATTATTATTTTTATTATTATTGACCTATTATTTGTTAGGCAATAATAAATTAAATATTTGTGGCTAGGAGTTATTCAAACTACCTAGTCGGCCCATAGCGCCACACCAATTACTTGCAAATCCTGGATTGTCGACCGGAGTGCTAGCGTCGCATTGATAGCGTCGGGAAGGCCGATCGAAGCCGAAGGAGATTGTACGCTAGGAAGGTGGAAGTCGGGTGCTATTTTTCACCCTTGTCGTCGAAGGTCTGGTTATTCTTCTAAGCAAGTTTAAATAGTTTCCATTAGGTTTTCTTGTGAAAGTACTATTGTAACTTACAAGTTTTGACTAGTGGAACGGTTCGACCACGAACCCGGAGACGTAGGCAATTGCTGAACTCCGTAATCAATCTGTGTAATTGTCATTATTGTCTTGCATTATTTTTTTAATGGTGGTTTATTTGATATCCTAAAATGTGTTTTAATAATGGAAAGTTATCAATAAATGAGGATGAAGACTTTAAAGAGAGGAGGGAGGAAGAAGAATACAATACTTTTGGGAAAAGAGATGGCAGAGAAAACCCTTATATGTATTTGTAAATAATATGCGGATGATAATAGAACCATCCACGTTTATAATAGACAATTAATGTGACTGAAATTTCTATAGATTGACAAACTAGAACACAAAGTTTTCCAAATGAAACACGAAGGATTAGATGATTCTCAAGCAAAACCAGAAAAAAGAGAAAGCATAAGAAAAAGGAAAAACCTTTTAATAGATTTCTTCCAATTCAAATTATATCATTCTGAGAATAATCAAAATTCTAATCCTTTACAATGGCTTTGAAATCCCATGATATAGCTAGTTTAGAGATGGTTACAACTTCCTCGAGAAAAGAAAAAATACCTTTATTAAAAACTCTAGTTTTATTTGAAAATCATCCACGCCCTTTCAAATTCTTGATTTAAGGCAGAGTAAATGTTAATGGTGGAAAAAATAGTTTTTAAAATATACTAGAAATTAGTAACATTATTTTATGTAGTGCCCACTTCCCTTCGACACCTTTTGATCCGATCTTGATACCTGTTGATTACATTATGGACATTATTATGGTTTTGATTAGTATGATGTTAGATGTTGGACCATGGATTATTGTTTGATCTTGATTTGGTTAAGATGCATGATGATTATTAGAGACCACTTCATATGTTGATGATGATATACTATTTGACATGGATATATTTTGAATTTTGTTCAAACATGTGATTTTGGATATTGTGAGTAGACCTAGAAAATGGCCATTATATGATGATGATATAGTTGTTGATATAAATTGAAAGTGATATTATTGATTTGCCTTGATGTTGTTGTGATTCATATGTATAGATGATTTTGTGATTATATTTATATCATTTTGATGTTCTGATATGGCCATGAGGCCGAAGGAGATATTTGTGTTTTTAGGTTAAAATATCACAACAAACATCGGGGATTGAGACCAACCACATTAGAATTCTAGATGAATTCAACAAGGTCACCATGGAAACATGTTTTGTGTGTGTGTGTTGTTTTTGTTAGGGATTCCCATGGGGGATTACCTTTGAATGTGACAAAGGGGTTTGTGTATTTTATTAATGTGTTTTCTTTTATTAATGTTTGCATGTGTTTATTTTGTGATGCATTTACCCATTTCATTATTCTTTTAATTATGAAGAATTAATGTGAGTAATCATATTGTTAAAATAAATAAATAAATCAAATTTGGGATATAAGAAAGTAATTATGAAGTTGTTGGCTTTGGTATTAAATGTGTGTAAGTATGTGTAAGTGATGTGTAATCAGATTTTGGAGTATGAAACACTCCACCTCCTTAGAAATTCGAATTTTTCCTTGGAGGTTGATTTTGGAGGCTTGTGGGACAAGTAAAACTTGTCCCATACCTCTTAATTTTTATTTACCAACCATACCTATGGTTGGAGGTTGATTTTAGACATTTTTAATGCATTTTGGGAAGACAAAATTATAAGTTTTAATTGCAGCTCTTCTTACATTTTAGTAAATTCAGTCCTTTGGGGTGTGGGATTTTTGGAGTGTGTAAGTTTATTTGTCATATTATTCACCCACCTCTTTATTGTGCATTGGAGAATGAATTTGATTTTTGTGTTGGAGTTGAGGATGTGTGATGTGGCATCCTACATGGATCCACCTCATCCTCTTCTCTTCCCTCTTCTATAAAATGGAAACTCTTTCTTTGTTTTGGGTTGTTGAAACATTTTGCATGCTTCCTTGGGGAGAATTTTCTTGTTGATTGGAGCTCTTACTTTTGGAAGGAGATTGGAGAAATTTGCATGCTTGTTGGTTGCTGATTTTGGGACTATATTTTTACATTGAAAGCTTGTTGTTTTGGAACAAAATCTACCATGGAGAGGTAGGATCTTAGCTCTTCATTTATGCTTTTATTTATTTTTATGTTTGTGTGAATGGTGAATGTTTTGTGTTTGTTGGCTGTTAGGTAGACTGGCCTAGGAATGGTGTAGAGAAGGCTATGGGGAATCCATGTGGGGGCATAAGTGGAATTAGGGTGGCATCATAATTCTTGTGGAGGGAGTTTGGGATTGGGATCCACCATGGAAAATAAATAGCTTGCATTTCTTACTTTGTGGGGGCATAAGAAATATGGGGGAATAAGGAAATGGGAGGAATAAGGGTGTGGGAGGCATAAGGATATGTGTGATGATTTATATTGAGTGGTTTGTTACAGGTGGATTCTCATTTCCCATTGGGAGGCATAAGCATATTCCCCATAGTTCTTGCTCCTTTGGCTTGCATGATGAAGCTTCGAGTTCTGTCTGTAATGTTTCAATGCAGTTGTAAACTATCATTTTTTTTTGGACTGTGTTTTAAATTGAAATGTGTATGTTGAAATATTTATGTGTGTATGTTTTATGGAAGCCCTGTTGTTGCCATGAGTTGAAATACACTTCTTATTGCATTCATGGTTGGGTTAAGTTGGGGCCAATGAAGAAGGATGATTTCTCCTCTTCATTGGATGTCTTGGTTGGGTGGAGAGGTTTTATTTCCCCCACTTTTGTTTGATCAAATTGGAAGAAAAGGGAACTTTGCATATTGTTTTTGGATGTCAAAGGAAAAGACGTTTGATGATCCCTTATGAAATAAATTCTTTTTAACCTTTCCCACTTTGAAGTGGATGAAATTATAAATTTTTTGGAAATGGAAAGATGTTGTATGGATTATCGAATTTGTAAAGTGAAATGAAAAGAGATAGACTCTTTTTTTCTTTGAGAAAGAATGAAAGTGAAAGAAAATGTAATATTCTGCTATATAATTAATAAATGATTTTGGAAGGAATAAAAAAGAAAGAATATGTAAAATTGTATTTGGAATCAATAAAGGATTGCAATACCTTTATTCATTTACATTGTTGCATCAAAATATGATCTTTAAATGTTATTGAAATTTCTATTTGAAAGGAAGGAATACGTATATGAAGGAATTGTATTATTTTGTTCTTTTGAAAATATGACAAAATTGGAAACCAAAATTTACATTTTAGCTTTTAATGGTTTGTTTATATCAATTAATTGTATTAGACTAAAATAGAAATGAAATTTCCATACTTGGAATGATGAAAAATGATAAATAAATCCCTTTAGAAATTGATCTCTGTTTTAAATTTTAAAACTGGAAAATAATTTATCTAAAATGAACAGTTCGAGCTTACACACAATAATCAACATGAAACATTAAAATTTAGCATGCTATGATATCAATGAACTCAATTTGACAAAAAACACTTAAGGAAATAATTTTAAACATTGCAAAATTGGGCCCAAACCTTTTGCAGTCTTTTTTTCTGTCAATTGTTGGAAAATTTGAATTGGAAATCAATCAAGAAAAATTACCCTCCAAATGCATCCTAAATCCTTCTTAGAATAATTCTCCATGTCTATTTGGCATGTTGAGTGAAGGAGAAGATCAAATTGAACAAAATTTATAAGTTAAAATTTACCAATTTGCTTTTAAAAAATACTGCAGACCATTTTCTTAAAATTTACCCCTTAAACTTTATCAAAATCTAAAATTTATGATTTCTGTGCAAAGAGGGCATCGAGAGATTTCCAGAAAGTCCTCATTTTCCCAAAATTGAGCTTTCTATCAAAATTTATGGCCTTCTAAAGTTTTCTTCACTAGCATTAAAATTTTGGGAAAATTTTCCTTGGTGGGCCTACAGGCCCAAATTTTTCCTTAAAACACTTAATAAAATTTTGGGAAATTTTTTAAAAATTTTCCGCTAGCCTCATAGTTAATCAAAAAGATGCCATGTGGCCTCATGAGGCAAATGATGGAGGCATAACACCATTTTCTTCCTTGGTGAAATTTTTTTAAAAATTTTGGGAAACTTTCTTAATTTCCTCCGTGATCCGCAATCCCACATCCCTTCCAATGGTGCTTGCCACATGGCTACGGTGGAGGGCGAAACTCTTGAAACTTTGTCTCTCTTGAAATTTTTTTTTTAAAAATTTTGCAAAACCTCCCAGCGCCCCACACTCCTTCCCTTGCCTTGGATAAATCTCTTCCATGGACACACGGGCCCACGTGTGTGCAACCCAACCCTTTCCCCTCCCCTTGGCGAATTTTCTTAAGTCGCCTCATTCGCCACCTTTCCCCATTCTTTTCCCTCTTCGGCTTGGAGGGCACCCACGTGTCCTCTTTGGACCCATGGGAGCATGAGAGAAAAATTGGTTTTCACCCCCGTGTAAGAAAAAAAAATTCAAATCCTCTCCACGGTCTGCCAACCCACCCTTTTGGGAAAATTTTCATCCTGGGCCCGCAAGCCCGCTCTTGGGGTAAAATTTTCACCCCAAGGCCCATTGGCCCATAACTTGAGTTTTATAAGGAGTTAGGAGGACTTATTTATATCATTGGAAAGGTGAGAAAATTTCCTATCCAATGGAAATGATTTAGGAAAATTTTTAATGCATTAATTGTGAGAAAAATCAAGTTGAAATTATAATCCTATTAGAGAGTGGGTATGGTGTTAATTTACCCTCTGAACCTAATTGAAACTTCTAACCCTAAATTTTGGACCTTGTGACCTCTGATAATTATTAATAAAATAAAATTATACTCTATTAGATTAGAATTGTTCTATAACTTGTTAGTGACAGTTGTTGCCTTGTAACCTGGTAGTAGACTCCTTTAAACAAAACAAAAATTTATTCCATAATTTTCCTAACTAATCCTAGGTTTTTTCTTGGGTCTCAAGTGGGATGTTTTTATGGGTGTTACACTTGTGGTATTAGAGAAGTGGTTCAAAAGCTTGGACCATTGGGCACACTATAGAACTTGAGACATGAAATTTAAACCTAGCACACTTTTAAATCTAGAAAATAACTTAATTTAGAAATTGAATAAAACTTAGAAAAATGAACTAACTCATGCCTTGGTATGTGCGGGAGGCATAGGCGGGTCGAGGAGACTTTTCACATAGACCTAGACTTACCACCACTAGATCAGGGTGTATCACCATCCTACCCCAGATTTTGTAGACTCTTCAGGATGTTAATGCTGCTCTACACGGAGGATTAGGAGGAGGACATGCAGCCAAACATGATAGGGAGCCATCTATTGATGCTCAGGCATCTCCTCGACCCAACAAGGAGCATAGAGGAGAGAACTCCCATGCAGAGTTAGCCAAGGAAAAGTCACCATAGAGGGGACAGGGTGACCAAGTTTTAGAGCATAGAGAGAGGTCTCAGAGCCCTAGGCTTAGGGATGAGCATGCAGAGAGACCTAGAGGCCTATTAGACCACAACCCTTAGATCGCATCATCGGGGGAGATCTTGAAGATTCAACCCTCACACTACTCGGTGACATAGGTGGATTCTGAGGTAGAGGCCATGGCTAGTGATCTTGAGTGGTTGCTTCAAGCTTTGTCCTTGTTCTAGAAAACACGAAAGCTTATGTTGCGATTCATCTACTAAGTGATGGAGCCAAAGTATGGTGGAGGACAGAGGAGCAAAATCTCCATGTAGATTCTGAGATAGTGACCACGGGAGCTCTTTGAGGAGAGATTCAGAGTAGATATTTGTCATGGAGGTTCATATAGTAGTGGATAGATGAGTTTCATGACCTTCGATAGACATCTCTTTCAAGAGAGAGAGTATGAGAGTAGATTTATGGATCTACACTAGTATGTTAAGTACATGCAAGATGACCAGTGCGGATTCACAGTTCATCCAAGGCCCGAATCTAGACATTAGAGGTGTGGTTTGGATCCATTTCCCACGAGACATTAGCCGAGGCCGTCGAGAAGGCCTATATAGCAGAGGAGACTCGGGGAAGACACAACAGTAGAGTCGAGTCCGGAGCCACATATAAGAAATGCGAACAGCAAATCGAGGGGTTTAGTAACTCTTCCTTGTGGTAGATAGGGTTTAACACAATCATCCTTTAGACCATGGCAGTAGTAGCAAAGCAATCCCGCCCACCTTCTAGACTCCATAAAGAGTTGATGCACAAAGAGGTCGAGTACGGGGCCTCCTCCTAGGTGTCCCATCGGGACATAAGGTGGACTTAGAGCTCAATCGGTAGGAGCTCGCTAGCAGAGGCCTCAAAATACTACAAACCGGGTCATCAAGATCCATGCCATAGACTTGTAGAGCACCTACTAGAGGTGCTACTCATTAGGGAGGATTATAAGGATGTTTTGGTTGTGTTACTGGACATTATTGGAGAGACTACCCATAGAACTAAAAGAGGGATTCGCCAGAACTGATGTCGAAAAGTGATGCACCACAACGAAGTTTCACTCTGATGGTAACATCAAGCCAACACAATATGCAAGATTCAAAACAATGGAAAGAAGATTGCAAGTAAGAAGAATGGGTCCTCTCATACTCATAGATCAAAAATAGGAAGTACAAATAGGGGTGATGTGTAACCCCCATGCCTAAACATGGAAATAACTAAATGATGCCACTAACGCATATGACATTGACTGACACATATGATGCCACTAGAAGAGGAGTTACAATTCCAAATAAGGAATGTAACTCCTATGACACATTCACGTAAATGACAATGTCAGATTCTATGACAGAATCTGACACTTGTCATTTGACTTCCTAAGACCTATGACTCTCAAGGTGAGATGACTCACCTAGGTGATGTGGATGATGACTGGATAGTCACACACACCAACACCCCCATTCATCGAAGCCGAGGAAGAGGTCAAGGTAAGATAGAACAGAAAAAGAAGACTCCCCTAGACAACTAAGAAAGATGTGTCAATGGGCCCCAAGCAACTAAAGGCCTGATAAGGTGCCCATGTACAAACAACATCTTTCTGGAAAGAAGAAGAGGAGAAGAAGGAGAACTATATAGCCCAGAAGAAGATGGGTGGATGCAGCAGACCTCACCCCAAGAAGAGATCGCAAGTGAAGAAACTTCACCTCAGTGAAGGGCTTGGTGAAAATGTCTGCAACTTGATCAGCTGTCTGAACATACTATATGTCGATGATGTTTTCATGTATCATCTCCGTATGAAGTGCATATGAATCTCAATGTGTTTCATCCACTGATGTTGAACTAGATTTCTACAAATCGAGATAGTGCTCATGTTGTCACAATAGATAATGGTAGGCCACCGAAAGTGGATGCCAAACTCTGTCAAGATACCCTATAACCAAACAACTTCTATGGCAAAGCGTTAACTACTCCTATGTATTCTTCTTCTGTATTGATGATATGGAAATGGCATGCTTCTTGTTGGACCAACTGACAAGACCTGAACCAAGAGTGAAACTATAGCCTGAGGTAGACTTCCAATGATCTAGATCACTGGCCCAATCTGAGTCTGTAAATCCAACCAAGTCAATCTCAATCCCTCCTAAGTAATGAATACCATCTGTGTGAGTGCCATGAAAATAGTGAAGGATCCACTTTGCTACTTTTAAATGTAGCTCATGAGGCTCCTGCATAAATTTGGACATGATCCCAATGGCATACGATAGATCAAGCTTCCCACTAATTGTTGATAAAGGGTACCATCAACCAAGGGGGAAGAGTAATCAGAAACCAAATTAATCCCGAAAATAAAAGGAGTAGGTGAGGACTTGCAGTCAAGACATGTGAAACCAAGCAAGTAAATCAAGAGAGTACTTAGGTTGTGAGATCATAATTCCTAAGTCAGATTGTGAAATCTGGATCCCAAGAAAGTAATGAAGCAATCCTAATTCAGACATGGAGAACTTTTTGGCCTAAGGAGATCTTCACAGAATCAATGATAGAGGAAGAGCTACTTGTGATCAACAAGTCATCAACATAGAGAACAAGAATAAGCATGGAGTCATCCTATCACAGAATATACACATTTGGGTCAGAGTGACACCGAGTGAACCCTGATGCAAGTAAAAAGGAGTCCATCTTGGCATACCAAGCCCAAGGGGCTTGTTTAAGGCCGTAGAGAGACTTCTTTAATTTTCAAATGAGGGATGGATCATGGACATAACCCGGAGGTTGTTCCATATAGATCTCCTCCTCTAGGTCCCCATGAAGGAAGGCACTCTTAACGTCCATCTGGTGGACTTCCCATCTGTTAGCGGCAACGATGGAAAGGGTCAATTGAATGGAAGTCATCTTCGCAACCGGAGAAAAGGTTTTTGAGTAATCAACCCTAGCTACCTGGGAGAAACCCTTAGCTACAAGTCACACTTTATACTTCTTGACTTCTCCATTAGCTCCATACTTTGTTCGATATACCCACCTACACCGAATGATTTTTCTTCCTTTCGGAAGAAGGGTAAGATCCCAAGTGTCATTCTTTATGAGTGAGGAATACTCCTCATCCATGGTATAATCCCACTCAGGAATCCCAGAAGCTTCTGAAAGATGGTGGATCAGAAGTAGAGGCAAAGAAGGAGTGAGGTCCAGTGAAGTTTGAGCAAGTACGTCTCTCATCCAAAGGATCTCCAACTAAATCTCTAGCACTCTGTAAAGTTTTCCTAGCCCAAAGAGGTCCCAAAGGCTTAGGATCAAAGTCAGAAGATTCTTCACTTGAGTGAGAAGGGACATAGTCCTCATCATCACTACTATCAAAATCAGAAGACTCAGAAGTTTGAGGATTGGGAGGAGCAGGGAGAGGTGGAACTCGCTCAACAACATCATCATCTGAAGAGTCAGAATCTAAATCAATGGGCAAAAGAACCTCAGTGGAAGTTAAAGTCAAGGATGACTCATCAAACTTCACACTCCTCTCAATATAAAGCTCATGGGTGGTAGGGTTCAACAATCGATATCCCTTCATGCCATCAAGATACCCGACAAAGATACAAGGTTTGGATTGTGGATCCAATGCCTTGCATTTATTTTTGGGAATCGAGCCATAACCTTGGATCTCAAGACTCAAAAGTGCTCGACATCGGGCTTGTGTCCAAACCAGGATTCAAAGGGTGTCATCCTTTTACCACCTTATGTGGAACACGGTTCTCGAATATAACAAGCACAATTCGGTGCTTGGCCCAATCAATTGTGGAGGAAGATATTTCGAGTGAACCATACAAGTAGCCATGTCCTTTAAAGTTCGGTTCTTTCTTTCTATAACTCCATTTTGGGAAGGGTTGTAAGCAACTGTACACTGCAAAGAAATCCCCTCAGAAGTGTAGAAATTCTCAAACTGTTGCTCACATACTCACCTCCATTTTTGGTTGAAGAACCTTAATAGATCATTCGCTTATTTCTCAAAGAAGAGCCTTAAAGTTTTGAAAATGCTCAAAAACTTTAGACTTAAACTTAAGAAAATATACCCAAGTATAACATGAAAATTCATCAATGAAGGTTAGTATATATAGAGCTCTAGTAAAAGAAGGAGACATGGAAAAGGCCAAAAATGTCACTATGAACAAGATCCAAGGGATGAGTAGCTCTCCAGGATTTTCCTTGTCAAAGTTTTTTCAGGGTGCTTTCCAAGGGTACAACCCTCACAAAGACCCTTAGAAAACTTAACTCGGGGTAGCCCATTAACCATTTCATTTTGGCTCAATTGTTTAAGGTAACGATAATTTAGATGCCCAAAACACTCATGCCATAACTTGTTAACCTCATTTGCATGAGTGAGCAAGGCATTGGGAATCGAATCAGAAGAGAAGTGGGAAAAGGTATACAACCATGTGAATGGTGATCTTACCTTTCCCTCAGCCATAGTGTCGAGTTAAGCTCACGAATAATCACCGAGTTAGGACCAAATTCCACTTGCATTCCTTCACCAAGGTGGGTGATTTGGTAAACCGATAAGAGATTGGTAGAGAGATTGGGAACACTCAACACTTGGTTAAATGTTCCACCTTCTATCTCTACCGATCCACTACTAGAAACCGACACATGAGTGTCATCACCCAATGTGATTTGGGACATGCCACATGGTTCAATGCTAGAGAATTCAACCTCTGAAGAAGCCATGTGGTGCGAGGCACCGGAATCGATAATCCAAGTTGATGATGGAGCTGATCTAGCTATAAGGGCCTTACCTTTCTTCTTTTCATTTTTAGTCTCCTTTGCATTAGAAGACTCACCCTTCTGAGCATTTTGTTTAATGGATTCAAGAACACTTATTTTATTCTTCTTAAGTAAATGAGTTAAGTGATCAATTTGTTTCAAAAACAATGTTGCTCATCATGGCCAAAATTCTTACAATAGGAGCATTTATACTTTTCCTTCTTCGCTTTAGGCTTAGAAGTCGAAGTATGAGTGATGGGCTTAACTGGGGGTTGGTTGGTCTTGGTTTCTTTCTTAGGTTGGTCCTTAGTTTCTTTCTTCTTTTCATTTTTCTTGCCCTTATTCGCCACAAGGGCATGTGACTTGGATTTTAGAGTCCCCATTTGAATGATTTTGTCTGTTCTCGAATGAGTTGGGATGAAAACTATCAAAGGAGGGCATAGTCCAAGTACTACCCAAGGTAGCTTTCATGGCATGGAAAGTTGAAACAAAAATAGAGTATTCAGGACCTAACTTAGAAAGAATCGACAAGATCAATTGAGAGTCTTTCTTATCCACTTTACATTCCTTTAGAAGCATTCTAGTGCGGAAAACTTTGAGAAGAAGGCCTGTAGGTTTTCAAAGTCACTAGGATTTAACCCTAGTAGTTCGTTCTCCAACTCATGCGCTCTCATGTCATCTTGCTTCCCAAACATATCATCGAGCATTTTCCACGCTTGATCGGGTGTTGAGGAAGTTTTGATGTGGAAGAGAAAGTTGAGAGAGATGGACATACAGATAATGACCTAAGGATTCATCACAATGGTTGAACCATTTATATTTTTTGGGTTCATCAAGAGGTTCGGTCTCTAACCCCATGGTAACTTGGTATAAACCTTTACTTCACAAACCAATATAATTTTAGATTTCCATTCGAGGAAATTAAAAGGTGTGAGCACTGGTACTTTAGACATATCCATAATGAAGAAATAGAACCAAGGAATGCAAAAGGAAGGAGAGAGAAAAGAAACAACCACCCCAGAACAAAATTACACCCCCCAAGTTTGGCACTTATAATTCAAAGTGCATTGTTACAACTATATGCGACTGTGTTCCGAGAACCAGTTTGTCACTCACCTTGCAATTAGCGTAATAACGCACAATGGTGGAGACAACAATCAAGGTTCATAGGGCGCAATAGATCGACACTGCAAGCAAGCACAGAAAGAGAGAAGCAAGAGGGAAAGAAAGAGATTTGTGAGAAATAGCGTCTCACATCACATGAAATAATCCCTTTGTCGTAAGACTGTGGTGACACGCTCACAAGTCCATGAAAAAAAGGAATAGAACAAAGCTCAAGAAAAATGAGCTGAATTAAGCAATACAAAGACACCCCAGAATGCGGAACTTTATAAAATTAGTGTGTTTATAAAACTAATGATCCCATCATCTAGAGTGTGAAAAAACATGCAACTTTGACTAAAGAAGTGCTCAAAACCGAGCAACGAGTCAAAAGTTATAGCAAAAACCAATTCCCGCAACTGATGAGAAAAAGCCAATAAGCCTACAAACAGATTAAAAAAGCACCCTAAACACATGCAAAAGGTGTCGTATGTATGCCCATTGGAAATGACATGGAATTTGAGATAGGGTTTGTTTGTATTGCGAGGGGGGATTAGCCACCTGCCAATCCCGGACCTCACCCTTTGTCTTTGGCACTCGACGGAAGGTTAATAATACAACAAGCCAAAAAACCAAATTTTACAATGCCAATAAAATGAAATGTTTTTACCTTATACCTTTTTAAAAAGTAATGAAACAAAACATTTTTAAGAAAAGTGATAAAGTAAAATGTATGCAAACATTTTTTTTTTAAAGGTGAATAAAAAAACATATTTTAGAAGGATATTACCCAGTGGCAGGCGGATGAGAAAGCCACATGGGAAGGAGAGGAAGACCACATACCAGAGAGGTAGGTAAAAATAGATAACCGAGTGTAATTTTCCACTACAAAAGTAATGCTAGCTAGGGGAAAATTCTCATAATAGTGCAAAAATAATGCCAATTGGGATAAAATGCTTATAACAAAGGCAAAAATAACACCAGCTAGGAGAAAACACTTTAACAATGCAAAAATAATGGCTGAAAGTTGAGGAGAGGAGCTCGAAAAGTGTAAAACAGAACTCTTTGTGTAGAAAATGCCTAAGTTGTATAGAAAATTCCCGAGTTGTAGAGAAAATACCCGAGTTGTAGAGAAAAACACTGACAAAGGAGAAAACACAAGTCTAACCACACACGCAGTTGAAATGCAAAAAGGAAAGGTGTGATTTGAATCGTAGATCAATGCATAGCCGAGCCTGGGCAATGAGAACTCTAATGCACATGCAAAGAAGAAATAAAGGGCCACGAAGCAGTCCAAGTGCAAGGTGAAACGATGCAGAGAACCAAAGCCACGGTTGAACTCAAGGCAATGTAAGCAAGCCACGCCAAAAATGAGCATGCTCTCCACGTAAATACAACCAATGAATGAAAACAAGATCATGGGTAGAAGCCCAAACCATGCATGGGTAGCAAGCAGACAATAAGAGCCAGTAATCACAGGTCCATGCCAAAAAATGAGCTCTTCTTTTTACCCTGCAGGCACTGAATCTGAACACAACTAGCAAGAAACACACAAACAACCCAAAAACAATAGCCACAAAGATCTAGAAATATCCAAATACAAACTTAGCTAATAAGAAAACCAACCAAATACCTTAACTTGGAACTACTGAAACCTCAATACAAGGTGAGCAATAATTCCAAAATGATAATGAAAAAAAAACTTACACACGAGGAAATGAGAAGAAACTAGAAGTAATAAACAACTAAGAAATGAAGAGTGCATGTTTACCGAAACCAGCTCTGATACCATGAAAGAGGGATTTACGAGAACCGATGTTGAAAAGTGATGCACCATAATGAAGTTACACTCTGATGGTAACGTCAAGCCAACACAATACGCAAGATTCAAAACAATGGAAAGAAGATTGCAAGTAAGAAGAATGGGTCTGCTCATACTCATAGATCGAAAAATAGGACGTACAAATAGGGGTGCTATGTAACCCCGTGCCTAAACATGGAAAGAAATCAATGACACCATTGACACATATGACATTAATCGACACATATGACGCCACTAGAAGAGGAGTTACAATTCCAAATAAGGAATGTAACTCCTATGACACATTGACGTAAATGATAATGTCAAATTCTATGATAGAATCTGACACTTGTCATTTGACTTCCTAAGACCTATGACTCTCGCAAGCCAAGATGACTCAACTAGGTGATGTGGATAATGACCTGGATAGTCAAACACACCAACAAGAACCCTAATAACAAGGGTAAGACAAACCTTAGAGCTGACTATTGGTGACATGGGATGTAGCCATAGGATTTATGTAGTGATTGAGAATGCTCAAGCCAAGCATCATATTATAATCATTGAGACTACAGGTAGCATTGGGGGTATTCCTACCTCTATATTGTTTGATTCTAGTTCTTTTGATTCTTTCATTGCACCATCTTTAGTAGAGTGATGTAGGCTGGTGGCAGTTAGGTAGGGTCATAGTTGGGATGTTGAGATGGATTTTGGAGCCAAGATCTCTGTAGACTCCTTAGTTAAGGAGTGTGTAGTGGATTTGGGACCTTTCACCACTACCTCGGATCTCCGTATCCTTCCTTTGGGATCGTATGGAGTCATTTTGGGTATGGAATTGTTATATCGCATATAGGGCTAGGACGGATTGTTACCACAAGACTATATCTTTTGTAGATAATCTAGAAGTGGGGTCGGTGATTTCAAGGGTCGGAGACCTATTTCTATTCGCACCATCTCCACTATTCAACTCAAGCGGTGTGTGCGACGGGGTTGCAAGATTTATGATGTTACTATAATTTACATATCACAAGGATGGGTCTAGTAAACCATCACTAGATGATCACCCCATTTTGAGAGAGTTTGCAGATGTCTTCCTAAGGGAGCTATCGAGGTTACCACCCCCACGTGAGATTGATTTTCATATAGACCTAGTTTCGGGAGTAGAACCTATCTAACGGAACCTTATCGAATGACCACCCCAAAGCTCGTGAGCTCAAGTTGTAGTTGGAGGGCCTTTTGGAGAAAGGCCTTATTTGTCCTAGTGTATCTCCTTGGGGTGCACCGAGTGATATTTGTGAAGAAGAAGGATGGATCCTGCAGTTGTGTATTGATTACCATCATTTGAATAAAGTAACGATTAAGAATTGTTATCCCCTTCCATGTATTGATGATTTGTTTTATCGGATGAATGGAGCCAAGATTTTCTCTAAGATTGGTCTTAAGTCAAGTTACCATCGTGTAAGGATTTGAGAGGTAGATATCATAAGACCACCTTCCGTACAAGATATGGCCACTATGAGTTCACACGGTGGTGCCTTTTCATTTGACTAATGCCCCGCAGTTGTTTATGATTTTGATGAATGGGGTATTCAAGACCTTCTTAGATCACTTCATGCTCATCTTCCTTGATGACATTTTTATTTACTCACGTATACATGAGGAGTATGAGGGGCACCTTCGCTAGGTTCTTCAGTGTCTTTGGGAGCAATAGCTTTATGAGAACTTGGAGAAGTGTGCATTCTTTTAGACAGATGTGTAGTATTTGGGCCATATCATTTCTAGGGATGGTATCGTTGTCAATCCTTCCAAGATTAGAGCTATTATGGATTGGCCAACACCCACTACTATGACTGAGGTACACAACTTCATGGGATTAGTAGGGTACTACTAGAGATTTGTTTAGGACTTCTCTCATATTACACACCCCATCACTTCCCTTCAGAGGAAAGGGAAGAAGTTTGTTTGGTCAGACAGATGTGAGCAAGACTTTAGGACATTGAAGGAGTGTCTCACTACAACATCTATTCTTGTAGTGCCGGATCCACAGGGTGAGTTCTTCATTTACATGGATGTTTCTTTAGCAAGGCTTGGAGGTGTGTTGATGCAAGAGGAGGGTAGAGTGTGGGTTTTTGAGTCTCACAAACTCAAAGATTATGAGTTTAATTATCTCGAATCATGATCTTGAGCTTTTGGCAACTTGTGCACACTTTGGTTTGATAGAGACATTTTCTATTTGGTAGGATATTCATACTCATGACAGATCACTTGAGTCTTTGGCACCTCTTCACACTTCGCCCAATCTCAACGCTCGTCAAAGATTGTAGGATGGAGTTTCTTTGTGAGTATGACATAGAGATTGAGCATGTGAATGGGAAGAGAATGTGGTGGCAAATGCTCTCAAGTAGATAGATACATGTGGTTATGGCCACTTTAGTGAGCACAAATTTACGTAGCAGGATTCTTCAACATCTTCCTCTTGAAATTTTCTACATTACAGATTCGAGTAGAGATTGAGTCTCAAAGATCCCTCAAGGGGAATTTTGATGGTGTTTCCTTAGAGGAAGATGGCCTTCTCAAGAACAGAGGCCGATTTATGTTCCTAGAGATGGAGGCTTAAGGTAGGACATCTTGGTAGAGGCACATCATGTACCCTATTCAGCCCATCCCGGGTGAAGAAGATGCATGCCACTTTGTGACAATTGTATCATTGGAGAGGACTTCAAGCGATGTGGCCCAATTCGTGTATGATGTTTGGAGTGCCAAAGAGTTAAGGCCAATCATCAAAGCATCCGAGATGGCCTTCTTTTTCCTCATGCTATACCGAAATGGAAGTAGGACACCATTTCCATGGATTTCATTGTTGGGCTACCAATGTCAAGATATCACCATGACGCCATTATGGTCATGGTGGATAAATTGACAAAAGTGCCTCACTTTTCTATAGTGAAGACCACTTATACAACTAGAGCAATGGCATGGGTATATTTGGATGAGATTTTCAAGTTGCATGGGATTCTGCAGAAGATCATTTGTGACCGTGATCCTTTGTATACTTCACATTGTTAGACTACCATGCAGCATGCCCTGGAATGAGAATCAACTTCAGCACAACATATCACCCTGAGACATATGGACAGACTAAGTGGGTGAATCAGATTTTAGAGGACATGCTTAGGATGTATGTGATGGATCAGTAGTCTAGATGGGAGGAGTACCTGTACTTGGTGGAGTTTTCCTACAATAATAGTTTTCAGAGTTCTATAGGCATGGCTCCTTTTCAGGATTTGTATGGTAGAGAGTGTAGGACACCTCTTAGCTGGGACAAGTTAGAGGACAAATTATCTCTTGGACCAGCTCTTCTATAGGACATGGAGCAGTAGGTGGTGTTGATCGGTGTAGATATGCACAGAGGCACAAGACAGACAAAAGAAGTATGTAGATCAACATAGGACCAACCATAGTTTTTATGTGGGCATGAAGGTGTTCCTTGTGTTAGGCCACATAAGAGCCCTCTCCATTATGGAAATGGTTCTAATTTAGCTCCTATATTCATTGGTCCTTTTGAGTTCTTGGAGCCTATTGGCCCTTTGGCCTACCATCTAGCATTGCCACCTAACTTGCCTCGTGTACATGATGTTTTTCATGATTCAATTCTCGGGAGATATATTGCAGATCCTTCTCATGTGTTAGATTAGACATGACTATAGGTGTAGGATCAAGGGAAGGTAATAGTGAAGCTCATTCGCATCCTATATCACAAGACCCCGTGCCTTCGAGGCGAGAGATTGATCAGTTCGGGTGTAGTGGGACAGATATGATGAGACTACTGCAGCCTATATGGGAATATGCTACCTTATTACGAGTTTAATTTCCACACTTATTCCAAAGTGAATTCCAAGAGGAAGTCAAGTCTAAGGGGAGGGGGAAGTAGTGCCCACTTCCCTTTGACACCTTTTAATACTAATATTGATATTGTTGATTACATTATGGACATTATTATGGTTTTGATTTAGTATGATGTTAGATGTTGGACCATGGATTATTGTTGATCTTGATTTGGTTATGATGCATGATGATTATTAGAGACCACTTCATATGTGGATGATGATATACTATTTGACATGGATATATTTTGAATGTTGTTCGGACATGTGATTTTGGATATTGTGAGTAGACCTAGAAAATGGACATTATATGATGATGATATAGTTGTTGATATAAATTGTAAGTGATATTGTTGATTTCCTTGATGTTGTTGTGATTCATATGTATAGATGATTTTGTGATTATATTTATATCATGTTGGATGTCTACGATATCCCCATGAGGTGAAGGAGGTATTTGTGTTTTTGCGGGTTAAAATATCATAACAAACATCAGGGGATTGGAGACCAACCACATTAGAATTCTAGATGAATTCAACAAGGTCACCATGGCAACATGTTTTATGTGTGTGTGTGTTGTTTTTATTAGGGATTCCCATGGGGGGGATTACCTTTGAATGTGACCAAGGGGTTATGTGTATTTTATTAATGTGTTTTCTTTTATTAATGTTTGCATGTGTTTATTTTGTGATGCATTTACCCCTTTCATTATTCTTTTAATTGTGGAGAATTAATGTGAGTAATCATATTGTATAAATAAATAAATCAAATTTGGGATATAAGAAAGTAATTATAAATTTGTTGGCTTTGGTATTAAATGTGTAAGTGATGTGTAAGTATGTGTAAGAGTTGTGTGAGTTAGATTTTGGAGTATGGAACACTCCACCTCATTGGAAATTCGAATTTGTCCTTGGAGGTTGTTTTTGGAGGCTTGTGGGACAGGTGAAACTTGTCCCATACCTCTTAATTTTATTTACAAACCATACCTATAGTTGGAGGGTTGATTGTAGACCTTTTAATGCATTTTGGGAAGACAAAATTGTAAGTTTTAATTGCACTCTTCTTACATTTTATTAAATTCAGTCATTTAGGATGTGGGTTTTTTACATTGTGTAAGTTTATTTATCATATTATTCACCCACCTCTTTATTTTGCATCCTACATGGATCCACCTCATCCTCACCTCTTCCCTCTTCTATAAAATGGAAATTCTTGCTTTGTTTTTGGGTTATTGAAACATTTTACATGCTTCCTTGGGGTGAATTTTCTAGTTGATTGGAGCTCTTGCTTTTGAAAGGAGATTTGAGAAATTTGCATGCTTGTTGGTTGTTGATTTTGGGACTCTATTTTGACATTGAAAGCTTTATGTTTTGGAACAAAATATACCATGGAGAGGTAGGAGTTTAGCTCTCATTTATGCTTTTATTTCTTTTTATGTTTGTGTGAATGGTTAATGTTTTGTGTGGTTGTTGGCTATTTGGGTAGACTTCCATAGGAATGGTTTAGGAGAAGGCTATGGGGAATCCATGTGGGGGGTATAAGGAAATGCCAGTGGCATCGAGAAATCTTGTGGAGGGATTTTGGGATTGGGATCCACCATGGAAAATAAATAGCTTGCATTTCTTACTTTGTGGGGGCATAAAGAAATCTAAGGGGGCATAAGGAGGGATTGTGGGGGTATAAGGATATGTGTGATGATTTATATTGTAGTTTGTTACAGTGTTGATTCCCATTTCCCATAGGGAGGCATAAGCAGCTTCCCCATAGTTCTTTCTCCTTTGGCTTGCATGATGAAGCTTAAGTTCTATCTTAATGTTTCAATGCAGTTGTAAACTGTTGTTTTGTTTTGGACTATGTTGTTAAATTGAAATGTGCATGTTGAAATATTTATGTGTATGTTTTGTGGAAGCCTGTTGTTTCCATGAGTTGAAATACACATTCTATTACATTGTGGTTAGGGCTCGGGGGTCAATGAAGAAGGATGGATTCTCCTCTTCATTGGATGTCTTGTTTGGGTGGAGAGCGTTGCCTTTCCCCCACTTTTGTTGTGATCAAATTGGAAGAAAATGGAACTTTGTACATGTTGTTGTTCTGGAGCAGAGGAGAAAGACAGTTTGACAGTCCCTTGTGAAATAAATTCTTTTGTAACCTTTCCCACTTTGAAGTGGATGAAATTGTAAATGTTTTGGAAATGGAAAGATGTTGTATGGATTATGAAATTTGTAAAGTGAAATGAAAAGAGACAGACTTTGTTTTTGCTTTGAAAGAATGTGAAAGAAAATGTAATATTCTGCTATATAATTAATAAATGATTTTGGAAGGAATAAAAGAAAGAAGATGTAAAATTGTATTTGGAATCAATAAAGGATTGCAATACCTTTCTTCATTTGCATTGTTGCATCGAAATCTGATCTTTAAATGTTATTGAAATTTCTGTTTGAAAGGAAGGAATACGTATAAAGAAATTGTATTATTTTGTTCTTTTGAAATATGACAAAATTGGAAACCAGACTTTACTTTTTAGCTTTTAAATGGTTTTTTTATATCAAATAATTGTATTAGACTAGAATAGAAATGAAATTTCCATACTTGAATGATGAAAATGATAAATAAATCCCTTCAGAAATTGATCTTTGTTTTAAATTTTAAAACTAGAAAATAATTTATCTAAAATGAACAGTTTGAGCCTGCACACAATAATCAACATTGAAACATTAAAATTTAGCATGCTATGATATCAATGAACTCAATTTGACAAAAAACACTTAAGGAAATAATTTTAAACATTGCAAAATCGGGCCCAAACCTTTTGCAGTCATTTTTCTGTCAATTGTTGGAAAATTTAAATTGGAAATCAATCAAGCAAAATTACCCTCCAAATGCATCCTAAATCCTTCTTAGAATAATTATCCATGTCTGTTTGGCATGTTGAGTGAAGAAGAAGATCAATTGAAAAAATTTATAAGTTAAACTTTACCGTTTGCTTTTAAAAATCCTACAAGTGTTTTATTAAAATTTACCCTTAAACTTTATCAAAATCTAAGATTTATGATTTATGCGCAAAGAGGGAATCAAGATATTTCCATAAAGTCCTTGTTTTCCCAAAACCAAGCTTTCTATCAAAAGTTATGGCCTTCTGAAGTTTTCTTCACTGACATTAAAATTTTGGGAAAAATTTTCCTTGGTGGGCCTGCGGCCCGAATTTTTCCTTAAAACACTTAATAATTTTTTTGGGATTTTTTTAAAATTTTCTCCACCGCCCCGCCACCCCACAGCCAATCAAAAGCTACCACATGGCCTCACGAGACAACGGCGGAGGCGTGGTACCATTTTTTTCCTTTGCGGTTTTTTAAAAAAATTGGAAAATTTTCTTAATTTCCTCCGCCGATTTGCAATCCTACATCCTCTCGGTACTACGAAGTGGCACGATGGAGGGGCGAAACTCTTGAAACTTTGCCTCTTTTGAGATTTTTTTTTTTTTTGGAAAATTTTTGTAAAAACCTCCATGGCCCCGCTCTCCCACCCTTTTCTTCCACGTTGACGCGTGGGCCCACTCGTGCAACCCAACCTTTCCTATCCCCTTGGTGAATTTTCATAAGTCACCCCACCTTTCCTAATTCTTTTCCCGCTTCAACTTAGAGGGTGCCACGTGTCCTCTTGGACCCACAAGAGCATGGGAGAAAAAGTGGTTTTCACCCCGCACAAGAAATTTTTTTCAAAGCCTCCCCGCGGTCCGCCAACCTACCCTTTTGGGAAAATTTTCATCCCTGGGCCCGCAAGCCCGCTCTTGGGGGAAAATTTTCACCCCAAGGCCCGTCAGCCCATAACTTGAGTTTTATAAGGAGTTAGGAGGATTTATTTATATCATTGGAAAGGTGAGGAAATTTCCTATCCAATGGGAATAATTTAGGAAATTTTGAATGCGTTAAGTGTGAGAAAAATCAAGTTGAAACTATAAGCTTGTTAGAGAGTGGGTATGGTGTTAATTTACCCTCTAAACCTAACTAAAACTTCTAACCCTAAATTTTGGACCTTGTGACCTCTGATAATTATTAATAAAATAAAAGTATACTATAGTAGATTAGAATTGTTTTTAACTTTTTAGTGACAATTGTTACCTTGTAACACGGTAGTAGACTCCTTTAAACAAAAAAAAATTATTCCATAATTTTCCTAAGTAATCCTAGGTTGTTTCTTGGGTCTCAAGTGGGTTGTTTTTATGGGTGTTACACTTGTGGTATCGAGATCAATGGTTCAAAATCTTGGACCATTAGGCACACTAGAGAAAACTTGAGACATTAAACTTAAGCCTAAAGCACACTTTTAAATCTAGAAAACGACTTAGTTTTAAAATTACATATTTTAATAAACATGAAAATTGAATAAAACTTAGAAAAATTAATTAGCTCATGCCTTGGTCTCGTATAGGAGGTGCAGACCGAGCGAGGGAATTTTCACATAGACCCAAACTTACTACCACCGGATCAAGGTGTAGTAGCAATCCTACCCCAGATTTTGTAGACTCTTCAGGATGTTAATTCCACTCTACGTAGAGGATTAGGAGGAGGACATGTAGCCAGACATGATATGGAGCCATCTGTTGATACTCGTGAATCTCCTCGACCCAGTGAGGAGCATACGGGAGAGAACTTCCATGAAGATTGAAGAAGGGCAAAGTCACCATAGAGGGGATAGGGTGATTGAGTTTTAGAGCATAGAGAGAGGTCTCGAAGCCCTAGGATTAGGGATGAGAATGTAGAGACCCCTAGAGGCCGTTAGACCACGATTGCAAATCACATCAGGGGAGATCCCGAAGCTTGACCCTCACATTGTTTTGGTGACATAGGTGGATTCTAGGAAGAGGCCTGGCTATTGAGCTTGATCGATTGCTTCAAGCTTTGTCCTTGTTCTAATAACATAGAATCTCATGTTGTGATCCATCTATTGAGGGATGGAGCAGGAGAGGACAAAAGAGCAAAATATCCATGTAGATTCTGAGATGGTGACCTAGGAACTCTTTGAGGAGAGATTCAGGAGTAGATATTTGTCACGAAGTTTCATACAAGCATTAGATAGATGAGTTTCATGACCTTGACAGACATCTCTTTAGTAGAGAGTATGAGAGTAGATTTCTGGATCTACTCCGTATGTTAAGTACATGTAAGATGACTAGGCATGATTCACAGGTTCATGCAGGGCCTAAATCTAGATAATAGAGGTGCGGTTTAGATCCACTACCCACAGACATTAGTTAAGGCCATCGAGAAGGCCTATATAGCAGAGGAGACTCAGGGGAAGACCCAACAAGCTAGAGAATGAGTCCAAAGTTGCATACAACAGATGCAGGATAGCAGATCAGGGGGTCGCACTCTTCCTCATGGTGGAAAGAGTTCAAAGCATAGTCATCCTTTAGACCACAGTAGCAATAAAGAGAAATAGTCCCACCCACCTTTAGACCTCCACAAAGAGTTGATGCACAGAGAGGTCGGAGTATGTGGCCTCCTCCCAAGAGTCCCATTAGGACACGAGGTGGACCTAGAGCTTAGTCAATGGGAGCTTTCCAAAAAGGCCTCAAAAGACCATAGCCGGATCATTAGGATCCACGCCACAAACTTCTAGAGCATGTACCTGGAGGTACTACTCATGGGGAGGATCGGGAGGATGTTTTTGTTGTGGTCTTACTGGACATTTTTAGAGAGACTAACCATAGAACCCTAATAACAAGGTTAAGACATAGACCTTAGAGTTGACTTTTGGTGACATGGGATGTAGCCACAGGATTTATGTAGTGGTTGAGAACCACCAGGCCGAGCATTAGAGTACATTCATTGAGACTATAGGTAGCATTGGGGGTATTCCTACCTCTGTATTGTTTGATTTTGGTTCTTTTGATTCTTTCATTGCACCATCTTTAGTAGAGTGATGTAGGTTGGTGGTAGTTAGGTAGGGTCATAGTTGGGATGTTGAGATGGCTTCTGGAGCCAAGATCTCTATAGACTCCTTAGTCAAGGAGTGTGTAGTGGATTTGGGACCTTTCACCACTACCTCGGATCTTCGTATCTTTCCTTTGGGCTTGTATGGAGTCATTTTGGGTATGGATTGGTTATCTACACATAGGGCCAAGATGGATTGTTACCACAAGACTATATCTTGTGCAGATGATCTAGGAGTGGATTCGGAGATTTCGGGGGTCATGAGACCGGTTTCTATTCACACCATCTCTGCTATGTAGCTTAAGTAGTGTGTGCAACGTGGGTTGCAATGTATGTATGTTATTCTTGTTAGTGACAAATCGAGGATGGGTCTAGTTGACCATTGTTAGATGATCACCCCATTTTGAGAGATTTTGTATATGTATTTCCAAGGGAACTATCGAGGTTACCACCCCCATGTGAGATTGATTTTCATATAGACCCGGTTCCGAGAGCAGAGCCTATCTCACAGGCACCTTATCGGATGACCACCCCAAAGCTTTGTGAGCTCAAGTTGTAGTTAGAGGGCCTTTTGGAGAAAGGCCTTATCCATCCTAGTGTATCCCCTTGGGGTGCACCAATGATCTTTATGAATATAAAGGAAGGATCCTTGTGGTTGTGAATTGATTACCACCAATTGGACAAAGTAACAATCAATAATCGTTATCCCCTTCCCGTATTGATGATTTATTTGATCGGATGAAGGGAGCCACGATTTTTTCTAAGATTGATATTAAATTAGGTTAGCATCGAGTTAAGGATTTCAAAGGTGGATATTCATAAGACCACCTTCCATATGAGATATGGCCACTATGAGTTCATAGTGGTGCCTTTTCATTTGACTAATGCCCCCACAGTGTTTATAAGTTTGATGAATGGGGTATTCAGGACCTTCTTAGATCACTTCATGCTCATCTTCCTTGATGAAATTTTGATTTACTCACATATGCGTGAGGAGCATGAGGGGCACCTTTCCAGGTTCTTGGTGTCTTTAGGAGCAGCAGCTTTACGAGAACTTGGAGAAGTGTGCATTCTTTTAGACAGATGTGCAATATTTGGGTCATATCATTTCTAGGAAGGTATCACCATCAATCCTTCCAAGATTAGAGCTATTATGGATTGGCCAACACCCACTACTATGACTGAGGTACACAGCTTCATGGGATTAGCAAGGTACTACTAGATATTTGTTCAGGACTTCTCTCAGATTGCACACCCCATCACTTCCCTTTAGAGGAAAGGGAAGAATTTTGTTCGTCAGACAAATGTGAGCAAGCCTTCAAGACACTGAAGGAGTGTCTCACTACAACACCTATTCTTGCAATGTCGGATCCATAGGGTGAGTTCTTTGTTTACACATATGCTTCTTTAGCAAGGATTGGAGGTGTGTTGATGCAGGAGGGTAGAGTAGTGGATTTTGAGTCTCGAAAACTCAAAGATTACGAGCTTAATTATCCGAATCATGATCTTTAGCTTGTGTCGGGCTTGTGTATGCTTTGGTTTTATGGAGACATTTTCTTCTTGGTCAAATATTCACACTCGGGACATATCACTTGAGTCTTTGCCACCTCTTGACACGGCCCAATCTCAACATGCGTCGCCGGTGTTGGATGGAGTTTCTTTGTGAGTATGATATGCGAGATCGAGCATGTGAAGCGGAAGGAGAATGTTGTGGTAGATGCTCTCAGAGATGAAGACATGTGGTTATGGCCACTTCAATGAGCACAGATTTTGGAGCAAGATTCTTGATAGCTTCCTCTTGACATCTTCTACTTTACGATTCGAGTAGAGATCGAGTCTCAAAGACCCCTTGAGGGAAGTTTGATGGTTTTTCCTTAGAGGTAGATGGCCTTCTCTAGGCACAAAGGCCATATTTATGTTCCCAAAGATGGAGGCTTGAGGTAGGAAATCTTGGTAGAGGCACATCGTGCACCCTATTCAGCCCATCCCGGGGTGAACAAGATGCACACCACATTGCGACAGTTGTATCATTAGAGAGGAATTTAGAGAGATGTGGCCTAGTTCGTGTCATGATGTTTAGAGTGCCATAGAGTTAAGGCCAAGCATCAGCATCTAGCTAGCCTTATTTTTCCTCATGCTAAACTGGAATGGAAGTGGGACACCATTTCCATGGATTTCATTATTGGGCTACCAGTGTCGAGATATCACCACGACACCATTATGGTCACGATTGATAAATTGACAAAATTGGCTCACTTTTCTCCAAGTATACCACTTATACAGCTATATTAGTGGCAATGAATATATTTAGATGAGATTGTTAGGTTGCACGGGATTCCGAGAAGATCATTTATGACCCCGATCCTTTGTATACTTCACATTTTGGACTACCATGTAGCATGCCCTTAACGAGAATCAACTTCAGCACAACATATCACCCTGAGACATATGGACAAAATGGGTGGGTAAATTAGATTTTAGAGTACATGCTTGGGATGTATGTGATGGATCAATAGTCTAGATGGGGGAGTACCTATACTTGGTGGAGTTTTCCTATAATAATAGTTTTCATATTTCTATAGGCATGGATCTTTTTAGGCTTTGTATGGTAGATAGTGTAGGACACCTCTTAGCTAGGACAGGTTAGAGGATAGAGTATCTCTTGGACTAGCTCTTCTACGTAACATGGAGCAAGAGGTGGTGTTGATCAGAAGAGATTATAGGAGGCACAGGACAGACATAAAAGAAGTATGGAGATCAAGTATAGGATCGACTATAATTTTTATGTGGGCATGAAGGTGTTCCTTCATGTCAGGCCACATAAGATCCCTATCTGTTATGGAAAATGTTCTAATTTAGCTCCTAGATTTGTTGGTCCTTTTGAGATCTTAGAGCGTATTGGCCCTTTAGCCTACCGTCTAGCATTGCCACCTAGATTTCCTTGCATACATGATGTTTTTCATGTTTGATTCTCGGAGATATGTCACGAGATCCTTCTCATGTGTTAGATTGGACATCATCAGAGGTACAGGATCGGGGCAGGTGATGGTGGATCCGTTTGCATCCTAGATCACAGGACCCCGGGCCTTTGAGAGCGAGAGAGGTTGATCGGGTTCGGAGTGTATTGGAACAGATATGATGAGACTACAACTACATGGGATGATGCTACCTTATTACGAGTTTAGTTTCCACATTTTTTCCAATGACTTCCAGAGGAAGTCGATTCTAAGGGGAGGGGAATGTAATGCCCACTTCCCTTCGACACCTTTCGATCTTGATCTTGATACTATTTATTACATTATGGACATTATTATGGTTTTGATTTAGTATGATGTTAGATGTTGGACCATGGATTATTGTTTATCTTGATTTGGTTATGATGCATGATGATTATTAGAGACCACTTCATATGTGGATGATGATATACTATTTGACATGGATATATTTTGAATGTTGTTTGGACATGTAATTTTTGATATTGTGAGTAGACTGAAAAATAGACATTATATGATGATGACATAGTTGTTGATATAAATTGTACGTGATATTATTGATTTCCTTGATGTTGTTGTGATTCATATGTATAGATGATTTTGTGATTATATTTATATCATGTTGGATGTTTTGATATGGCCATGAGGTGAAGGAGGTATTTGTGTTTTCGCAGGTTAAAATATCACAATAAACATCGAGGATTGAAACCAACCACATTGGAATTCTAGATGAATTCAAAAAGGTCACCATGGCCACATGTTTTGTGTGTGTGTGTGTTGCTTTTTGCTAGGGATTCCCATGGGGGATTACCTTGAATGTGACCAAGGGGTTATGTGTATTTAATTAATGTGTTTTCTTTTATTAATGTTTGCATGGCATGGAGAAATAGGTCTTCACCATCATGTGCATGCTTAAGAAATTCAAAAGTATGCTTACTACAAATCATGTCAAGGTATTGGTTTCTTACTTAGGTGTGAGAGATACTTCCTCATGGGAGAAGAAATCAACAAGAAAATAGCAAGATGGGTGACTAAAATCGTGGAGTATGATGTGACTATAAAATCTGAAAAGTTGGTTAGAGCGCGCACTCTGTAAGTAGCTTTTTGAGGATGTGTAGTCTAAACCGACACTTCATTGTTTATTTATAAATAACTCCCTTGTGTCGAAGCTGAAAAAAGTGCATATTATGGCACACTCAACTGGATGAACGACATGATCACATTACTTTCCACTAGAACATATCCTTCTAGTTTGAATAAAGCAAAGTGATGACATCTGAGGCTGGAGTTTTTTCCATATGTGTTGGATGATGGCACTCTCTTCAAATGAAATTTTGATGACGTGCTTACTCGAGGTGTATTTGTGGCATGCAAACCGAAAAGGTGTGAGTGGAATTTCATGGTGGATTCTCCGTGGAAAATTCTCTACCATGAAGATTGTTAAGGCAAGATAATTTTAACCTACCCTATTCACGGATGTGCACAAGTAGGTCATGAAATGCAAATAATGTGCTTTATTTATAGGAAAGAAGAAATTGGTAGTGCTTCCCCTCCAACCAATCCAAGTGTATCAACCTTTTGTGCAATGGGGTCTCGACTTCATAGGCATGATCAACCATCCTTTGAGTGTTGGGCACAAGTGGGTGCTAAATGACTCGACTATTTCACCAAATAGACATAATTCTTTGCACTCAAGGAATCAACAGATTCAATCATCCTTGACTTTCTCGAGGGTATTGTAACAAGTTTTGGCATTCCTCACACCATTATCTCTAATAATGCAAAGGTATTCCTTGGTACTAAATTTTTTGATTGGGCGCTAAGACTTGGAATTTACTTGAAGAATTATTCTAACTATTACCCCCAAGGTAATGGCTTGGATGAATCTACCAACAAGAACCTAATCAAAATCATGAAGTGGGCAATGAATATCAACCATAAGAAGTGGCATACAAAGGTCTCGTGCTCGCTTTGGGTAGACAGAATCATGATGAAGAAGGCAATAGGTACTTCACCATATAAACTTGTTTATGGTAAGGAAGCTAGAATTCCTTTATCTCTTGAATTGCCTTCATTAGAGCTTGCACAACAGCTAGAGTTTGAGGGCACATACTAGAGAGAAATCAGAATGGTAGAGCTGGTTGAACTATAGCCATATCTTTTGATTTGGAGACTCGATTTGGGTGGGAGAAGACTTCTTGGAAACATCTCAACACCCTCTACACCATAGAAACATAAAATATCATTCTTAACAGGCTTTGGTGGGTGAAAATGGGAAAATTTCTTCCAAGAAATTAAAACAAATCCTGATTTCTCCAACTACTAGATCTGATTTGATTTGATCCATCAGGGAACCAGAGATGATAGATTTGGGGTGGATTTTAGAAAGGCATTGATTGATAGTGGTTGAGCTTTTAAAGTAGGATTCAATGCGTATCTTTAGGTGGTTGAAGTAGGATTCTAATTCTTCCCTCTCTCTCTTATTCTTCCTATATGTTATAATGAAGGGGCATATTCAAAGGGTTGGTTATTGATCTTCCTCTTTTCCCCCCTCTCTCTTTCTTCCTCAGGGTATAACACGAAGTATAAGCATCCGTTCATGACTTTGTAATGGCATTCTCTTACCTCTTGCCCACTAATGATGTATTGTGTGAACTTTTGGAGAAATAAAATATGTTTTGTGATGCATCTGTCCATCCTTTTCTTATTTTATTGTCTCTCCTCACCTCTCGTCATTGTAGGGTATATTGTGTATATTATGATGGTTTTTGTAGTTTTGGGGAGCTGTTTTTAATGGGGTTTTAATTGGTGTTCTGTGTGAAATCTATCTCTAGTCTGTGGTGCATCTTGTCCACCCTCTCCTCTGCTCACCTCTCTATACTTTAGGTGGTCGGGTCTCGTGATTCAACCACTTCCTTTTCTTATGTATCACCACTTAGTGTAGGATCTTTTACCCTCTATCTCTCTCTTTATCCCCTTGGAATGGTTAGATTAGGATAGGATAGGTTCTTCCTATACTATAGTAGCTTGTGGTAGGTAGATTAGGAGGAAAGAGCGGCTTTCCCAGAGGTCCATCTCAAGCCTTCAAAGTCCCACATCTTGAGAGATGGTCCCATGTTGTGCAATTACACTAGATGCCCCACTCCACACTGGGCAATTTGGAGGTGATATTATTTTGTGCTAATAGAGATCACTTTGAATTTTTTTGTAGATGGATGGCTTGTGAGAAATATTTGGATTGACATAGGCACGGAAGTGAATGTTCTTACCTTAGATGCATGGGTTCGGATGGGTAGGCCTCCATTGCAGCCATCTTTTAATGTGTTGTATATGGAAAATCGGACTAAGGCCACACCAATTGAGTATTGAAGGATCCATCCATTACTATACAGGGGGAAAGTTCACTATGGACTTTAAGGTATTAATGCTTGCGAAGTAGACAACGTCCCGAGTTCTACTTAGGCACTCTTGGTGATATGCACATAATGTTGATCTATGGTTCAATAAGGGATATATCAGTTTTGAGAACAAGGAAGAATGAGTTGTTATCCCTTTGATAGATGGGAAATATGCACCTTATGTTGATCCCTTAAGTGAAGAAGATCTAAACAGAATTTATGTGTGCACCATTCGAGATTTGGAAGCCCTTGAGCCATCTAAGAAAGGAATTCTCTAGTGGGATGATGCACATTCCATCAGTGATACTACAATTATTACCTATGATAATTGGCCATGTAGAACTTACGAGATGGTTGGGCACGGAGTAAAAGTACATATACATGTGTAAGTAGGTCATGTTATGTTATGAGGATAGGCAAAAACCATGTACCTCAAGTACACTAGCAAAGGAAACCTTGAGGTATTCCTACAATCCATGGAAGTATAGTGGAATGATCAATTGGATAGAAGGAATATGTTAGTGTATACCCTACGTGGAATAGCAGCACACTAGTGGATGGTTCATAGGGATAATCTCATAGAATGGAGAGAAGTGAGAATTACTCTATCAACCCGGTTTCTCAAGAGTAATGCACCTACTCAAATATGTGAATATCATGGTAATAATATTATTCAGCAATGTGAGAGACTTTGGATAGAGGGGTAGGAATATTTACCACCTTCATTTTTGTGCACAAACTTTATTTCACCTTGTGAGGTTGTGCACGCGCTTGGTATGTTTATGTGGAGGTGCATAGGAAGACTGGAAATCGGTAAGACTTGATTGCATGAATGATCCATACTTTTGACTACTTCTCCACTAAACCCCCTGGTGAAAGAGGCATTATAGGTTATGAAGCAATTGACCATAGGAGATAGTGCAAAGGATGAAGAACTCATTTAGGATTTATTTGGTGAGTCGGATCTAGAAGCACATTTTGATTTAGTAGATGAGACAGATGTAGAACTACTTAAGCATGATTTCCTAGAGAAGGAGAAAGGAAAGATGTTCTATATGGTGGATAATGAAGAAGTGGAACAGGTTGGACATAGATCATTTAGAGGGTACACCCAAGGTATTAGGCAGTGCTGAGATGAGAAGGAACGTGCCTACCATGAACCTATGAAGATGAAGAAAGTGAACATTGGCACAGTTGTTAAACCTAAGGAGGCCCTAATTAGATATTATTATTGGTGTTGAATCGCAGCACCCTTGGGACTCTGCAACACGATAGGTTGAGAAACCCAATGCGATTGCACAATATGGAGCTTTTCTCAAGTGTGGGACCTTGCGAAATCGGAAAAGCTCTCCAGATGAAGGCCGGCTCCTATTCCTCTGTTCAGATGCACGGATAAACGCAGAGGATTTACCAAAAAACCTAATCTAACTTGCCAAGGAGACAGGGTAGAGAATGCATAAAAATAAAACCTAAACTACGGAGGTGATGCACCGAGGAATGTTGGACACCCGTTTTGCAAGATTAAACACAGACCACATAGATGTAATACCACACCATGCACAGGCAACCAAAATGCAATGAGAGATCAAAATAACAACAATGAATATATGAGAGGGTTTAAAATCAATCACAGACATACATATATTGCTCAAGGATCGATTCAATACATTGCAATGGCCAAGAGGCAAAAATAGCATTACAATCCATATGGGAGGCTTGAAAACTCCACAAATTCTCTTGCGAGCAGGAGAGAAGGGAGGATGCAAAGTAAAAATGCCCAACAAGTTTTTAGAGCCTCTCCCACCATTTATACAAGAAAATTGAGGGAGAAGAGAAGAATTCGGAGCTCCCCAACTACCTCCAAGACTGCACCTAACTTCAACAAATCGTGGCGGTAGGTGAGAATCTCAACAACCCAACAGTGGCGAAGTGTATTTTACATTTTTAAGAACTTGTTCCCACCCAATTAAATATATCCAGTCGTAGTTGGGTAGAGGACGCCGAGAGCTTTCCGAAAAGTCCAACCTTGCGTGAATCTGAGCTCCCTGTGAAAAGTTATGGCGATCTGAATATTTCCCGCGTCAGGGTCTTCTGCCAGTCGGGTTCGGGTTTCTCCTTTGCATCTGCATCGGGTTTGGAGGATGCCTCGACATGTTTTCACCCCGTGTTTCTCGCCTCCGAAACCTGATTTTCCTTGCGTCGGATTTTCCAACCCTTGCGACATGTTCTTTGTTGTCGGGTTTGCGGAACCCTCGAGCATCGGGACATCCTTTGCGATCTGCATGTTTCATGTTTCGTGTTTCCCGAAACCCGAAACCCGATTTGCCTTTGATGTCGGGTTTTCCAACCCTTGCGACATGCTTCTTTACCATGTTCTCCCGACATGCTTCCCCGACGCTGAGACCTGATTTCTTTGATGTCGGGTTTTAGAGACCCCCCGACATGTTCCTGCGCCACCGAAACCCGATTCCTTTTGCGTCGGGTTTTGGAGACCCGACGACATCTTTTCTTTGTTGGCGGGTTTTGGAGACCCGAATACATATTTTCTTTATGTTTTTCCACCATGTTTCTCCACCTCCGAGACCCGATTTTCTTTGGGTGTCTATATTTATCGGGGGGTAAATATATACAACAATTATTGGTCTAACTCAAGTGGCTAAGATAATGGAGTTGCTACGTGATTTCTAGGACTTGTTTCCTGGGGATACCATGAGTTGAAAGGAGTGCATGAATATTTGGGTGAGATGAAAATTAAGCTAAAGGAAGGTGTATGTTGTTACAAATATATTTTGTAACATTATTAATAAATTGTAATATTATTAATAATGAGTTTATATAACTCATATTAATAATATAGTTGTAATAGTTAGTATTAGTATTTGGGTGAGTTGTGAGAACAACTCATGTAGCTATTTTGGTGTGTGAGATAATAAAGGGATGAGAGAGATATCCTAGGGATAAATCTAAGAGATTCATGGAGAGAGATTGTAGGGTTTGAAGATGAGTGTTGACTCCACCTTTGTAGGAGATCAAACACTATAAATTGTATGCTCCATCTATGTAAAGATATCCTGAATGATTTCTAAATTCAATATAATTATATTCGGTGTTTTTATAATTATGCAAAGTTGTTTAACGGTGGTATCGAGCATGGTCGACTCGAATGAGAGTCTAATAAATTTAGGAGTTTCAAAGATCTACCTTCCTCTCTTCTCCAACTTCGAATCTACATTGGATATGTATTTTACGATCTCTCCAAAACAAATGTCAAATTGTTCATATTTCTTTCGCAACACATGCATTAGAGAGTTATGTTTGCGTGAGGAGCCTAAGAAATATTGTTCAAGTGTATACTTCTGGTAAATAACATTTGATTTGGTAAAGATTATAAACATAGTATTGGTGTTTGATGTCTTTACTACTGTCTAAGATATATGACATGTGTCGATGTGTATTCTTGTACACATGTGGTGCATAAAATGATTTAATTAAAGAAGAAAAACAAAATACGTGTAAGGTTTATTGTTGTTTTGTTGATCATTGTTGGAAGGAATTTAAAAATATGAATTCCCAAATAGATTCTAATCCAACATATTTGAGATCTACATATTCCAAGGCATTTGAGTATTCTTCTCAAGATGACACTTGATGAGAAGGTGGTTGGAAAGGTTTGAACTCAAATCGGGGTGAGTGCACAAAGTTGGTGGACAATTCCGTGGACATAAAAACCCAAAATCAGGGAACCGCGATCGCGGTTCACGAATTTAATTTTTGCACATAACAAACATAAAACCGCAATCACGGAACTCTGAGACAAAAAAATAGTCCCACGAGTCCTCATTTTCCCCATTTTTCATTTCAAACCGTGATTTCTCCTAGACATTTTTTCACTGGAGCTTTGAATACCACCTCAAAATTGCTCATCGGACTTCTAGATCGTGATAGATTCAACCATGCCGCCAAGACAAGGAGGTAAGCCCTAATTTTAATCATTTTTTTGCATTTTAGGTTATTTTTTTGCATTTTCATGGGTTTTTTGAAATGTTTGTTTATGTATACAATTTTCTTGTTTTGTCAGTTGGTTGGCAAGCTCGAAATCATGCAAACCGTCAAAACATTCCTCAAAACCCTCCTCCAAACATAGATCCACCTCCTGTGGCTCCTTCTGTCCCCACTGAACCAGTAGGAACATAAGATAATATCATTGGAAGAATCCGAGAAAGTAAAATTGTCATTAAGAACCTTATTCAGACTATAAGACAAAAGCATGCCACAAATCCGTCCCACATGACTTTAGCCAACACATTGCAAACATTGATTGGCAAAGTCGACTCCGCAACCAACCAAATACATAGATGGAATACCTTTAGAGGTGATTGTAGGTGGTGGTATGCAGATAAATTATCCCACGCGTCGTAAAGACAAAAAAACTAGAAAAGACCCTCATTTGTGCATTATTTATCGACCTAAGAACTAATGCCCCCGCAGCTATTTCTTGCAAACGATTCCCAATCCATTGGTGCCATGATGATTGAATCAAAAAAATTGGGACCGATGGTGGATGGTTTTGATTATCCACCATGCAACAACAATGAGGTTCCTCTTTCTTTTTGAAGAAATTATATCATGAGTTCGTGCTTAATGAGGTCCCGAATTATTTTGAATTTTCTAAAATTTTTGGTCAAGGAGGTGGCTTTGCACATAGTAGACCTGGTGCACACATAGGTCAACCAAGGATCCCCATGCCCCAAAACCCTCACAGCCTTTGATTATCCCTCCTACAATGAAGGAGGTTGTGGAGATTGACACACCTTTGCATGCGGTGAGGGAGCTCACCGACACTCTCGACCCAAGTGGGATAGTGACCAGATTACATATGGTGATGTTGTTGGAGGCATCGGTTCTAGTGTACCACACCACTATGGATCATGTGGTGTTGTATGCACTATTAAGCAAAGAAAGACATCATTGCTGGTTCACATGATTTCTTTTCTATAGATGAGATGTTGGGGGATGTTATTTTGGAACTGGTGCATGATATTGGTCTTTATTTCGATATTTTTGATATATTTATGGTGGGAAAATGGAAAGCGCTCTATTTTCTAAATATTTTCAGACCACTTTCACGGAAAAAATCATTAAAAAAATTGCTCGAAAAAATACAAAATAAAATCCATCCCAAGATAGACAACTACATCTAACTTTTCACCAAATGAAAAAAAAATAACAAGATTTCGTCATCCAAATCGCGGGCAAACGGACTACAATCTTATAAGTTTTTTTCAAAAAAACCAAGTCATATAATTTTAAGTGTTTAATATAGCTAAACTTGTCCATTTTTAAAAAAAAATAGTATTTTAGAAACTAGATTCGGATGCTACGATTCATATTTATATATTTTTTTCTAATTTTGAATGCGTGTATTGCTAATAATCCCTACAAGTTGAGATTTCGTTGTTTTTGCAATATGACATCCATGGATGACCCCATTTTTGTCCATCAACTTCCTACACTTACCCACCGGTTTTACACAAGATATCAATATCATCATTAGTATTAAACATGGTTGTCAATTTCTCCTACTTTATCTCTGTTTTCTACATAGACAAATTAGAGGATGCCATTGTAAGTTTAAAGGAAACATATTATGATTGTGTTCTCTACGATATAAGCTGTTGTATATATTTACCCCTGGGTAAATGTAGATACACAAAGGGAATCAAGTTTACAAGGCGGAGAAACATGGTGGAAAAACATGAAGGGACACGTCGAGGGTCTCCAAAACCCGCCAACAAAGAAAATGTGTCATCGGGTCTCCAAACCCGACATCAAAGGAACACGTGGGGTCTCTAAAACCCGACATCAAAGAAATTGGGTCTCGGCGTCGGGAAGCGCGTCGGGAAAACATGAAAAAGAAGCATGTCGAGCACCCCTTCGAACCCGATGCGCATGCAGTTTCATCTTCCGCCCCGAAACAAAGGAAATCTTGGAAATATTAGCGGAAGCGGGTTTTGGGAAAACACAAGCATCAAACACATGTCGAGGCATCCTCCAAACCCGAGGCCAGTACAAGATGCAAAGGAGAAACTTGAACCCGATCGGGAAACAGACACTCGACGTGGGAAATATTCAGATCTCCATAATTTTTCACAGGAGCTCGGATTCACACAAGGTTGGACTTTTCGAAAGCTCTAGCGTCCTCTACGCAACTACAAATGGATATCTTTAATTGGGTGAGAACAAGTTCTTAAAAATGCAAAAATACAGTTCGCCATGTTTTGAGGTTGTTGGGGATCTCACCTACCACCATGATGAGGAGTTAGGTGCGCTTGGAGGTGGTTGGGACAGAATTCGAATCATTCTTTTCTCCCTCATTTTTCCTCATATAAATGGTAAAGAGAGGCTCTTTCTAAGTGTTGGGCATTTTTTCGTTTTGCATCCCCCTTCTTCCCTTGCTTGCAAGAGAATTCGTGGAGCCTTCAAACCTCCCATATGGATTGTAATATTGTTTTTTGCCTCTTGGCCACTGCAATGTATTGAATCGATCCTTGAGCAATATATGTATGTCTGTGATTGATCCTAAACCCTCTCATATATTCATTGCTGTCATTTTTGATCTCTTATTGCATTTTGGCTACCTGTGCATGGTGTTATATTGCATTTATGTGGTCTGTGTTTAACTTTGCAAAACGGGTGTCCAACATTCCTCGGTGCATCACCTCCGTAGTTTAGGTTTTATTTTTTATGCATTCTCTACCCTGTCTCCTTGGCAAGTTAGATTAGGTTTTTGGTAAACCCTCTGCATTTTATTCGTGCATCTGAACAGAGGAATAGGAGCCGGCCTTCATCCGGAGAGCTTTTCCGATTTTGCAAGGTCCCACACTTGGGAAAAGCTCCATGTTGTGCAATCACACTGAGATTCTCAACCGATCGCGTTGCAGAGTCCCAGGGGTGCTGTGTTTCGACACCAACAGTTTTGGCACGCCCGGTGGGACCAAGAGGTCATTCCATCAAAATTTGAAGGAGTTTTCATGAAATTTGCACAAAAATTGTAGTTTTTACAAATTTTGGATTTTGCACCTCCTAGCCTGAACTCCGAAATCAATTTTCAAGGGCTTAACTCGCTCAAAACAAGTCAAAATTTCAACAGTTGGTAGATCTGAGGGTAATCTTCAAAAGGGTATCTTTAGTTTTTTGATATTTTGACTTTCAAAATTTTAGGTATTTAGTGATTTCAGGTTTTTGGATCCGAGAACATCAAAGCAGCAATTCGGGTTTTGGGGGATACATTCCATGGTCCTATACCCGACAACAGCCTTTTCGGTTTTGAAGGATGTTGGACATGTTCCAAGTTCCAACACATAGCAATTCGGGTTTTGTGAGTTGCATCGCATGACCTGAGTTCCGCCTGTACTTTTCGGGGATTCTAGGTTGCATAACAAGGCTCGAATTCGGATTAGATTGTCTCCTCTAGGTCCTTCAAGTTTTAAATTCCATTCTTAATATTGTCAAGTTTGGTGTGTAACTTGGAAAAATCCAGCCTTTTAGAGGCTTGTTATCTAACACATCAGCGACTCGAAGGGATAGAGTTTAGCGGTGTAAAGACAAGTTGCCTGTGCACATGAGAAGAATCGAACCAGGTCTAATACTCGAGAAGAAGGGCTATTTTTCCATTTGCAACTATCACCAAGAAGAGGGAGGAGAGGAAGAAGACCACAAAGATCACCATCTCCGCCTAACAGACTCTGTCTACACCTCCACCTCGGTAGGCCTTTTCTCGCATCAACCAGAAGGTTCTTAGGCCAATCATAATGGCGCATCTACCACCGAATCCCTTTTTCAATTTCACGAAGTAGTCCACTTGCCCTAAATGCTCGTAATCAAATTCCAGATTGGCAAAGCGGGCTAAAGAATATCCCCTATTTCACAGAGAAAATCATACTACTCCTATTGATCACATCCAGATATTGCTAATGCATGCGCAATCCACGAAATAAATGAAATGGATGTTGCAGTCAAGTTATTGGCTTCATCTTTCAAAGGTAAGGCCTTACAATGGTTTAGGAGCCTAACAGCAGGGTCTATTACGAATTGGAACCAACTTTGTTCATCTCTTTGCAACCAATTCGGGGAGGGGCGATAATTTTTCCTTATTGGAACAATCGAAAACATTCAAAAGGGCTCCTAATGAACAAATGATAGATTTCAACTTCAGATTCCAATGGACATGGGATAGGATTCCAATAGTTGTTAGACCAACCGAAGGAGCATTCCTTTATTTCTTAAAGGCTATAAATTCAGACATAGCCATGATGATCCAATCAATGGGAGGGACAATGCTGCAGTGGGGCCTATGACATAGCCGATCGAGCAGCAGAACTGTTTGATCCAAGCCGGCAAGCTTGCACCAAGGCCACCAATGCCTCTCTATCCAGATATGGGAGTTCCTACAACCAGTCAAGCACCAGAGTTGAATCCCATTCCAACTCCTAGAAATCAAAGCAATAATGAGGCATCGACTTCTTCAAATACTTCAAAGGAATTGCAGGAGGTCATGAAACAACTACAGAACCTTGGAAATGAGCTTGTGACTATCAAAAGACAAAGCAAGCTCAAAGTGCTAGACCATATCAGCCTCAAGCACAGTACCAAGCTAGGCCCTCATACCAACAGAATAGACCACCACCTCAGGCTACAAATCAAAACCAAAACCAAGGACAACCTCAAGTTGCCAGGCCATTTCGACCGTATGATCCAAATGCAACGACATCCTCAAGAGCCTTGGTTCCAACACAAAACAACATGGCACAAGAGTACAACTGGTGTTACCCTTGCAATCTACCTCACAATCAGTCAGCATGTTTCAATGGTGCACTGAATCAGGCCTTGATGGTGCAAACCATTGGTGTGCCTCAAGAACCAAGCCAAGAAGGGAATCAACAGCAAGAAACACAACAAGAAGGACCTCCAACGGAAACCACATTGGCCAATTGGCAAACGGAAGACTTTTGTGGAGTTAACCAATAGCCTTTTCAAGGCGTGGCTGCCAACACACGGTCAAAGAAGAGAAGCATGGAAGAGGGACAACCATCTAATCCAATTGTTTCTCATCCCACTCTTACACATCAAGGGGTCAGTAGACCAAACGCAACTCCAAATGTGCAAAATCAGCCTAAGGTACCTATTGTAGCAACACATGCACCCGTTCAAGCTCTAGAAAAGCTTGCACCAAGTAAGGGACAACAAAAGGACAATTCATCCCCCTTCAACATCATCGATCAAATGAAGAAGACACATGTGAAAATTTCCATGTGGGAATCACTTGTGATCCTGGGCAACGAGATTTATTGCAAGTTGCAATGGCTAATTGGTCTGCCACAAATGTATCAAACCAAGGACATGAGAAAGTTCTCACTAATGCAGTGCAACATGATGGGGGCCAGACAAGGAAAAATTTGAAGCCTCCACCATTCTATGTTTCATTGATTGTTGGAAACCACTTGGTACACAACTGCATGATAGATTCAGGAGCAAGTAGTTCAGTGATGCCGAAGCAAATAGCGGATCAACTGGGTTTGAAGTATGAGCCAGTGCTGAAAGGAGTAGTGCAACTAGATGGAACGGCAGTGGGAACAGTTGGGGTCATCAAAGGGTTAAGCCTAACACTACATTCATGTCCTAATGTTACAGTCTTGCAAGATGTGTCTGTAATTGACCTCCCGCCACTCTTTCGCGTTGTGTTTATCAAGGACTTCACTGCAAAGATCGGTGGATATTTATCTGCAGATTGGTCGCACATGATTTTCAGGACAAGGTATGGAGCTAAAGCAACAATCAGATCAGAATCAATTGCCAATTTCCATATTGAGCCTTATGTATCAAGTCCTATCAATGCAAATTGCTCAGCTTTTGATCAGGAGGAGTGTTCAAATGATCTAGAAACAGGTACTAAGGTCGAGGGAATTCCTTATTTAACTTTGGATGAATGGGCAAACAAGAGTCATGAATTTGACCCATACAAGGAAATTGAAGAATCTGAATTGGGCGTGTATTGTATACACGAAGAAAATTCACCCATTCCCGACATCATTCGGCTTGGACAAAAGGATGAAAACAATGAAGTTTGGAGATTATTCTTCGATGGTTCGAGAAGCAGACAAGGTGCTGGAGGTGGTGCAATGTTGATTTCACCACAAGACATCAAATATTATTCAGCTTTTCGTTTCCAGTTCTCTTGTTCAAACAACACAGCTGAATACGAGGCATTGATTCATGGACTTCATTGGGCCAGGAAAAGGGGCATAAGGAACTTGCAGGTGTTCGGAGATAGCAAGCTAATCGTCAACCAAGTTAGGGGGCAACATGCTACAAAGAACGACTTGCTGAAGAGCTACAAGAATAGGGTATGGGACCTCATTGAGGATTTCGAAGCTTTCAGCATTGTGTCCATACCCAGGAAGAAAAATGAAGCCGCAGATAGGCTCGCAGCAATTGGAGCAACGTTTGATGTGGTTGACAACATCAGAAGAGAAAAAATGCAGCCACATATCCATGTGGTTGTGAGGCCAGCAGTTCCAGATAACAACACAAGCTGGCAGGTGTTTGAGAATGATCAACAGATCGTCAATTTCTTGCAAGAAGAAGCTGAATTCTCAGCTAGAAATCAGGATAGGCTAGAGCAGCAATATGGGGATCAAGTGGTGCAGCTACGGACAAACAAGCTTCCTAAGGGTTTAGTAACATTGGAGTCTATCTTCAACCCTAACGACCAGTTCCGTAAGGAAAAGGCTAACATACAGGTCAAGAGAGAAGATTCAGAGCCAATTCCGGTTGGGGAAGGCAAAACACTTCAAATTGGTAAAGTGGCCACTGAGCAAGAGAAATCAGATTTCACGCAGCTTTGCCAAGAATTTCCAGATGTCTTCGCTTGGAGCTATGAAGACTTGAGAGGATTCAATCCGAAGTTGGCACAACATACAATAGAATTGGATCAGATGCTAAGCCCATCAAAGCGTAAGCGAGACCACCAACCCTCACATTGAGCCTCTAATGAAGAAAGAGCTTAACAAGCTAATAGAGGCAAGCATTATATTCCCGATCAAGCACTCAAGTGGGTGGCGAACTTAGTTCCGTCGGGGAAGAAGAGCGGAGAAATTACGTTATGTTTGGACTTTAGAGACCTCAATAGGCATCTCTCAAAGATCATTACCCACTTCCTTCAATGGAACAAATATTGCAAGTAGTATCCGGTTCAGAGAGATTCTCTCTCCTAGATGGCTACTCAGGGTATAATCAGGTGATGGTGAAAGAAGATGACCAATTCAAGACGGCTTTCACCACCAAATGGGGGACCTATGCCTACAAGAAGATGCCATTTGGGCTATCAAATGCTGGGGCCACTTTCCAAAGGGCAATGGATATGGCATTTAAGGGGTTGATCAACAAAATGGTTCTAATATATCTCGACGACATCACTGTATTCTCAAAAAATGCAGCGGATCACCTCTTTCATTTGAGGCAAGTATTTCAGAGATGTAGAAGATTTGGGGTATCATTGAATCCCAAAAAATGCATATTTTTGGCTCACGAGGGAAAACTCCTAGGCCATATTGTTTCAAAGGAGGGGTTGACGATTGACCCAGAGAGAGTCGAAGCAATTCAAGCATTGCCATTGCCAAGTCACAAGAAGGCTCTTCAAAGCTTCTTAGGAAGGATCAATTTCATCCGCAGGTTTGTTCCAAACTTTGCAGCTCTCGTAAAGCCAATAACACTGATGTTAAAAAGAGCATGGCATTTAAGTGGACATCTGAAGGCAAGGCAAGTTTCGAGGCAATAAAGGAAGCTATATCTCAAGCTCCGACTCTTGTCAATCCAGTTTTCTCCAAGGATTTCATGTTATATGCCTTCGGTGGTGAGGACACAATTTCTGCAATCCTAGTACAACAGAACAAAGGAGGATTAGAGCAACCAGTTGCTTTCTTCAGCCAAGGCTTGGAGGAATACGAAACTAGGTACTCTTTCATTGAAAAGCATGTCCTTGCAGTGATCAGGAGTTTAAAGAAATTCAAGCACCTAGTCTCAAACAACAAGATCCAATTGATGGTCTCCCATGCGGGAGTCAAGGACTTCCTTCTAAACAAGGATCTGAATGAGAAGCGTGCAGGATGGATCACTCGTGTCATGGAATATGACATCGAGATCAAGGTCACAAAACTAGTACGTGGAAAGGGACTATGTGAGCAGCTAGCCTTGAGTCAACAAGTTGAAGTAGGTGACGAAAAGGAGACTACCTTGGTACTACAGGATGGTCAAGAACATGAAAATGATGATGTGCCTACTCCTTGTTGGACTCAGAATATGATACACTTCCTACAGACAGGCCTATGCCCTCCAGAAATGAGCAAAGCAAAGAGGAGATACTTTAGATTACAAGCCATTCCATATGTGCTTGTTGATGGTGTTTTGTTCAAAAAGGACATCAATGGAGTTCTATTGAGGTGCATTGGGACAGGTCAAATTGAGAGGGTGTTACGAGATTTTCATGATGGAGATTCTGGAGGACATTTTGCCCCACGAGTAACAACTCTCAAGATAATGAAGGCAGGATATTATTGGCCCACGGTGTTCAGTGACTGCTATACATGGATAAGAAAGTGCAAGAAATGTGCACTCTTCGCAGGCAAAGAAAAACTAGCAGCGCTTCCATTGCACCCAATCTTGGTTGACCAACCATTTCTGCAATGGGGATTGGATTTCATCGGGGTCATCAACCCAAACTCAAGCCAAGGCCACAAGTGGATTCTCACGGCAATGGACTATTTCACCAAGTGGACTGAAGCAGTAGCGCTCAAAGAGGCAAACGAGTCTAATATACTAGAGTTTTATGAAGGAATAGTGACCAGGTTCGGTGTGCCGGCCACTATCATATCAGATAATGCATTGGCATTCATAAGTTCCAAGATTACATAATGGGCTGTCAAGAATGGAATCTATTTGAGCACCTCTTCAAATTATTACCCGCAGGGTAATGGACAGGCAGAGTCCACGAACAAAAATTTGCTAAGAATCATCAGGAGGACTCTGGATGAAAATCAAAGAACATGGCATACCAAGCTAAAATCAGCATTATGGGCTGATAGAATAACACCAAAGAGGTCTACAGTGTAATTCCCTTACAAGTTGGTCTATGGAAAAGAGGCAAGATTGCCTATATCATTAGAACCGCCCGCATTGGAGTTCATGAAGCAGTTGGAGTTGGCTGAGTTCGAACCAATGGAGGCTAGGTATGCAGAGTTGATGGAATTGGAAGAAATTAGAGAACATGCAGTTCAAATGATTGAGAAAGATCAGGCCTTAGTGAAAAGATGGTTTGATAAGAAAGCAAGAGCAAGGACCTTCTCGGAAGGAGACTTAGTTCTGAAATGGGATGCAGATCGGGCAAAACCGGGAAAGCATTCCAAGTTTGACGCCATTTGGAGTGGCCCCTACATGGTCATGGAATGTAAGAATAGCAATGCCTTCCAATTGTCTACATTGGACGGAGAAGAACTCCCGATTCCGGTCAACGGAATCTATCTTAAACATTGCTACTGAAAAGAGAAAAGTTCTACCCTTGTAAATATTAGCCTAGATTTCAATTCCTCTAAGTGCATATGCACATTGTCTTGTTGTAGTTAGGTTTCAGTTTCCCTAAGTGCTTTGGCACAGGTTTTGTTGCTCCTGGGTTGGTTTTCTACAGTTCAGCGTGTTCTCGGAGAAGGAGTTGCGGTATCAGGTTGGTTTCAGGGTTGCTTATGACTCCATGCCCAATGGATCGCTAAAAGGCCATTGATCTTCTACCTAAGCATGCGGCAGTAACCCCGTGAGTCGCCAAATTGTTGTATATATTTACCCCGGGTAAATGTAGATACACAAAGGGAATCGGGTTTACAAGGCGGAGAAACATGGTGGAAAAACATGAAGGGACATGTCGGGGGGTCTCCAAAACCCGCCAACAAAGAAAATGTGTCGTCGGGTCTCAAAACCCGACGCAAAAGGAATCGGGTTTCGGTGGCGCAGGAACATGTCGGGGGGTCTCCAAAACCCGACATCAAAGGAACATGTCGGGGGGTCTCTAAAACCCGACATCAAAGAAATCAGGTCTCGGCGTCGGGGAAGCACGTCGGGAAAACATGAAAAAGAAGCATGTCGAGCACCCCTTCGAACCCGATGCGCATGCAGTTTCATCTTCCGCCCGAAACAAAGGAAATCTTGGAAATACTGGCGGAAGTGGTTTTGGGAAAACACAAGCATCAAACACATGTCGAGGCATCCTCCAAACCCGATGCAGATGCAAAGGAGAAACCCGAACCCGACTGGAAACAGACCCTGACGCGGGAAATATTCAGATCGCCATAACTTTTCACAGGGAGCTCGGATTCACACAAGGTTGGACTTTTCGGAAAGCTCTCGGCATCCTCTACGCAACTACGACTGGATATATTTAATTGGGTGAGAAAAATTTCTTAAAATGCAAAAATATAGTTCGCCATATTTTGAGGTTGTTGGGGATCTCACCTACCGCCATGATGAGGAGTTAGGTGCAGTCTTGGAGGTGGTTGGGGCAGAATTCGAATCATTCTCTTCTCCCTCATTTTTCCTCATATAAATGGTAAAGAGAGGCTCTTTGTAAATGTTGGGTATTTTTCGTTTTGCATCCCCCCTTCTTCCTTGCAAGAGAATTCGTGGAGCCTTCAAACCTCCCATATGGATTGTAATATTGTTTTTGCCTCTTGGCCACTACAATGTATTGAATCGATCCTTGAGCAATATATGTATGTCTGTGATTGATCCTAAACCCTCTCATATATTCATTCATTTGTCATTTTGATCTCTTATTGCATTTTGGCTACCTGTGCATGGTGTTATATTGCATTTATGTGGTCTGTGTTTAACTTTGCAAAACGGGTGTCCAACATTCCTCGGTGCATCACCTCCGTAGTTTAGGTTTTATTTTTTATGCATTCTCTACCCTGTCTCCTTGGCAAGTTAGATTAGGTTTTTGGTAAACCCTCTACGTTTTATTCGTGCATCTGAATAGAGGAATAGGAGCCGGCCTTCATCCGGAGAGCTTTTCCGATTTCGCAAGGTCCCACACTTGGGAAAAGCTCCATGTTGTGCAATCGCACTGAGATTCTCAACCGATCGCGTTGCAGAGTCCTAGGGGTGCTGCATTTCGACACCAACAATAACCATTACTATTTTTTTAGTTGTTTTTGACATCATTCTTATGTCAAATGATTTTATTTTCACATGTATTATTTCTATTGTTTTAGGTTATGGGATCCTATCAAAACCCTTGCCTTTACCCAATCTAAAAAACATATTATCATATTTAAACCTTAGAACGAAAAAAATTACGATCTATCAAGGGTTTCTATACATATGTACCAATTTTCGTAGCCTTGTCTTTCACTCTCTCTCTCTCTCTCTCTCTCTCTCTCTCTCTCTCTCTCTCTCTCTCTCTCTCTCTCTCTCTCTCTCTCTCTGCCTTCCTACGAAGCGAGATCTTCTAGCATTCTTATCTACATTCTCTTCCTCGGTATATTTTCATTTCTCATTCTTTACATTTCCCATGATTCATCCACTTGATAATTTTCACCGCACACATAAATCGTGATAGATTTGAATGTCTAAGAGTAAACTCGATACAAAACTATATATGTGCATGCAACTCTATTTATATACAAATCTAAATAGAAATTAGGTTATTTTTAATTTTAGTTTTTATAACTTTAAAACAACTTTTCTAATTTTAATAGAATTTATATTTAATATACGATTATTTAGTTTTATAATATTTAAAAAAATTAACTACATGCTTTAAAGACAATTTTATTATATTTAGAAAAAAATTTGAAATTGAGGGTGTTTGAAAGGACCCACATCCTTGTACAATTGAGGATTTTTTTGAGAGGATCCACAACTTGGTTACAATGAAGGGGACCACTATTAGGAACCCAATTGAAGCAACCATGAAACCATAGTGAAGATGCAGCGACCAACTACAACGACCGCAGCGAGTGGGACAACTATTAGTGATTGAAGTGAGAGGAACAACCACATCGTCAGTAGTGAGAGGAGTAGCCACGACAACAACTAGAGGAGCATCAACAATAAGCAGAGAAGCCGCCAACGTCGGCGGTGACAGTGAGGAGAAGCAAGAGGAGGAGCCACCGGTTGTCAACAATGAGAGAAGCACTACCAAAAGCATCAACGGCGAGAGGAAGAGCCACCAACGTCAATAACGAGGAGGAGCCACCAGCGTCAGTAGCGAGGAGTAACCACCAGTGTCAGCACGAGTAGAGATGTCACCTCTAGCGGTGAAACCACCTCCGAGGAGGATCGTGCCTCGGGGATTTGAACATGGGTGGGCAAGCACACAACCATGTGACTTGACCGCACCACTCCCACCCCATCGGCCGTAAAGTGGTTTTGGGATAACTCTCGTGCCGCAATGCCAAACATGCCTCATCACATTGAACACAGGATTCATGCCTGACCCCAACCCCCGTCGCATTGAACACCGAGTCGGCTTGGCACCACGTTGAGAGACCACCTCTCGCCATCGAAGCAGGCTAACCCACCTGCAACAGCCCTAAGCCGAGTAATGACAAGCTATAGAGGTGGTAGCTCGGAGAATGGACCACGAGACCTCCCACATATAGCCCACATTCCCCCGCTAGAGTAAAGCTGGACGGGCTTTTTAATATATATATATATATAATAACATATTACATATTTTTGGTTAAAAAAACCAAACTTAGTTTAAAACAAAAAAATATGTAAAAACTAAATTTAAAACATTAAAAATGAACAATATTAAGTTACTTATAAAAAGGAAAACATTAAATTTAGAAGGAGGTGTTTTGGTGGCACTTTGGTGGCGCAGAGGGTTCATGCGAACCTCATTTCATGCGATCCCCTCCGAGTGGCACTAACGTGGCAGCCTAGGTGGCACATTTTGGCTCCAAATCCTTTTGGAGGATAATTGTAAGCCAAAATCTGCCACTTAGGTGCCATGTAATTAGGGTAAATGAACTAGTAAAATTACAAAAATTTGACACAAAATTCAGATTTTTATTAGCTTTCTAAAAATGTAATTTTCATTTTTAAAAATTTGTTTTGTTATTTATTTTTTAATTTTTACTAACATATGGTATTTTAGGACAATCAATAGTACACAATCAACCAAATTTGAAAAATAGTAGAATATATCAAAAAAATTGAAAAAAAAACTTACTATTTATTGAAGTCTTCTTCGTACCTATGAAAAAAAAACTCAATTTCAATATAAATCTTAAATTTTATTGGCATGGACATATGTACACTATTTATTTGAAAATATTTTTACTGAATAATTAATTAAAAAGAACATATAAGTCAAAAAAATATGAAAATTTGACAAAACCTCAAAATTCAAATCTTAAAAATACATCTAAAATTTCATGGTCAAAAAATAAAGTTTCATATAAATAAACCACCTGGGGACAATCATTACTCTTTTATAACATAAGAAACAACGTATCAAAAAAATTAAGAAAAAGACCATTTTTTACCAATTTTATTTTTAAAAATATACATATATTTTACACTCTAAACACAACATTTCATTAGTTTGTGGAATTTCATGAATGTGTATGGTTTTGTGGCTATTACCTTTAGAAAATCAATGGCGAAAATTCATGTTTATAAAGGTACAAATCATACCAAAAAGTGGGACATTTTATTGTGTACAAACATTATGCATCATACAATTACACAAGGAAGAACAGATGCACTTGAGGCTCTTTACAACCTATCAATCTATATATAGATGTATCATAGAAGATATTGGGGATTTTGAAAAATTTAGTAACCACATAGGAAGGGAGAAAAGGCATAACAAAATCCAATGAAAGTTTTCTAATACTAATAGATTTTCTTAGTTAAGGATGATGCACTATTATGCCAAGAAAAACCAACATTCATTTTCATGATTATGGCACATAATATTTGGTTACATAGAAATTGATCTTTGGAATATGCAATTATCTCTTCTATATCGATACACTCTTATTAGTACTACATTCATTTATAACATAGCCTACTTTGGAGAAGAGACAATAATTTTGGAGTGGAGTAGACCTTAGAGAAGGATCTCAAGTATAACCTGAAGTGGACTTGTAGGATCCATGGTTTGATTCATGTAGAAGAGGAATTTTAAGAAGTGTTTGTAAGATAGAAATTTGAACATGATAATGTTCAAAGGAGAGAAAAATAATAAGTGAAACACATGGTAGACAATGGGGATAAAATGCTTGGCGGATGCATTATTAAGCTCATGGCTTTGAGAGAATACAACAATGAAAATGAGGGCATTGAACAAGGGTGTCCAAGCATAGGTGGTGCAATAACCTCTAAAATTGAAGCCATGCATATTCTTATGCATTATTAAGGTCAATAGAATTTTGTATGGATGATTAAGATCGATGGAGCTGAATATGGTGAGAGGCTCAAGGTATGAAATGGTGGTTTTTGGCTAAATATTGTGGGTGACAAGTCCATATAATTATCAATGTGACCACTATTTTACAGAGCACATAGGTGGAGTAAGTCCATCAAAACTACCCTACAAATTGTAGCATAAATGCCAAAAGTGATTGTCAATAATGCAAATAGTGACTATTATTTGTTTCATCGACTATGACATCAATGGTTTGGATTGGGAAGATAGTCGTCCCTCCATATAATACATCTACACATTGTTGATCTACCTCCCTCTGATTGTAGAATGTCTATTGATGTAGAAATTGCCCCAAAAATCTAAGATATTTTAAAGTTCTTTTGCTTCTCAAAATTGACGGGTTTTAAAATTATTTCAGGCCAAAAATTGTGAACACATAAAAATATGAAGGTATATTACATGTAAACTATAACCATTTCTTTGTACAACCCAACTATTTCAAAGAAAAAATTGTGAACACGACCATCGAAGTAACGATTTTCACAACAAATCGAACATATGGACAGATGTTACAATGTTTTTATGCACATTAAACGATGCATTTCCAAGTTGAAGAGGACACCAACGGCATATCCCGCCATTTGAGAATTACTTGATTGTCGTTCGCCCCGTATTTTCAACTCTATAAAACATGGATCCTTTGTTCAACGCCACCACCTGCCAAGCTTGTTGAATTTTCTCTTCGCTTGTCTCCACCCCCGCACCACTAATCCATTGTACTTCTTTGGAACCTCACCCATTTTCTCACCATAAATTGATCCCTTGTCATTGCTCGAATCCATCTCTAAATCTTTAGAATGATTAATATATGTTCAAAGACTCTTCTTGCGAAACCCTCCTCGGCTTTTTGCCTCCAGAGATTCTAACATGTCGTAGAAATAATCACCTTTGTGGTGCGAGACATGGCTCGATGTCGACATCGTAACGAGTGCGGGTTGCATGGAGCTCGCATCGGATGCGAAACTCCATCATCTCCGGCTTTCCTCAATGGCACGTCATATGTGGAAGGTCTACCATCATATTAAATACCGAGAAAATTTTAAGCATGTTCGTCGAAAAAGATGATTATGCACCTTCTTTGTATTTTTAAGACGAAACGCTCCAAAATGATCGATTTTCGTAAAATGAGAAAACATTGCGTAAGAGTAGAGTTCAGTATAGCACTCAAAATATCGTAGCATAACTCTTGTTAGGAAATATATTTTACTAGTGCGTACATTATTGTTATTTGTTGAGTTGTTAAAACAACTCACTTAGATAGTAAGAGATTGTTGGGTTTGTTAAGGCTATTTCCTATAATAGTGGAGATCATTAAGCCTATATAATTGTATCTAATGTTGAATGAAAGAAATAGTGAAGAATTGTTCTGCGTATGTTTGCTCTACCATTTCATTTGGTACCGAGTGATGGTGTCCTAAGCATTGTGTGGGGTAGATCCCCTATTATGAAATATTATAGTATTAGGTTCAATATACCAACGGTTCTATCGAGGAAAGAATTATTATTTTTAAATCAAATAAGATCACCCAAGCAACATCAAATACATCAGTGTGTCAAATACACGAGGGAATTATTGATATTAGCAATAGAATATCAGTTCTATGTAGTGTGGGGAGAGACACCAATAGTTGAGTGGGTCTAATTGTGGATATAGTGTCTTGAATACAAAACACCCAATAGTTGTCATAAAGGTCCCTGGTGATTAGTCATTTTTGACATGACAACATTCAATCATATCATGACATGTAAGATTTACCTTTTTGAAAATTTAAATGTTCAACCATTTTCACCCATGATCAAATATGGGTCCCAATCAAAATGTAGTGTAACTAAAATTTACAATTTTAAATAAATTCAAAATATATTTTTCCCTCCAATTCAACATTCAAAAAAATATATGTAATTTAAAAAAATCTTAAACTACATGCTGGTGAAAAAATCAGGCTCCCACATTTTATAGAATTTATTTTGTGGGCCCCTAACATAGGGTGCACCACTATTGGTGTCTCTCCACCGAGATCTCAAGAATTAATCTGCTCTGTGTCGTCGTTCAGACCTTTCACGCAACACTAGTCGATTGCACTGACGCCTGGTATAATGAAGTGAAATATGACGTGCTTCCACTAGTCGATTTACATAAAAAGATAAGTCTGTCATTGCCGTCATCCTTAGCTTATCTGCTATTGACATTTTTGTTATTGCAAACCCGTCCACCTCTATATACTGATCTGAATAGAGTGCTTTGTGTGCATATTCACATCTGTTTTTGCCATATTGATTCGACAACCGTGATCCAATGCTCTACATTCAGCTTGCAATTACGACTTGTATTGAATAGTCTTCTGGAAACTTGGCATTGTTGCGTCGATGTGTATTTGTCTGCGTTCGTCTAGTTGTCCCTTTGCTAAAGAATTTTTTCTTCAGCGTATGGATGCTCCCAGTATCAATGTTTCATCCATAGTCATAATACATATGACATGGTGTTTGTTTTGATAGAGTTGGTGATTATTATTTTGTTTTAATTTATTCGTTCTAGTTGTTTGTAGTGGAGTATAGGATGTTAAATAGCGTTAAGTTTTCTGAGTCACTATTCAAAGAGTCAATTAATGAGTCTCAAATGTGTCATTTGGTCAAAATTTTGTTTCCCTCCCATTAAAATCATGTTGTAATCATTTCCGAGTCATTGTCTTTAAACTAATTTTTGTAAGTCTTGTATAGCATTTTGTTTTTATCTTAGTTAAAAAAATCATGTCAATAGTCAATAGTCTTTTAAAAGTAATAAGTGTCATTGCTTTTAAAATGTTTTTGGTTATTGTTATTTATATGTAATAGTTGTTATGAGTCATTAATGTCATTGTCAAAAGTTGTCATGTCGTCAAATCAAATAGTCAAGTCATCAAAATAAAAGTGTCATTTGCAAGTCATTGTCAAAGTCAAAAGTAGTCAAAAATTGTAAAAAAAAAAATTACCTTACGGATGTATTTTCAAGTGTTACCCGACGTCAAAAAATAAAGTGTTTCACATTGCGGGGAAGGAAAAAAATAAGATTAGTGTGAAAACAAATGTGCTTCATGCTCACATCTTGTTGAGTTAGTAGCATGTGCATCGGAGGACGAGAGGCAAATGGAGGTTGGAGGTCAATCAGTGACATCTCGTTAGTCACCAACGATGAGGCCGCATCAAGGTTTGGTGACATTTTTTCAGTGTGATTTTAGTTGCATGTGGTGTGCTTCAAATTCCGAGTTTACAGTGTTCATGATTGAATAAGTGCAAATTTCACATTGTGGGGGAACATGATCCAATGTTCCATTTCCAAATTTTTAGTTTGTGTGTATGAGCAACATAATTTCCTATGTTATTCCTTGCAGTGAGATATTGATGAGGACTGATAATAGTACTTGGCACATCATGATGTGGTTATAGGTAAACCACTTGAAAACCTTCATTTTTGGTTTGTGGTACTCCAATTGAAAACCACCATTTTCGGTTTATGGTTAACCGTTTGAAAACCATACAACAGGTTTGTGATCATCTTGTAGTAAAAATCACCTAATCATGAAAGCAGGTACAAGTACAAAGATAGGTTTTCCCCATGTTTGCACTAAGGGGGGGAATGTTAGGAAATATATTTTATTAGTGCGTACATTATTGTTATTTGTTGATTTGTTAAAACAACTCACGTGGATAGTAGGAGATTGTTGGGTTTGTTAAGGATGTTTCTATAATAGTGGAGATCATTAGGCCTATATAATTGTACCTAATGTTGAATGAAAAAATAGTGAAAAATTGTTCTTTGCATATTTTTGCTCTACCATTTCAACTCTCACTACAAATTTCTTTCATTAACCTACATAAAAGTTGTTGAATCCATTGTACTTCTCACTGGAACCTTACCCATTTTCTCACCATAAATTGATCCCTTGTTGTTGCTTCAAATCCATCTCTAAATATTTCGAGCGATGAATATATGTTCCATCACACTTCTTGCCAAACCATCCTCTACTGGAAGACCGCTCCAGAGATTCCAACATGCCGAAGAAATAATCTCGCCATGGCGCGGATGTGGCTCGATGTCGGCGTGACCAAGTGGGTCACTGAGGAGCTCTTTGTAGACATAAACTTCATCATCTCCAGTTTTCCTCATTGGCACATCATATGTGGCAAGTCTACCATCATATTAAATACCAGAAAATTTTGAGTATGTTCGTCGAAAAAGATGAGGGTTTTGAGGTTTTGCAGTTGGATTTCCTCATAAAAGAATGGAATTCCCAGTGTAGCCGCATAGTTGGAGAGCCTCGATCCGGTCTTTTCATTGAAATGACGGCCTCGTCGTCCTCCCATTTGATTGCATTGATTCAAAGAAGCTCAATCCCATCTTCCGAGTTGTCGAGCTTCCATTAATGGTGACCACTGCAGGCCCTCCACCACATCAAAATCAATGATATGCACCTTCTTTGTATTTTTCTTTGAGACGAAACTCTCAAAATGCATTGATTTTTGAAACATCAAATAAAAATAATTATAATGATTATAATCAATAAATAAGGACAAAAACATAATCATGGAAAATCAAATTGATAATTTCTAATCAAATTTTTAAAATGTGTTAATCTAACATTTAATGGACGATTGTTTGATGAGAAGAAAATTAGACACAAAAACATAAGCAACCTCATAATCAACCCGACACGCTTGAACCAAGAAGATACTTGGCTCCCAAAATTGTTTGATTGCATCACGACAAAGGAGGAAGCCACCCTAAACACATTCCGCAGACGTGACCGAGTGATCGCTAAGAAAAAAGCCATCTCTCGTTTCTCCCTCGCGAAACACCACTGCGTGAAAAAAATCACCATGGAAGCAAAACATTATACTGAGTAGAGCTCACTTGAAGAGAATAGAAACATAAGCTTCCACCTGAAATCCCTAACACATGTGTCGAAGCCAATGAACTATTAATCTTCGCTTAGCATGACCATCCCCAACTATGATGGCTCTTAATCCAGCCCAATCTTTCACTTGCGAGGAAATAATTGCCCCTTCCCTCAAAATTGTACCTTCATTCGCCAAAAAAATCAGCCACCTTATTAGCCTCTCAATAGACATCACTACAACATATAGGCCTTTTTACCACAATTATTCCACAAATTTTCCACAATTTGGAATAATTGTAGAATAATTGTGGCATCTCTATGACAATTTCATTTATTGATTTTTAGGTATTGTGGATGATCTGTGATTTATACATAGGTATACTATTTTGTGGATAACTAACATATTTAACCGTTCATCATAGAAAATCTACAATTTTTTGAAAATAAAATTAAAATTTATCATAAAATACAATTTACCACAATAAGTTACGAGATATTTTTAAAATATTTATATAAATTTATATTAATATTTAAATTCTAATGTCTATATTTTAATATATTTGCACGTTTTAAGAACAATTATAAAAATATATGATTATTGTAGTATTTTTAAGATGAAATTAACAAAAAAATCATTAATATAACTAATATAAAATATTAGTGTTATAATATTAAATTACCTAAAATATATATTAATTATAATTTAGATTATTTCAAATGAGATTGATTAACTGGATCACTCAATATTGTTGTGTATTACTAATATATATTATAAATAATAAAAAACAATTAAAAATATATATTTTGAATCAGCCATAAAAATTTGACATTACCAATTTTTAATAATATTAAAATTTATATAAATAATATCTACCATTTTTTAATTTATCACATATACAAAACTAATTTAAAAATATATTTTTAGTAAATTAGTATTTAAAAAAATCCTTCCCAATCGGGACAATAATACCATGAGTGTGAACTTATATATAAGAATCAATGAAATTTCTGAAATAGTAAAACTTCATTGAATACAAATGTCATAAATATTTCCAAAATAAACGGAATCAATTAATATTTTATTTTCATTTAACAAATGGAAATAATTATAAATTGATATCCATAGCTCCACACGGTTGCAGTTTTGGATGATGCATGCGGTTTGTTGAATGTATTCAATTCTCAACATGCAAGGTGTAAACGTGTGGTGCATCAAGATGGACGATAACTAGCAGTTAATGCTAACGTGTTGAGTGCAGTCACACTGTCGCTATAAAACACCTTCTTGAACCTTCTTGAATATATCAAAGTTCCACAATAGTAGGGTTCATTTCAAGTTTCTTCTCTACTATATGAAGATCTAATAAGGAGTATTCATGGTACCCGTGAAATTTTTAAATCTGCATACTCATAGTTATTCTTTGGTGTTTTTGAAGATATTGCATACTTTTTTCTACTTTTTATTTCTCTTATTATTTTGTCCCATTTCTTTGATAATGAATAATTCTTTCTAATGGGCATCTACAGTGGGTGGAGAAATTTGTACTAATAAGTTTTTGGTTTAAAGTGCGAGTGAAAATGATCTCTCATTAGATCTTTTAATATCTACTCATGATTTCAACTTATTGTTCTCGATTTGCATTTATAGTGCACTAGCTCTCAGGTTTCTCGTATACCCAAGTCTCAAAAACTTTATTAATTCTAGTAAGTGAATATCCTAGTAAAAGATCGATAAATTGCAGTTTTGTTTGGATTTTATTTATGTCATTTTTGTGCATGGAGGGTCGACGCGATTATTTTTGGGTGTTTCAAGTAATTTGTGATACATTCACTGTAGTCAATTTTACTCCCATTATAAGAGGAAGGAATCCCATGTGCGCCGGCCTATCACCTAGAAGTTGAGCACTCACCCGAGGCACGCGCGGGTGTCGAGTCTCTCTTTTATGTGAGTTTTTAGTGGGAAGCATTCATCAATGATTAGTATAGGAGTATTCAGGAAAGAAGTTTAGACATACAAAGATTACAAGGCTCAGGACGGCCTTCAGATCCTTGTAGTTTCTTCAGACTATGTGTTTTAAAAGACTCCATAACACATAATATAACAGAAAGAAAGCTACAACCATTCATTCATAGCATGAAAAAGAAAGAGAACTTCTATGAACGAAATATACATGAAACCCACTGATATTCATATCTAATTATAATAAGTAACCTCATTGTATTCATTGGTTCATTACAAAGAGCCATAGATGGCAGACTACAGTCATGCACATCACTAGGCTTGTATAACTACGCAAAAACAAAAAATAAATTACAATGCTAAGCTCAATACATCAGAGCCCCACTCACAGTAATCCTGCAGAGCTCTACCCATGTTATCTCTCTCTCTATGTATCTCTCCTATCTTCTCCTCTTAGGTCTCTATCTCTATCTCCACACACCTTTCTTGGTCCGCAGGCACTTGTATTTATCACCTTCTGCGTTGCCAACTCGCCTTGCCGCGCCCTCAAATCGTCACCAAGTGTCAAATGTGGTCCTTCAGTGAGCATGTTTCCTCAGGCCTGAGCTCTCCACTCCATCTCATGATGGTCTTCTAGAAGATTCCTTTGTTGGCATGCTCTTTCCTGGGCCACCTATTGCCAAGCTGACATGTTATCCACGTGCAACCGATCACGCTTTTCACGTGTTCTACCTTTGTTTCTTGAATTGGCTAAGTCCTAAACCTCCTTTCGTGTGTCGTGCGCTATATGCTTCCTTGAGCCTTTTCTCTTGTGCACTTTTGCCTTGCGCGCCATCCTATACTGGGGCCCCACACGTCCACGCGCCTTCATACTTAGTCAATATTTCAGGAGCCCAACATCACCCCACACTATGCCTGTTCTCCGCCCTCAGAAACATTCTACTTGACCAAGGTGCAAGTTGGTTCAAATGGAACCAAGACGTAGATAAATATTACAAAGATGAATAAGGAATGAAAGAATAGGGGAAAGAATGAAGAATGGGGGGGGGACACTAAACCAAAAGGCTAGGGAAGTCCTTCCGCAAGACTACCTCCAACTTATTCCATGTATTGACCTCGCTCTGTGCCTTCTGACAGAGGTCGCCAACCAGGAGGTTTACCTCATCAAAACTTAGGCCAGCTCCCTGGGTGCCCAAAGTGTCCACAATTTGTTCCATATCTTTACCCAAGTCTACAAGCTTGTCCATTCTCCTGGTAATTTGAGGATATAGTTCCTTCAGTCATGTCTTGGTTGAGCCCCTTAGTGCCTTAATCTCCTCGTATCTTCTTTCTACTTCCACCAAGACTCTATCCCGCTCCGCCTGTTTCCTTTATTCTTCTCCTAGAACTCTTTCAACTCTGCTTCAAGTGTGGTGACCAAGGAGCTCGCCACCTTATCTCTATATGTACATGTGTCATATGTGGCCTCAGCAGATTGGGAAGTAACCTTTACATCTGTGAGCACCTTTCTATACTCAACAACCAATGCTATCACCTTTAATCGGTCCTCCTCCTTCAGGCGTGCAGCTACTTCCTTCGTAGATTCCAATGCCAAGGGTCTCATCTCCATGGTGAGGATGTGCGTTAAGTCTTCTAGGCATTCCAGCATCGATGCATACCTCTGGGGGATAGGCGTTAGATCTGGGTGTTTCAAGATGATGGTGCTTTTTATCGAGTCTACTTTCTTGTAGACCTCCTACACCTTTGCCTTTTCCTCCTTGAGCTCGCACCTTAGCTGTGCACTAATTAATTCCTCCTGTTTTAAGTTTCTGGCCACCTTAGCCAACTCTTCCTCCTTCTTGGCCAACTTTCCCTCTAAAGCCCTTATGCTGTTGTTCCGTGCGAATAGTCTCGCCTTCGTTTCCACCGCGACCTTGTTTAGAGCATTACATACTTGCTCGTCTGTGAGCTCTTGGGAATTTACTAAGGGGTTGTCTCCCTTAGACTCGCGGCGTGATAAGTGCCTTCAGCAGACTTCAAAGTCCATCTTGTAGCACCTTTTCGAACGATCCCATGGCTATAAGTCTTTCGGTGGAGTACCTTCTCGGAATTGTGCACGTAGCACCTTCCTTGAGTCATCCACGTAGCCCATCATCTGCCTTTGTTCTACATCCAGAGGTCTTCTACCCGAGCGCATGCCTTTGGGGAAGCTAACTATCAGAGCGGGGCCTCCTAGGCTATCATGTCCCTTTTCACCGCTCTCTTCCCTTCCTTCCTTTAGCACTATGTCTACGCTCCACTCTAATTCCTGGTCTACAAGGATCTCGAGCATCTTCTTTGCTTCTCACTCTACCACTTCGGTTATCTGCTCCTTGGTAAAATTTATGGCTCTCTATCCCTCGGCGTCCTTCTCTTCTGCCCTTGTATCTTCGGTGCCCTCACCTCCTTGTGCGCCTTTCCGCCACGTGAATATGAACTCTTGCTTCTCTTCTCCACTCTCCTCCTCTAAGTCATAGACACTAACTATGCGAGGTTCCAAAGGTTCCTTGTCTTTTTCTGGCTCTTTCTCCTCATCGCCACCCTCTTCACTCTCATCCTCTCCTTCTCCCAGATATCTCTAATCTTCCAAATGGCGCGTAGGCACGCACGGCCATGGACTAAGTGCGCAAGTGAAGGCGTGCAAGGCAAGATTCAAAAAGGGTTCTTGGAGAACCAAGGCCGCGCACCCATGAAGCACAATTTGGGACTTAGCCATTTTTGGCCTTTTGGATATAACACATGAAGAACGTGTTCCATTTGGATAAGGTTCCAGCCTGGCGACAGGGTGTCCTGGAAGGAATATACCTTGCGATAGGAAGATCCAAAAAGTTAATCATGACATGGAGAGGCATGCACCGGGGTGACCCACACCTGACACTTGGGGCCAGATCTGAGGCTTACAGAGAAGTTTGTTAGAACTCAGATGCCTATTTATACGTGCACCCTTGGCAAAGAACAGAGACAGAAGTGAGGTAGCAGAGCTCTGTAGAATTACTACGTGAGAACTATGGGATGAAAATGGGTAAATGATTCTAGTAAGGATGTAATGGGGAAATGGGGAATACAAATTTTTTTTGTGAGAATACATGTATGGATCCAGATATGGATGCATGACTATGGTCTACCTCTCTGTGATACTTTGTAGCAAGACTATGAATGAATATGATAAGGTTACCATCATGTTTACATTAAGATCTCCTTCTATATTATCTACATGTTTTTACTCTACTTTTGATCTTGTATAATCATGGACCTTACTTGAATGATTAAGTATATTTGTGGATTTACAACTTCTTGGTTCTATTATTTCTATTGCGCGCTTTGTTTCTATTATGACTGAAGGGGTGTAGAAGCCATCCTGAGCTCTATAGCTTCTTCATGTCTATTAAATCACTAAGTCAGAATCATGAACTATGCCTTCCACTAGACTCACATAAAAGAGAGACTCGGCTCCCTCTCGCGTGCCTGGTGAGCACCCAAAGCACCCGCTGGGTGATAGGCCAGCGCGCATGAGGTTCCCTTGTTCTTGGTGGGTGCAAAAATGACTACATCTTGGTTCCATTGCCGGGACCTCTTTTTGAAGTTGTAGTGGAACATGGCATACATCATGATCTGTGCAAAAAGTGATGATGAGAGTGCTTAACACTTGAAGGTGTTGAAGATTGGTTTAAAAGCACGGAGGATGAATTCACTCAGAGATTCAATACTAGACCTGGGTTTGACACATGAAGATGGGTGGAAGACACTCTTTATCATGAGTTGTACAAAACCTTCTTCTATTATTTCCCAATAGAGTTATTTGAATGGCTCTCGGCTTATACATCTAGATCGGGGTGGTATTATAAATCACACCCTTGGACCCAAGAAACATATCAGAACTTGCAAGATGTTGATCTAACATGGACCCATGCTATAGATCATTGGTGGAAGGGAGTATTGACTAGCTACACTCTGGAATACGCCATTTCCATGTATTCCTATCCAAAAGTTGTTGAGTTTGAGTTCTTGTGAGAGCCCAGAGGATCATTTCTACGTGTTATTCCCCTTGCAATCAAAATCTTGATGGTAACCATGGGTTTAGAGGCATTTCCTATGGCCGGCTAAACCACCCTGAGCACTTGGTGAGGAAGCTAGGTTGGGGAAGGATGGCTGATCTAACGACTGAAAAGGAAAGGGAGGAGAGACGACTCAAGTATAACGAAGCGCATGAAAAGGAGATCGATAGACAAGCATGGGATTACAAGTGGGTTATGGAGCTAGACATGGTGGAAAGGAGTTGAGGTTCACGCGGAGGATGTGGAACCCGAACAAGTCTTGTGGTACCCCATCTTGGTAAGTGGGAGAGAAAACCTTGTGGCTTCTGATGAGAGTCCATCACGTAGAGAAAGAAGAGTCATTAGCATGCATCTGACCCCACCTAGTGACCAAACCTTGGCGCTTGGTTTGTTTGAATGAGGGAAAAGTACAGTTGATCCATTTGATATCAAAGTGGAAGCAACCGATCGGCACCTAGAAGATACAACTTCTCATTTGGGACTTCTATGGCTTCACACACTATTCCGGTATTTGGTGGAATGTTTGGACAAGGCATATATACCTAGTTTTGGAAGTGCATTAGGAAGTGGTGGAGGAAATATGACTGGGAGTGGTACTAGTTCACAAACTATTGGCGCGCAATTCAAGTGGGATGATGGGAGCATTCGCATGACAAAACACAGCCCTATACCTAACACAAGAGGATCTGGAGGTGGAAGTGGTGGAGCTGGTGGCTCAGGATCTAGTGGATCCAATGGAGGAGGAAACACCAGAGGAAACCAAGGGACTAGATTGGGAGGACAAGGGCCTCAGCCACCTCCTCAAGTCTTTTTCGAGATGTCTCTACACTTACCAGATTATAGTGGGATAGAAGATGCCACGGAGCATGTGCATAAGTGTGAGCTGCTATGGCGCGAAGGGGATCATGACCCAGATCAAAAGGCACCAATTTGTGATGAATTTTGCAAGGATGACGTGCATAGTTGGTATAGAAAGTATGACCCTCATCAGACATTTGGATTATACCACACTGAGAAATGCATTCTTGGTGGAATTCCACATACCTAAGTTTGAACAAAAGAGCATTAGCTCTCTCAAAGAAATCCAACAGGCATGGCAGAGAGCGTGCGGGAATATGATGTGTGTTTTAAAACTCTTTGTCTAAACTGTCTTATGATATCCACCCTTCACAACATGCTCAAGTGGTTTTTTGGAGGTTGATCACACCCTTTAGGAGGGCTTTATCTCATAAAACATTCATGGACCCGCGTGAAGCGTTGGAAGCGCTTTTCATGCATGCCGAGGTAGTGGTAGTAGTGTTGACACTGGTGTTAGCCCATTTTTGGAGGCTCAGATCGCTGCCATGGCTAAGCAATTGGAGAAATTATCTACCAACACAGTTCCAAAGATTCATGGTGGGATGTGGTGCATGGATTGTAACGTAGAAGGGCACACAAAGGATAATGGTGGGGTATGTACTGGAAGGTGGTGCACCGTAGTGGTAAATTGTGAAATATGTCACGAGGACCATGATGCAAGTAGGTGCCCCTTTGCAGAGCAAGCGTGATCCACAAAAATGTATCTTGTTATTGTAAGATATGTACCTCAACCACACATGACACCAAGGATTGTAGATTGATTGACCAGATTCATGAGGCAATTGATCTTGTGTGTGCCAGACTAGCATTTCCAAGCAGTTCCAAAGGAGATGACCATGGGTATGGAGAGTGCACATGGAGATGGAGGTGCATGTGGAAGAGGGTTTTTCGTGGAGGATTTCGTGGTCATGGTAACCGTGGAGGAAGAAGTGAGTTCCCGCGTGGGACGTGTTTTAATTGTGGAGCCACATACCATTATAAGTGTGAATGTCCAAGATCTTCTACAATGCTCATGGTGTGGAAAAAACATAAGTACAAAGAGTGCCCAGAGTTATATGAACATATGAGTCAGCAGTACGAAGGATAAGGGCGCTGCCATGGTGAGTATTAAGAAGGTTGACGCACAATGGCTTCCGCGAGTAATACGTGAATCAGAACTAGAGCCTGTTATGGTAACAACAAGGGTGGAGTCCATGCATGCTAAGGGAAGTGCACCTAGGCAGAGACCTCTGGTTTCGAGAGAAGAAGTAGTACATGGGAAGTATCCAAACCCGGCTCACCAGAAAGAAGTCTACCAGGAAACCATGGATGTAATTCAAAGTTTACAAGGGGAGATCCAATGCTTAAAAGAGAAAACTAGAAAAGATGAGCAAAGAAGACCAGTAGAAGCACCAAAGGATGACTTGGATGAGGTTAAGGAGGTGTGTAAACTGCTGAGGCAGGAGAATATTATTCCCTTCTAGAGCATGGTTGAGGAAAAGGTGCCATGCGCTGGGGAGAACACGAAAGGCAGATCCTGCATGCAAACCTCCCACCTCACAAAGCCTTGATTATGACAAAGAGATTACCCTGAACGTAGTAGTGGATGGATGGTTTCTTAGCAACATCCTCATTGACACAAAGCGGAGGTTAATGTTCTCACTCTGGATGCCTGGCATCAAATGGGAAGACCTACATTACAGCCATCTTCAAATGTGTTGTATATGGAAAATAAGACAAAGGCAATGCCCATAGGTGTCTTGAAGGATGTGACCATTACCATTCAGGGACTAAGTTCACTAGGGATTTTGAAGTCTTGGCGCTTGCCGAGGTAGATAATTTCCCAACTGTTACTTGGGCACCCGTGGTGTTATAAGAATAATGTAGATCTCTAGTTTAACAAGGGGTACATAAGCTTTGAAAACAAGGAAGAGAGGGTGATTATACCACTGCATTGATGGAAGTCCACACCCTATACTGAACCCCTTGGAGAGGAGGTCCTGATAGAATATATGTGTGCTCCATAAGAGATCCAGAGACCATCCACCCTATAGAAGGAGTCATCCAGTTTGATGATGCTCAATCTATCAGTGATACTACCAATATAGCATGTGATAATTGGGTGCATGGGACTTATGAATTGATTGGGTGACATCTAAAAGGATCGGTGACCAAGGTAACCACGATGTATATATTTTCGGTGCCTGGGAGGAAAGGTAATAACCAAGTATTCTGGGGATGCATACCCTGAGGTCTTTTTAAGAGAAATGGAAGCTCAATGGAGGGAGGATGAGTGATGAGGTATGCTAGGTTATGTTTTGATAGGCACAAGCATGAGGTGGTGGGCCATGCATAGTGAAAACTTGTTGGAATGGTGTGAAGTTAGAATTGTGCTCACTGTCTGATTCTCGAAAAGCAACATACCCACCGCTATCAAGGATTACAATGGCAATGGACCCACCTCTTCCCACATCCAAGCATGAGAGGGTCTGGGAGAGAAGGCGGAAGCTTTACCACCCTCCCTTTGGGTGCACAAGCTGTATTCGACACTACAAGGTTACGTGCACACTTGGTACATCCATTCTGAAACACGCCGCCAAATGGGAAGTTGGCAGGAATTAGTGGCTGACTTGGTTCACACATTCGAGTACCAAAGTACCATGCAACCAGTTGATGAGGCATTGCAGACTATCAAACACCTCACTCTAGGGGATTGTGCCATGGTGGAAGATAGATTAGTAAACTTACTTGGTGGACCTAGCTTGGAAGCATGGTTCAAAGAGGAGGAACAGAAGACATACAATTCGAGCACGCATGTGCCGAAAAGGAGAAAGGAAAGATGGTATACGTTGTTGATGGAGAGGAGATGGAAAACCTGAATGTCAACCATTCGGTTGGGATGCGTGAAGTGGTTGATAGTGCGGATGCATGTGTGCGCGTGTATCATGAACCACTCAAAACCAAGAAAGTTAACATCGGCTCGGAGAAGGAGCCCAAGGAAGCTATCATTGGGGACTACTGGTCGGACAAAGAAGTATCAAAGATCATCGATCTCTTGCATGAATTTGAGGATTTATTCCACATGGATACCATGAGTTAAAAGGCATCCACCATTCATTGGGGGAAATGAGGATAAAGTTGAAAGATGGTGCATGCCCCCGGTTAGGAAGAGGCCTTACAGATGAATCCCAACATGCGCGTAAGGGTTAAAGAAGAGCTAGACAAAATGATAGCATCCGGTATCATTGAGGCTATGGAGGAATCATAATGGATAAGTCCAATGGTGATTAGCATAAAGAAGGATGGGTGGATTAGGATATGTGTGGATTATAGGGAATTAAATGTTGTTTGTATCATAGATCCTTTTCCCACCCCCTTTACTGAAGAAATTTTGGAAGGAGTTTGGGCGTGAGGTCTATTCCTTTACGGATGGATTCTCGAGATATCACCAAGTAAGGGATTTCAAGGAAGACCAAGAAAAGACAACTTTCACCACCGAGTGGGGAAGCTTTGCATACACGGTCATGCCCTTTGGGCTGAAGAATGCACCCGTTGTATTTTCATGCATAGTGGTACAAGCATTTAAGGACTTCATCCACAAGTTCCTTCAAGTATATTTGGATGATTGACAAGTGTATGGATTGGTAAGGGACCATTGTGATAACTTGAGGTTGATGTTTGAAAGATGTCGGTAGTTGAGGATCTCCCTCAACATCAAGAAATGTATCTTTGCAACTCCTTTTGGAACGTTGTTGGGGCATATCATATGCAAAGAGGGCTTACTGGTGGATCCCATGAAAGTTATAGTTATTGTGGGGTTAGGGGAGCCTACCAGCCAAAGCCATGTGTGGATTTCTTAGACACACTGGGTACTACAGAAAGTTCATTAAGGGATACGCCAAGATCACCCGTGCCTTTGGAAATATTGCTCAGACATAAGAGTGCCTTTCGGGGGGAGAGGCGCAACAGAGGGCATTTGACACTCTAAAAGAAAGGCTTATCACCGCACCTATTCTACGATTCCCATCATGGGATAAACCTTTCCATGTCCACGTGGATGCCTCTAGTACAACAATGGGAGCCATTCTTGCTCAACCAGAGAGGGATTGTTGATCATCCCTTGTGTTTTGTAAGTAGAAAGTTGACACCAGCAGAACAAAATTATACAACGACCGAGCGCGAGGCATTGTCAATGATCTACGTGCTCCACAAATTCAGAAAATATCTGCTGGAAACTCCCTTCATATTCTACACTGACCATATGGCCTTGAAGTATCTAGTAAACAAAGCAATGTTGTAAGGGCGCATATGCCGTTGGGTACTTTTATTTCAGAATTTGAATTCAAAGTGGTGGTAAAACCGAGGAAAGAACAATTGTGGGCCGGATCATTTATCAAGGATTGATTTGGGAGAGGATGCACAAAGTATCGAGGAAACCATGCCGATACAACTATTCAGGTTGCGGCGCGTGCCCTCAGAATTAGAAGACATTGCCATTTTTCTCAAGGAAGGTGTGGCACCCAAGGGATGAATGCTCTAGAGAGGAAAAGGTTAGCCATACGCGCCACGCCCTTCATGTTGATCAATGGGGATTTGTATAAAATGGGCCGCGATGAGGTTTTGTGCCGGTGTGTATTAGAACATGAGCGTAGCTATAATAGAAGAAGCCCATGGTGGGATTGTTGGAGGACACTATGGGGAATGTAACCACGTGCAAGATCCTAGTCACCGGACTATGGTGGGAGATGATTCACCAGGATTGCATTGAGTTTTGCAAGGCTCGTGACCACCGCGCAAAGTGCCTCGAAAACCCGGGAAAAAGGGATGAGATGCCCTGCGCCCCATCACAAGTGGAACCTTTTGAAAATGGGCAATAGATTTTTTCAGACCAATCTCACCAGCTACGCGAAGGACTAACTCACGGTATATATTATTACCGTACCGATTATCGACAAGGTGGGCAGAGGCCACACCCACTAAGGATTGCACCACAACCATGGCTACTAGATTTTTGTGGGAGAACATTATCAGCAGGTATGGGTGCCCATTAAGTTTAACAAGTGATAGGGGCACTCACTTCTTAAATGAAACAATCAAGATTCTATTGGCAGAATTCATGGTAGCCCATCACAAGACTACCCCTTATCACCCTCAGGAAAATGGGACTACAGAGGCATTTAACAAAATCCTTAGTCACACATTGACTAAGATATGTGATGTGGGTAGGCAGGATTGGGATGACAAGGTATCAGTAGTTCTTTGGGCATACATAACAACAATGTATAAAAGGTTGAACAAGGCCACACCATTTCAACTGGTGTTCGGCATGGAGGCTATTTTTTTAGTTGAATTTATGCTACCATCATCTGCGTATAGTGCACATGCAGGAGGATTGGATGATGAACAAGCACTGGAAGAAAGAATAGATGAATTGATAAAGTTGGATGAAAGGCGCTCACTAGCAAGATGGAGCCAAACAACTGAAAAAGCTAAGAAAAAGGCATGGCATGACCGCCACATTAAGAACAAATAGTTTGAGGTTGGCCAGATGGTATTGCTATATGATTCAAAATTTCTACGCCATCCTGGGAAATTGAAGGTGCATTGGTTGGGTCCTTATGTAATTTCATACATCCTTGATTGGGCGCATGCCAGTTATAAGTGTTGGATGGAACAAAATTACCTGGACACTTCAATGGGAGTAGGCTGAAGCCCTACTATAAATAATGCTTCTTGGTGTTTGTAAATAAGGTAGTTTTTCCAGTTAGTTTAGAATTTCCTTTTATGCTTTTCCTTTCTTGTTTTTCCCTTTCGCATTGTTGTCTTGTTTTGCACCTTGGGCACCGGTAACCTTATTACTTTTTGACTTATGAATGCGCAGAGGACCGCGCATCGATTTAGTGTGGGGTGAGGTGATAAAGAGAGGCATGAAGTTATTTCTAAGAGGATTGGGTTGGTAGACCATTCGAATTGGCCCGTTGAAAAGATGCATTAGGAGAAAAGAAGGCAGATGGGTGGCAAAATAAGGTTACATTGGAAATCCACGTACAAGGAGAAAAAGTGCAAAAACATGAGGTAGGTGAAAGCAAGAATCATGAGGATGGAAGAGGTGCCTTTGGCACTGGTAACATGCAAGAGTGCAAAGAGTCTTCTCATCAAGATGGATTTTTTGTGATGCAAAAGGTTGGAAAATTTTTCATGCAAGGAGGATTAGGGTGAAAATTTTCGCGCAAGGATTGGGCGCGTAAGGAAAAGCGCTAAAGTCGGGTTTGTTTGAAAAATGCCGCATTAAATATTATTGTATGGTAGGTAGGTAGCCTAGCCTTTAATGTAAAAGTGGGAAAAGCTATAAATACAAGGATGGGTAGTTCATTATTTTACTTTGTGAAAACAAGGAGAATGATTTTCTTTCAAGAGCTAGGGTTTCAGAGAGCTGACTCGTGTGAAGGAAAATCTCAAAAACTTATGTGCAATCGGTCCATTAGATCTACAAACCTAGAGTAGAAGTGATTCATGGGTGTGAGGAACATTGTGAAAGAGCATCGTGATCGAAGGAGGAAAATCAAGAGATTAGGGTTTGTGCTCTAGGGCATGGGGCGCGTGAAGAAAACTCTCAGACAACTCGAAAGTAACTAGGGAATGAAAGCAAAGGGTAAAATGATGGCCACAAAACCTAGTTGATAAGCCTGCATAGTACAATCCAAGAGGGAAAGGGTAAGGGAAAAGGAAAGAAGAAAGAAGAAGAAATCCCCTTAGATACCAATGAGGAATGGTACTCAGAGATGCAATACCCAGATGGGGTTTTGCTAGGGCAAGAGTGGGAGTCCCACATAAGACAGATGACCATGATCGACTACAATCACCGGTCAAGTATAATCGTGAAGGAAATGGTGCTGGAGCTAGTGTGCCCCACAAACAAATGAACACCTGACGGGATGCCAATCTACAATGACGTAGTCAAGGTGAAAATGGAGAAGGCAGGGCTTCTCCAGATTTTTGAGTTGCCATACTTTGGGAAGCCCGAGCACTTGTACCAATGGTTAATGATGATGCGTGTACATGAAGATTTCTTCTACTTCGCAGGGCAAAATGTGCATAACTCCCCAATTAATCTCACACTTTACATGCCTAAGCTGTAAAGGGGACGCACTCATAGATGACCTCCAGGATGAGGAGGCAATCAAAGAAACCATTACATCCAGGATTATAAGAAGGGATCAAGATACTACGACGTCTCGGATATCAGTGATCCGGTGATGAAGATGGCCACGCACCTTGTCTCCAAGCTGAATGGACAAGAGAGGTGGACCCAGGTGAGCAAGCCCTAGTTGAATGTCTGTAGGAAGGTCGTGGAGGGCACCGTATACAACATCTCCCAGTACATAGCAGATGAAATCATAAGCAGCATGGAGAATGGAGGAAAGATCTTGTTTGGAAACATTTTGTTAACAATTGTGTTCTCAGAAATTGGGGTGCTAGATGCATCTGATAAATTCGTATGGGAGTACCCCATAAAGATCCCTCACCCATGGATAGATTCCAGAAATACACATGTGAGTCAATGATAGGGGTGCACAAGGTGCGCTTAGACAAATGGTACACACGCCTTAGGAATGCATTCGGGGCTGAATGGCAGATTCCTGAGCAACTCCCCGTGGTGACTGAAGGAGAAGCAGAGTTCATGGTATACCAACACTTCTACATTGGTAGATTCATCTTGGTGGATGGCAGTTGGAGTCCCTGGTGCAAACTCCCCTTCTCATTTACTGCCCAATTTTTCCAAGCAGGGGTAAACAGATACAAGGAATCAAAGAAATTAAATCTGGAGTTGTCCACCCTTGACAGAGAGCACAGGGAGATGAGAAAGAAGCTGGTCTACCTAGGAAGCACACGTATGTTGAAAGGTACGTGTGCAAGACATGCACATCGTAAGGCCGTTGACCTTACCAATTGCTGAGAGAGTGCTGCTGCTAGGATCTACTACGCATAAGGCCAAATTTGAAAGGGCGCATACGTGGAGAATGAGATATCCATCCTGATGACCCCATGGGAAGAAAGAAGCCCACACCAAAGTGCAAGGAGAGGAAGAAGAAGAAGAAGAAGAACAAAGGGTGGTGGAGAGGCAGAATGTAATGTAGATACCGTAGGCCGAGTACCTACATCCAAAAGAAGAGGAGAACGGTGGTCAGGGAGAAGACCCTAGAGCCTATGAAGCCACCATCCCCTGAAGAACCTTCAGATGAAGAGAAGACAACATCCCCGACTCTAGAGTTTTCTCTAAAAAGGAAGAAGAACAAGGGATGGAGGAACAAGGGTCTAAAGATACAGATGACCCGAATGCCTATATAGGTGAAAAGGATGATGATGAAGGGGAAGAGTTGGAGGTGGATCAAGAGCCGATTAATGTCCATGATTTAGGGAGAGGAAGTAGAGGATACAAATGATGCTTTCATCTTTGTAAGGAGGAAGGGCACCCAAAGGGAGGAAGGCGCGTGGAGTGAAGAAAGGAGCGAAGGGGCTAGTACCAAGGAGCCAGATATGCCCAAGCTCACTCAGGAGGAGGTGAATGAGAAAGCAACAAGGGAGGCAGAGAAGATAATCAATACCTTGGTCAAAGAGGAGTTGGAGCGCAGCACGGAGCTCAGTGCTCGGTGAATTCAAAGAAGAGCAGAGGGAGAAGAGTGTGGGTAGCACAAAAGGCCCAACTCTTTCAGTAACTATTCCTAAGGGCATGCACATGGGAAGTAAATGTGTGGAAGGGGAAGAACAATGATGGGCTACATTGATGACCCCAACAAAGTTTTACGTGTGTGTTTCCAAAGTACCATGCCCACCAAGGAGCTCACCACCATGGAGTCCTTTGATCCTGAGGGTGGATACCCATGAACAAGGAAGATGCTATCATGGGCATTCGACTCCCACCTCGATGAGCCTGAGTTCGAGGTTAACCAAGGAGTGGTATTAACGTTGTCCAGGAAAGGGGGACAACCCCATTGTAAAACACAACAACTATCAGATGAGTAAGTGTGTAATGCACTCAACAAGGTCTCATGGAAATCGAGGCTAGGCTCTTCAGTAGGAATGACAGGTTAAAGTCTTGGAGGACCTATTGGAGAAGAGGAAGGAAGAAGTAGTGAAGCTAACGAAGGACCTAAGCCTTGAGAAATTAATCAGTGCTCAACTACAGAGGGAGCTTCAAGAGGAGAAGGCTAAAGTGTGTGAAGTTTCCAAGAAGGTGGAACTCATCTCCCAAGTGATTATCACGAAGCACCTAGACCTTAACCTCCCACAAAAGTATAGATCCTCCCTGGAATGCCTAGAGGACTTGACTTGGATCCTCACCATGGAAAGGTAGCCTTTGGCCTTAGAGTCGGCAGAGGAGGTAGCTGCACGCTTGGAGAAGGAAGACAAGTTGAAGGTCATCGCGCTCATGGCTGAATACAACAAGGTGCTTTCCGACGTAAGAATAGCTACACAAACCATGGGGTCACCTATGACCATTGCGCGGATCAAGACAAAGTGACAAGCATGTTTCTTGCCAATGATGAGGCCGAGCTAAAGGACTTCAGGAAAAGAATAAGGGCAATAGAGCCGAGTGAGAAAGGATCATAGCCAAAGTGGAAAAGAAATCTAAAGCTATTGAGAACCGGTGAGTCTCAATCAAAACCCGGCTAAAAGAGCTCTACAAGGTCATCACGAGGAAGATGGATGCCCTGGAAGATCATGCTAAGGAACTGGAGACTGTGGTGGAAACCATTACCACACAAGGGGAAGGGTTAACCTTCGACGAGGTGAGCACCTTGGTTGGTGATATCTACACTAAAGCACAGGAGGAAGTCAACACTTGGAGTACACTGGAGGCCGACCTATGGCAAAATTTTCCCTTCTTCTTCTTTAGGAAATTTTCCCCTATTCTTTCTCTCCCCATTCTTTATTCTTTCCCTCCATTCTTTCCAAGGCAAGGCCTTGCATTCTTTTTGTACTGCATTCTTTGAGAAGGTTCCCGAGGGTGGAGAATAGGTGAAGTGTGGGGTAATGTTGGGCCCCTAATATAGCTTCCAAATCTTAAAGGGCGTGCGTAGGCGCGCACGGCTGGAGGAAGCGCAAGTGAAGGTGTGTAAGGTAGATTCAAAAAGGGTTCTTGGAGAACCAAGGCCACGCACGCCGTGAAGAACAATTCGGGACTTAGCCATTTTTGGCCTTTTGGGATAGAACACATGAAGAACATGTTCCATTTGGATAAGGTTCTAGCCTGGCGATAGGGTGTCCTAGAAGGAATATACCTTGCGATAGAAAGATCCAAAAAGTTAATCATGACATGGAGAGGCATGCGCCTGGGGTGACCCACACCTTGACACTTGGGGCTAGATCTGAGGTTGCAGAGGAGTTTGTTAGAACTCAGATGCCTATTTATACGTGCACCCTTGGCAAAGAAAGAACAGAGAGAGAAGTGAGGTAGTGAGCTCTAGAATTACTATGAGAACTATGGGATGAAAATGGGTAAATGATTCTAGTAAGGATGTAATGGGGAAATGGGGAATACAAATTTTTTTTTTGTGAGAATACATGTATGGATCTAGATATGGTGCATGACTATGGTCTGCCTCTCTGTGATACTTTGTAGTAAGACTATGAATGAATATGATAAGGTTACCACTATGTTTACATTAAGATCTCCTTCTGTATTATCTACATGTTTTTACTTTGCTTTTGATCTTGTATAATCATGGACCTTACTTGAATGATTGAGTATATTTGTGGATTTACAAACTTTTCCACGTACGCGTGCTTACCTCTTGGATAGTTCGAGTTTCTTCCTCATATCCCCGTGTTCTGGTCCAATTTACCTAGCTCCAAATTTTTAGTTTTTTCGACTCTTTAAATTTTTTTCACTCCCGCTTGGAAGTACTGGGCGGTGAACGTGAAAGGAGCTTGCACCAAGGGCTCCATGAGTCTTCAACAAGTTTGAACCTGCCCAAGAAAAGTGCTTTGGTACACCACGAACTCAACTTCTCCTTGTGTGGCTACCGGGAGTTGTTCGGGATCCTCCACTCGCCCGAATGCATTTCTCAAGCGCATATACCATTTTTTGAGCCGCACTTTGTGGGAAGCCGCCATTGTATCACATGCATACTTTTCAAACCTCTTCACAGGCGAAGGGTCTTCGGCTGGGTATTCCCACACAAACTTATCTAGTGTATCCGACACTCCAACTTCTACAAATATTATGGTGAGTAGGAAATTTCCAAAGAGGATCATGTCCCCTTCCTTTGCACACTTTACAATTTCCTCAGCAATGTATGTGGACAAGTTATAAATATTCCCCTCTGCAATCTTCCTACAGACATGCAACCATGGCTTGTTGACTTGCGTCCACCTTTCTTGGCCATTCAGTTTTGTTACTAGGTGTGTGGCCATCTTCATAATTGGGTCCTTGATGTCTGAGATGTCATAATACCATGACCCTTTCTTGCAGCATAGTCTGTGATGGTCTCCCGAATAGCTTCCTTGTCACTAAGGTCATCTTACTGTGCTATCTCCCTCGCATATGAGGCCTATAAAATGTGCAATCAATCGGGGAGTTATGTGCAATCAATCGGGAGTTATGTGCATCTTGTGCCTAGCAAAGTGGAAGTAGTCCTCGTGCACCCGAGACATCAACCACTGGTACAAGTGATTTGGCTTCCCAAAATAAGGCAACTCGTAGAGTTACAACAACCCTGCCTTCGCCAACTTGACCTTCACGTCATCATCAGAGATAGCAACCCACAGTGTTCACTTGTTGGTTGGGCGTATCAGTTCTAATGTCATTTCTTTCTCTATAGTGCTGGTATGGTGATTATAGTCACTGACTAGTATGTTCCTCAAATGGGATTCCCATTCCTTTCCCATCATTACTCCATCAGGGTACTGCATTTCTGCATACCATTCTTCGTTTGTTTCCACCTCAGACTCTGGTTGTTTAGCCTTCACTTTTCCCTTCCCTTTCTTCGGTGCCATGGTTGAGGTAATTGTATTACTCCAGTCCTCTCCTTGTTACTCTACTTTCCTTCTCCCAACCTTCGATCTCAGATCCATGATATAAATCCCCTAAACCCATGCCCTAGTTTTCCGAACCCTAACTTCGATAAATTCTTCACAAAACATCTTTTCACTTCGTTCCAAGCCCTGTGTAATTCCTTCCTTCTGGTTCGCAATCTCAAACTAGCTCTTTACTTGTTTGATCACACAGATCTTCTCTCTAATCGAATCGAAAAAGTCCTAGCTTATATCTTTCGCTTATATCTCCAACTCTTTGTTTTCGCAAAGTAAAATGAGAGTGCCCCGACCCTCTATTTATAGTTTTTCCTTTTTCTGGTCATTAAATGCTACTTTACCTACCCCGTACTTTGTTCATTTAATGCAGATTTTTAAAACAAAACCCATCTTCAAGTGCCTTTACTCACGCGCCCTTTCGTGCGAAAACTCCTCAACCTTCTGGCACGCAACCAAACCAACCTAACAGAGACTCTTACGTGTGCTCACCCACGCCGAAGGCACTTCTTCTATCCAGATTCTTGCTTTCACCTACCTCATGTTGCTTTAAATGCACTTCATTTTCCTTTGTACGTGGGATCTATGAGTAGCTTTACCTTGGCACCAACCATTCTATCTTTTCTCTTCATCTCTCTTTTAATCGGGCTACTCAACAAGGCTCTTCAACACAACTTCCTTGGTACTTTTAATCACGCACTTCTTCACTTTTCTCCACCCCACACTTAAACTGATGCCGGTCCTCTCACATGCACTCACAAATTTTCCAAAAATAGAAATAAGGTTAATGTGCACTGCGGCAAAAAAAAAAACAATGCGAAGGGAAACACAAGGAAAAGAAAATGCATAAGGGAAAATTCTAGATTAACTGGCAAAACTACCTTATTTACAAACACCAAGAAGACTTATTTATAGTAGGGCTTCAGCCTACTGCCATTGAAGTGTCTAGGAAACTTCGTTCCATCCAAACTTCAGAATCGCACACGCCCGACTCAAGGATGTATGAGATTGTGTAGGGACCTAACCAATGGAATTTTAACTTCCTAGGATGGCACAGAAATTTAGAATCATACAGTAACACCATCTTCCCAACCTCAAACTTCTTGTTTCTAATATGGTGATCATGCCAAGCCTTTTGCTTTGCCTTTTTGCTATTTGGATCCAACGGGCAAGTGATCGTCTCTCATCTAGTTTCATTAGTTCATCAATTCTTTCTTCCAGCGCTTGTTCATCAGCTAATCCTCCTGCGCATGCTATTCACAGAGAAGGTAACATAAATTCAACGGAAAAATAGCTTCCATGCCAAACACCAATTAAAAAGGTGTGGCTTTATTTAGTCTTTTATACGTAGTCCTGTAAGCCCATAAAACTGCTGATACCTTGTCATCCCAATCCTGTCTTCCAACATCACAGATCTTGGTCAAGGTATGACTTAGTATTTTGTTGAATGCTTCGTGGTTCCATTTTCTTGAGGGTGATAGGGTGTAGTCTTATGATGAGCCACCATGAACTTAGATAGTAGGATCCTCATGGTCTCATTTAGAAAATGTGTACCCCTATCACTGGTCAAACTTAAAGGGCATCCATACCTTGTGATAATGTTCTCCCATAAGAACCTTGCCATCGTTGTTGCCATGTAATCTTTAGTTGGGGCTGCTTCCGCCCACCTTGTGAGATAATCTATGCAAGTGATGACATAATGTGACCCATTCCTACGCACTGCCGGTGCAATAGGTCCTACAAAGTCTATCGCCCACTTTTCAAAAGGCTTCACGCTAGGAATAGGATGCAAAGGCATTTCATCTCTCCTTCCTGGTTTACCAATGCGCTAACAATGGTCACATGCTTTACAATAATCTCTACAATCCCTGTACAAGGTTTCCCACCATAAACCTACCATTAAAATCTTGCACATGGTGGCATCACCTGCGTAATGCCCACCCGCACTTCCTCCGTGTGCTTCCTCCATTATGGCCAGGCACTCATGTTCTAACACACACCTACGTAAAACTTCATCACATCCCAATTTGTATAAATCTCCACAAATCAACATGTAGGGTGTGGTACGTATGGCCAACTAATTTTTCTCCAATGCCTTCATTCCATCCGTGCCACACCTTCTTTTAAAAATATAACAATCTCTTCCAAATCGAGGGACACGTGCCGTAATCTAAATAGTTACGCATCTGGCATTGTTTCCTCAATACTTTGCACGTCCTCTCCTGAATCAATTCTTGATAGATGATTAGGTCCACAATTGCTTTTTCTAAGTTTCACTACAATGGTGAACTCAAACTCTTGAAACAACAACACCCATCGACATATGCGCCCTTGAAGAATGGGCTTGTTTACTAAATACTTTAATGCCATGTGGTTGGTGTAGAATACAAAGGGTGTTGCCAGTAGATACTATCAAAATTTGAAAAGCACATAGATCATTGATAATGCCTCGTGCTCGATTGTGGTATAATTCTTCTCTGCTGGTGTTAATTTTGCTCGCGAAACAGAGAGGATGATCAACAATCCCCTCACCTGGTTGTGCAAGTACTGCTCCAATGGCGGTTCCTGAGGCATCTACATGGACATGGAAAGGCTTGTCCCAAGAGGGAAATTGCAAAATAGGTGCGGTAATAAGCCTATATTTTAATGTATCAAATGCCCTCTACTGTGCCTTTCCCCAATGGAAGGTACTTTTGTGTCTAAGCAGCTCCTCTAAAGGCGCGACGATCTTGGCATACCCCTTAATGAATTTTTCTGTAATATCCCGTATGCCCAAGGAATCCACGCATTGCGCTCTAGCTAGTAGGTTCCCTTAACCCCACAATAACTACAACCTTAGGGATCTACCAAGCAAGCCCTCCTTACATATGATATGCCCCAATAAAGTCCCAAAGGGTGTAGCAAACACACACTTCTTAATGTTGAGGGATATCCTCAACTGCCTACACCTTTCAAACATTAATCTCAAGTTGTCACAATGGTCCTTAACCAGACCATATACTGTCCAATCATCCAAGTAAACCTGAAGAAACTTATGAATGAAGTCCTGGAATGCTTGCACCACTATGCGCGAAAAGATAGTAGGCACATTTTTCAACCCAAAGGGCATGACCGTATATGCAAAACTTCCCCACTCGGTGGAAAAATTTTCTTCTCCTGGTCTTCCTTTGCAATCCAGACTTGGTGGTATCCTGAAAATCCATCCGTAAAGGAATAGATTTCGCACCCAAGACTCCTTCCAGAATCTCTTCAGTGAAGGGGGTAGAAATGGATCAATGACACAAACTACATTCAATTCCCTATAATCCACACAAATTCTAATCCACCCATCCTTCTTGATGCTAATTACCATCGGACTTATCCATTCTGATTCTTCTACTACCTCAATGATCCTAGAAGCTATCATCTTATCTATCTCCTCCTTAACCTTCACGTGTAAGTTGGGATTCATCCGTAGGGCCTTTTTCTAACCAGGTGCGCACCTTCCTTCAATTTTATCCTCATCTCCCCAAGGAATGGTGGACGCCTTTTAACTCATGGTACCACATGGAAATAAATCCTTGAATTCATGCAATAGATCAATGATCTTTGATACTTCCTTCTCCATCCAATAGTCCCCAATAATAGCTTCCTTAGGTTCTTCTCCTGAACCGATGTTAACCTTCTTTGTCTTTAAAGGCTCATGGTAGGCACGCGTGCGTGAGCATCTGCACTACCCACCACTTCACGCGTCCCCATATAATGGCTAACATTTAAACTCTTGATTCCTCTCCATCAATCACATATACTAACTTTCCCTTTTCCTTTTCCAAACACGTGCACTCAAGCTGGGATTCTTTTGTTTCTTCAATCTCTTCAAAGCGCGCCTCCAATCCTGGTTCACCTAGTAGTTCCAACAACCTATCTTCCATTCTAGCACTATCCCCCATTGTAAGGCACTTGATACCTTGCAAGGCCTTATCAACCGATGGTTTGGTACTCGATACTCAAAGGCTTGAATAAGATCAAGCCTGCAAGCTCTTGCCAATTCCTTGTTTGGCGCGTGTCTCTCGAATGAATGTACCATGCGTGCGCACAACCCTACAGTGTAGAATACAACTTATGCACCCAAAGGGATGGTGGCAAGGCCTCCGCGCCTTCTCTCTAGACCCGTTCACACTCCTGGATATGGAAAGAGGTGGGCTCCTTCCCATGGTACTCCTTGATGATGGTGGGTATATTACTTCTAGAAAATCTGACAGAGAGAGCAATTCTTACCTCGCGCCATTCTAAAAGGCTCTCCTGATGCATGGCCCACCAATGAGCTGCTTGTGCCAAGCAAGACGTAACTCAAGCATCTCCCTTTCATTCCTTTTTATTTTTCCACTAAGCTTCTATCTCCTACAGAAAGACCTCAGGGAAGGCTCCTCCGAGTACTTGGGCAGTTCTTTTCCCCAAGGCACCGAACCGTGCATGCCTTAGTTACCTTGGTCACCGATCCTCTCAACTACCATCCCATTAATTGTAAGTCCCATGCGCCCAATTATCACATGCCAGGCTGGTGGTATCACTTACTAACTGAGCATCCTCAAACTGGATAACCCCATTAATAGGGTGTACCATCTCAGGGTCTCTGATTGAGTGCACATAAATCTTGTCCAAAACCTCTTCTCCCAATGGTTCAATGTAGGGCACTAACTTCCCATCAACCAGGGGTATAATGACCCACTCCTCTTTGTTCTCAAAATTGATGTACCCTTTGTTGAACCGGAGGTCCACATTGTTCTTGTAACACCAAGGGTGCCCAAGTAGTGCTGGGAAATTGTCTCCACCTCGGTGAGCGCCAAGACTTCAAAGTCCCCAATAAACTTGGCTCCTTGGATAGTAATAGCTGCATCTTCAAGACACCGATGGGCATTGCCTTAGTCTTGTTTGCCATATACAACACATTTGAAGATGGCTATAACGTAGGTCTCCCCATCTGATGCCATGCATCCAAAGTCAAAACATTAACCTCGCGCTAAGTGTCAATGAGTATATTGTTGAGGAGCCATCCATCCACAATTGCATTCAATGTAATCTCCTTGTCATAGTCGAGGCTATGAGGGGGAAGGTTTACATGCAAGACCTGCCTCTCATGCTCTTCTCTAAAGCACGTGGTACCTTCTCTCTCAACAAGGATCCTAACAAAGGAATGATGTTCTCCTACCTTAGCATTTTACACACCTCCTTGACCTCATCCAGGTCATCTTTTGTGCCCTCGATCCTCCTTCCTTGTTCCTCCCTCCTGGATTGCTCCTTTAGACACTGGATCTCCCCTTGCAAGCTTCGAATAACATCCATGGTGTCCTGATATATCTCCTTCTGATGCGGGGTCTGGGTACTTTCCATGAATGACCTCTTCTCTTGAAACGAGGCTCTTCTATCTTGGTATCTCTCTTGCACATGTGGCTTCTGCCCTTGTTGTTACCAAAATAAGCTCCAAACCTTCATCCCGTGTTACCCGAGGCATCCATTGTATGTCTTTCCTTCTTGATGCTGACCATCGCAACGCCTTTGTCCTTCTAGTGCTGCTGATTCATATGCTCATATAACTCGGGCACTCCTCATACTTATGCTTCTTTTCACACCATGAGCACTGCAACAAGTCTGGGCACTCACGCTTGTAATGTTCTAGTAGATCCACAGATGAAACATGTCCCTCGCAGAACTCACTCCTTCCTCCGTGGTTACCTCATCCATGGAATCCTCCTCGAAAACCTTTTCCTCGTGTGCCTCCATCTGTGCGCTCCTCATAACGGTGATCATCATTCTTAGAACTACTGGCAATGTTGGTTTGGTGCACCCCATGATCAATGGCCTCATGTATCTAATCAATGAGCCTACAGTCTTTAGTATCATGGGTCGTGGAGGTGCAAATCTTGTAATAACAGGATACATTCTTTTTTCGATGTGCACTATAGCAAGGGACATCTACTGGCATCATGGTCCCCATGACAGATTTCACAATCTAATGTTACAACGCATACCACCCTCTGGGGGAAATTATCCTTAACGTGCCCCTCTATCTCACAATCTATGCACCACAAACCACTGTGAGTCTCATGGACCGAGTTTCAGATAGCTTTTCCAACTGTTTAGCCATAGCAGCAATCTGAGCCTCCAAGAATGGGCTAACGCCAGTATCAATACTACCAACAGCTTCGATGCATGCAAGGTAGCCTCCAATGCTTTCGCATGGGTCTGTGAAAGTCTTATGAGATAGGGTCCTTCTAAAAGGGGTGATCAATCCTCCAACAAACCACTGTGCATGCATGCTGAGAAGGATGTATATCATATGATAATTTAGACAAGAGAGTCTTAAAGTGCGCATCATACTCCCACACACTCTCTGCCATTCCTTGTTGTATCTCCTTCAAAGCGCTAATGCTTTTTTGCTTCGAACTTAGGAATGTGGAACTGTCAAGAATGCATTCTTTAAGGTAGTGTAATCCACCACTGTTTGATGAGGATCATACTTTCTATACCAGCTATGTGCGTCCTTGCAACGTGGTTACAAATTGACTAGCTTTTTCTGGGGTTGTGATACCTTTCACGTGCCATAGCAATTCACACTTGTGAACATGTTCCATAACATCCTCAATGCCCATGTAATCTGGTAAGTGCAGAGACATTTCAAAGAAAACTTGAGGTGGTGGCTAGGGTCCTTGTCCTGAACCAGAGCCTTGGTTCCCTCCGGTGTTTCCTCCACCTGATCCACCAAGTCCACCGGGTCTTGTACCTCCAGAGCCACCAAATCCACCAGACCACTGGGTCCAATAGGCCTGTAGGAGTTGTGCCAAGTGCCCCCACTGGTCCCACTAAACTGTGCGCCGATGGTCTGTGATGGTGCCCCACCACCGCTACTTTGTCCCGCGCCACTCCCTAGTGTGAGACCAAAAGTTTTTACACTTGCCCCTTGTCCAAAAAACTCCTCCAAATACTAGAATATGTGCAGCCATAGAAGAAGGGAATGTAAAATTGTATCTCCTAGGCGTGGATCTGTTTCTTCCACTAGTTTCAACTGGATCAATACTTCTTCCTAGTTTGAGAAAACCAAGCGCTAGGGCTCGGTCACTGGGTGGGTTTAGATATGCACCAACGAATCTCCTTTCTCCATGTGACGAACTCTCACCAGAAGCCGAAGGGGTCTCCCTCACATGCTTGCCAAGATGGGGTAGCACAGATTGCTCAGCTCCACATCCTCCGCGTGAACCTCAATTCCTTCCCACAACGTTTGTCTCCATAGATCCATCACACTAGTGGCTTCGCGTCATCTAGTAATCTCCCTTTCACATGCTTCACCATACTTGAGCCATCTTTCTTCCCTCTCCTTTTCTGTCGTATCATCTGCCATCTTCCTCCACCCGAGCTTCCTTACCCAAGTGCTCAAAATGGTTTAGCCAGCCATTGGGAGCGCTTCTAGACTCATGGTAACCATCAATATCTTTATAGCTAGAGGGATAACACGTAGAAATGATCCCCTAGGTTCTCGTAGAAACTCAAACTCAAGCAACCTCTAGACAAGAATATGTGGAAATGGCGTATTCCAGAGTGTAGCTAGCTAGTACTCTCCCCACCAATGATCTACAACATGGGTCCATGCGATCTACATCCCGCAACCTTTGGTAGTCTTTGGTCCATATCATGATCCATAACGCCAACTTGATCTAGATGCATAGGCTGAAAAGCCACCCAAATAACTCTACTAGGGAAGCAAAGAAAAAGTCTCATACAGATCATGGTAGAGATTCTCCTCTACCCATCTACGTGTATCAAACTCAGGTCCAGTGCTGAATCTCTAGGAAAATTCATCCTTCGTGCTCTTGAACCATGATTCAACATTTTCCAATGTCAACCGATCCATCATTACTCTTTACACAGATCATGATGCATGTTATATCCCACTACAACTTTGAAAAGAGGTCCCAACAATGGAACCAAGATGTAGTCAATTTTACTCCCATTATAAGAGGAAGGAATCCCATGCGTGCCGGCCTATCACCCAACAGAAGCTGAGCGCTCACCCGAGGCACGCGTGGTGCCGAGTCTCTCTTTTATGTGAGTTTTTAGTGGGAAGCATTCATCAATGATTAGTATAGGAGTATTTAGGAAAGAAGTTTAGACATACAAAGATTACAGGGCTCAGACGGCCTTCAGATCCTTGTAGTTTCTTCAGACTATGTGTTTTAAAAGACTCCATAACACATAATATAATAGAAAGAAAGCTACAACCATTCATTCATAGCATAAAAACGAAAGAGAACTTCTATGAATGAAATATACATGAAACCCATTGATATTCATATCTAATTATAATAAGTAACCTCATCAGTATTCATGGTTCATTACAAAGAGCCATAGATGGCAGATCGTAGTCATGCACATCACTAGGATTTTATAACTATGTAAGAATAGAAAAAAAATTATAATGCTGAGCTCAATACATCAGAGCCCCACTCGCAGTAATCCTGCAGAGCTCTACCCATGTTATCTCTCTCTCTCGTGTATCTCTCCTATCTTCTCCTCTTAGGTCTCTATCTCTATCTCCACACACCTTTCTTGGTCCACAGGCACTTGTATTTATCACCTTTGCCGCCAACTCGCCAACTCACCTGCCGCCGCCCTCGATCCATCACCAAGTGTCGAATGTGGTCCTTCAACGAGCATGTTTCCTCAGGCCTGAGCTCTCCACTCCATCTCATGATGGTCTTCTAGAAGATTCCTTTGTTGGCATGCTCTTTCTGGGCCACCTGTTGCCAGGCTGGCATGTTATCCGCGTGCAACCGATCACGCTTTTCACATGTTCTACCTTTGTTGCTTGAATCGGCTAAGTCCTGAACCTCCTTTTTGTGCACGCCGCACACTATATGCTTCCTTGAGCCTTTTCTCTTACGCGCTTTTTCCTTGCGCGCCATCCTGTAACTGGGGTCCCGTGCGCCCACGCACCTTCATACTTAGTCAATATTTTAGAATTGTTTGACAAATCGAATGACTATCCCAATGGTCAATAAAATCAAGAATAGACCTTGAAAAATAGGATTCCAAGCGGTGATCTATTACCACGGTGGAGACATAAGAATGGATTTAGATGTTCATAAGGCTAATGCGATGATGACACTACTAAAAATCTCTTATGCATATTATGCGACCAAAATCCATCCACACATCCTAGTAAGTGAATATCCAACTACATTAATTCTTCTTGACACAATGTAAACAAATTCATGAGCATACTATAGTAATTCAGTAGAAAGCGAGACTACATTAATTTTTCTTAACAAAATGTAAACAAATTCGCTATATTTTACTTAAATTTTAATTTCTAATATCCACGTTTTGATAATGAATAGTTTTGGGTATTTTCATTCGTTGAATGCATGTTTTGTTTTTCAAATTTATCTTATCAACATGCATGTTTCATGTAGGAATTTAATGGATTATCCAAAAAACTTTGACAACAACATAGGAAAAGATGTCATATCATAGAACAACTCATTACGGATTACACGAGAAACAAAGGTATCATCTCTAACACTTAACATTAATTTAGAAAATGAAATCCATAGATCTTTAAATTCTTTTTTTCCTAAGCTAACATCTTTGCACCTTCTAATTCATGGCACAAATTGCAGGCTCCTCTCTACTCTTCCAAATGCAAATCCTTTACTTTTATGTCTATCAATGCCATTATGACCTCCGAGATATTGGGAACACTATATGATCACTAAAGTTCAAAGAACATGGGAGATATCGACTGAAGATTAGAATTTTAATAAACAAAAGAGTTAAAATATCTTAGTGAGTGAAAGGGCCACAAACTTATCATAGGAGATACATCATGATAAATGACATGTTTGATCTATTGTGAGATGACTTGAAGTAAACGATAATTTTATGAAGTGTAAATACATAATATGTTGGTTGTCAATAGTAACATTTCTACAATTTTAAAAAAGATAATATCACAATTAATTATTGTGGCAATCAAATTGTAGCTTCCACCTACATGTTTTTTGTGGAAATGAAAATTGTAGAAAAATGGTTGAAATTACCACAATATAACATTGAGGAGAGTTTTGAATCTGCAAAATTGTGGAAATTCTACAAAGATGAAATATATAGAAAAACTACATTTTTGTGAAGATTGTGGAATACTAACAAAATAAAAATTGTAGAAATGTTACAACTATTAAGAAATGTGGATAATGTACAATTTAAAAATGGAGATTATCTATAAATTTTATAAATTGTGGACTATCCATGCTATAATGAATTGTGGAAAACTACAATAATATATCAAAAAGTGGATTAGCTACAATTCCAATTCCACAATTTTAATTTTAAAAAATATATAACCACAAAAATATTGTTGAAAAATTGTGGCAAAAGGCCTAGTTTGTTGTAGTGCATGTTTGGCATGCCACACATTGATTTTACTTAACCAAAATAAGATATAAAAAGTAAAGAAATTTAGGGGCCAATTCTCTAAACTCCCCTTCCGATAGATTGGAGAACAAGTTTAGAATCCTCTTCAATATAAAGTCTATCGCATCCCTTAGTCGTTGCCAATTTCACTCCTTCCAACAAAGCTTGGCTTTGGCCAAGTTCAGAACCATCCGCCAAAGGAAAAGAGCTAGCCACCAACACTTTCCTGCACCGTCTCTAAGAATACACCCCCGCCTTGATAATCTCCACCACCCACCAACACTTTCCCGAGACTCATCTCTAAGAATACACCCCGCCCACGATAAATGGAGATTAC